>NW_019059946.1:88721-135955 GCF_000696155.1 Zootermopsis nevadensis | reverse complement strand
GGTTAGGTTAGATTGGGTTAGGTTAGGTTAGGTTAGGTTGGGTTAGTTTATGTTAGGTTATGTTAGGTTAGGTTATGTTAGGTTAGGTTCGGTTCTTTCCGCTCGTAACGATTTGTGGTAGACTGGGAGCGTTCAGTTGATGTGAAGTATAACTAATTACTTACCAGTATGTACATTTCATTAGAGGGGGGGACTTCACATTAGTTGCTAGGAGAGGGGGCGGATCTGTCGAACCGAGCATGAATTGCTTAGTCAGTCAGTATCCGGAATTGTTTTCTTTATATTCTTTCAGAGGACTGGCGTCCGACCCAGTTACATTTACACCGACTGACAAACGAGCTCATTTTTCCTGAATGTTTTCGTTTGAGGAAATGCATTTCCTGACACGTCTCCAGCCGCGGGCGTGAAGCCCGGTTCGTTCTTACACGCCAAGGCCTATATGCATTCCACTCTCGCGTTCGTCGGGAAGTGACTCCGGTATAATTACGTAAAAGAACGTTTCTTGACAAATGTTAGAATGTCCCGGGTGTCTTGTCTTGTCTGCGTTCGATAGATCCCGAGTTTAAATATTATAGTGGATACCGCATATCCTGACTGACGTTTACACAGTTTTCCTCAGTCCTTAAAGGCAAATTCTGATTGCCGGTTCTTTCTATGGAGTTTCCAGTTCATTTTTCACTAGCCTACCTACCAGTCGATGCTACGTTGTCTATGATTACGACACCGTCGTTAATGAAACGTAGTTACGTTCGACAGCTTTTGATCAATACTTTTAACCTCGACACCAATGCGAACATGTTCCTCCCTAATTTTGCTCTATAATTTTTCCGGTGTATTTTCAGGAACTTTTTTCAGTGCTGGTAAATTAACATTTGTGATTATAGGTTATGTAATATTTAAAGGAGTCTCTTTCTTTTTCAGACGACGAAATGGCAGAGGTGCGAGGTCTGGTGACAGAAGACGGTCTGTTCGATGGTACCATCTCGACGCGTTTTGAAGATTTTTATATAGAGCCAGTTAGACGCTACGTGAAACAAAACACGAGCGCGCCTCATTTCCATACCATTGTGTACCGATCATCAGATGTCTACGGTCCGCAGTTAACTCAGCCCTGCGCCTCGCAGATCCTGCACATCAACCACAATGCACCGCGAGACATAAACGAAGATCTCACAGCGTCAGTTCGAAGAAAGGAAACGAATCTCGGGGACTGCGAGATTGAATGTGGTCGTGACAATTGGAACGCGGCGGATATAAATGAAGATCGGGCTATAACAACTGAAAATAAACGAACGCTCGACGTCTCTGAATCTACCAAAGGGAAATTGGTTTCTGATACAATAGAGAACGAACGCTCGACGTCTCTGAATCTACCGAAGGGAAATTGGTTTCTGATACAAACGAGCGCGGACTTGAAAATAAATTAAGTAAAGTAAATCATATAAAAGGATTAGTAGAAAAAGAACACAGAATAAATCTCGAGGAAAACGAGACTATGATAGTCGGCAACGATGCTCATGTTTACAGCCAGTCAAACAAAGTAAATGATCCAGGATTTGATGCTGTTATTCGTTCTCACAGAAAAAACAGACGGAAGAGATGGCCCAGTGACGAAGTGCCACTGTCAGCAGGCTCCAGCAACCCCTCCACGCCCCCCCGCCACACCAGTCGTCTGGATACGTATTATTATAATCCGAATGTGTTTTACGATTTTCCGAACGAAAGCCTGTCCTCTACCGGCAGTCCCGACGAAGTGATTAGTGTAAGGCATGTCCACAAGCGCGCCACTGTCGACCCCAAGAAGACAACTTGTATGCTGTATCTGCAGGCTGATCACCTTTTCTACCAGAAGTACGGGACAGAGGAGGCGTGCATCGAGGTCATGACGAGGCACGTGCAGCGCGTGAACTCCATCTACAAGACGACAGGTAAATCACATTGATAACGCAGCGCAGAGACCGGCAAAGAGTACCCAAGCGGTGACATCTGTTCGTCTGTAACGGACATCATCACCAAATTGTGTGCCTCAAGGTCATTTTTCTGTGACCTTGAATCACGGAATACCGTTTTTATTTCTTTTATTTAAATAAACCGACCACGATTTAATAAAATCACATTGTTCTTTGTCAGATCGCCAAACTTAGAAATATAGTTTGACTTAAGATGGCTGTCTTCTGGGTTATAGCGCCGTGTAGTCTGGTAGAACTTTACCGACGTTTCAGAGGTCCTTGCTGCCTCGCCGTGATGATGAAAGCCGAGAGTAGCTCGAACCCCCGGACACCAACTGTGAGTACAATTTCTGTTTTCAGATTTGAACCCCGTCGAGTGTTGAGTATTATTCAGCGTTTCACCAAACACTGCAGTTGCTTCTCGCCGAAACGCTGGGTAATACTCAACATTCGACGCTGCCAACACCCGAAAGCTGAGATTGTACTCTGAAATCAAGCCGCGAAGATCAAGAATTATCTCGATCTGTAGACCAGTTCGGTGTATCGGATTTAACAGAATAGGGGCCCTCCCGCATGTGACACCTGAAGACGAAAGAATGTCCATCCTTCGAAACGCCGATCCTTAGTTGACTGTAATTATAATTTACCCCACTTTTGTGTTTGTGGGCCCTCGCCTCCGCCCACAGCTCGAAGACCCGTCGTCCTTCTGCAGCTATGTATCTCGAAACTTGTGTACCGCATTATAGAGCACAGGCTCTTCGTTGCAGACTTCAACCAGGATGGGAAGCCCGATAACATCAGCTTCATGGTGAAACGGATCAAGGTGTATTCAATGGATGCGCTCAAGGACACTACCTACAGGTTCCCGCTCAACTACGGCGTCGAGAAGTTCCTGGAACTTTTCTCAGGTGCGTGTAATTTCTGTCTCACATTCCGCAGTGGTTTATTTATTTAGTGTTCTGTCTGACGACAGGTCCATATGAACAGGATCCTTCCATCCTTTTCTCGGACTGGGACCTGTTCATATACGTTCTTGGCAGATGATCCAGAAGTGGTTTGCCATTGCCTTCTTCTGTGTATGAATGGAGTAATTGTTGGGATGCCACGGAGGAAAACTCCGTGTTGCCTAGACCACGGCCTTGCCCAACACAAGTTATAAATTCGGGCACCGCCGGCAATCGAACCCGAGACCCCAGGATTACAAGGCCAGCGTTCTGACCGCTAGACCACCGTGGGGTTTCAAAGTACGTGAAGATTGCGTACGATTTGACGTCTCTTTAAAATTGTCTGAAGTGTCGAAGTGGATTTGGGGACTCTGGATGTGGATAGAGTGTGTCTGCTTCTGTTATGGAACAACTCGAGGCTGACAGTAAAGAAAGATCATATATTTTTTTATTCCGGAGGCCTCGAGGCTGACAGTAAAGAAAGATCATGTATTTTTTATTCTGGAGGGGGGTTGGGGGTGGAGAGTTGGAGAACTGGAAGATAAAAAATAATTCCAGGCCTTTCTTCTAACTGTAACGATTTACGATTTCTGCTGCACGTGCCTGCGTATGTCTTTTTATTCTGCAAATTAACTTGGTTTTTGCGTGGCCTAAGCCATTTTCCGCAGGCACATTGAAGGGATTTGAGACCCAGAATTATTCGGCTTGTTAATGTTGACACAGTAACGTCGTGTAAGGAAAATGCACGCAACATAATTATTTATCTCACGCATTCGATTTTCGCTGTCTCCTGTTTTAATATGACGAGTGTTTAGCGAATTGTGTATAAAGATACAGGCGATAACTTCGGCAGATAACCCATGTTGCCCCGATTTAGACCAAATTTATATTTTCGGAAGAATCCGATAAAACCGAATTTTTACTCACGCGCGTTTTGTCAATTTGGAATCAGGTCTCGATTTACGGCAGGGACGGGGATTACTTTTCTTTGGCACCACGTCCGACAAACTCTGGGGCTCCGGGTATGTAACTACCGCAGAAGAAAGCCCCATCTGGTGCCCAGATTAAGAATTCATTCAGCTGTATCTCCATTTCTCCTTACTTTTTCATGGCTTGCCCTTGCCTGCTTTCACTTTTATAATTAGTTGTGTCACTATACAGGGTGTTTCAAAATCGATCTGTCATACGTCGTGGTTGATCTAGGGGGTCATTTCGAGTAAGAAATATTTAATAAACATTGGTTCCATATCCAACCGTTACGGTCTCGACGTGAGTTCAAGGGGAAATGAACTAAATTATTAATCAGATTAATTTATTCTTGCATGTTATGAGATACGTCTTGTGACTGTACAAAATATCCGCGTGGGTTTCATTGCACAGCCTTGCTCGTTCTAAACAAGAGCTTGCTGCCCGTTGAATCATTCTGGTTTGTCCTCGTGTGTAAACATCATCCTAGATACGTAAGTTCCTGTTTCATGTCTTCCGGTCCTGTAGGTAATCTCTTTCATAAGATCCCATAGATAGAGATAAAGTTGGGTTAGGTTCGGAGATCTCGAGGGCAAAGATTCTTAACCACGATGATAAATGGAAGGTACTTTGTTGGTGGCTGTCACAACGTCCATATTAAATTTAAAATGAAAATCTGTCTATTCCGATATTACTGAGATGCGCGTTCGCGCCATGATTATACACTAATTTTTTTCTATTAATTGTAGAGGCTACAGAAGAGCAGTGTGGGATTTATCACCTCTGTGCATATTCCGGCGTTTGTTGAATTAGAGAAGGGTTAATATCTGAGTCTGCATAGTAACAGGGTAATAGCGTTCCTTCGTAGTATCAACCGTGTTTTTGTCGAGGCAATTTTGCTGCGGTAGCTGTGCATTTGTTTAGCTCATGTGACGTCATTAATGTGGTTGAAATTCGAGCCGCATGACGGCAGCACTTTCCTTGTCGTGTATAATCCCCTGTTTCGATATAATTCCTCGCGTAATGTCATTCATTTGTTTTCATGAAGACTGCGTATAAAACGCGCGTGGAGCGTGTTTAAAATATGACGTCATACTTGTCATAATCTGAGAAATTGTGAACTGAATTACATCAGGCATTTACCAAATTCGATTTTATTGTAACCTTTTTTACAAATTTAAGTCTGATCTGTTATCGTCATTCCTACTTTTTTTTTTAAGGTTACCAAACACGTATTTAAAACCAGTGTGAATAAGAAATGCATCGGACAAGTGATTACTTTAAAATCGACTGTATTTTAGGACTGAACATTTTATATTAGTCTTTTGAGGCATCCTGAAGTACGTATATTCCCAATACAGCCAAGTTGTAACCTTCATAAATTGCATTTCAGTATGAACGTTGTGATATTAAAATTGTGTTTAATCTTATTTCAGAGGAGGATTATGATCAATTCTGTCTGGCTTACATGTTCACCTACCGAGACTTTGAGATGGGAACATTAGGTCTGGCTTGGACAGGAGACCTCAAGAACGCTGGTGGTGTGTGTGAAAAGAACGGGGTAAGTGGCTCTTAAGAGCTGGTGTCTGTAACGGAGATTCGCTTGAAATGAGTTGAGCGCAATTACTCTTTTGGTAACTGTGTTCAAAAGCTAGTACGATAAATACAAGCAGGCATTCAGATCCTAATTTAAGGAGCTGTAGTTTCCAGAATTTAAATTTACAGGCAGATCGGCATAAAAGTTAAGTTGAGACGTAGTCGTAACTGGAAAGAATATTATAAATTACAAAAATGCAGTCTGGATGGAACTAGCTTGACAGTAGGGAGTCTTTTTGATTAGATTAACATTTCTGTTCATTTTAGCATTACCGAGGGAGCATGAAGAGCCTAAACACCGGGATCGTGACACTTCTTAACTACGGAAAGCACGTTCCCCCTGCCGTCTCGCACGTCACACTTGCTCATGAGATTGGTCACAACTTCGGCTCACCAGTGAGTGATTCTCAATTTTGTCTCATCAGGTTCTGATATCCATCCGCCTGATAGTTTCATTTAATATATCAGCGTCAAAGAATGAGCCTTGGAGTCAAATATTTATGTGTTGAAGATTTTATTAATGAAGTAATTAATCTGTTTAATAAAAAGACTGTGAACCCATTTGTTTATTGTTATCGTTAGATGATCTGTGATTTATAGAGGCCGTAAATTGTGTTTTGTTACTTTCGTCTTCTCAGATGAATTCACCTAACCATCTAAGTTACGTCACAGCAAAGTTGTCCCTTGGCCTACGTATTATATACCATGAAGTTGTTTAGGGTTTGTGAAGGAAACCTCCACATATTATAGCCCAAGGTCTTAAATAAGAGACAGCTTTATGCTTCAAACACTTTACACCCTGAAGAAACTCCTTGGTATCGACTAGATTAGCCTGGTGATCTTCGGTCGTCTTCGGTCGTCTTCGGGTGGTCTGTGATTTTCGTATTCTTTTGTTTCTCAGCATGACCCTGATTTATGCACTCCTGGTGGTGATGATGGTAACTTCATTATGTTTGCACGGGCAACGTCAGGAGACAAGAGGAATAATAACAAGTTCTCGCCGTGCAGTCTGAACAGTATCAACCCCGTTTTGAATGCAAAGGCTCGTAGTCCTAAGGGTTGCTTCACAGGTCAGTGTATACGCCAATTCCCGGTTTAGAGTTCGGATCTCTGGACACTCGAGAACAGAGCTTGGGTGAGGGTCTGAATATCCTGACTGAGGTTCTTCCTGGTTCTCCTCAGTGCTTCCAAACACGTTGGGATCACTTTGTTTTAAATTTATCGTTCAATCATTGTTGGTTTCATTGCTATATAACCTTTGCAATTGAGAAGGTGTCATTAAACAAAATTAAGAACAAGCATAACTTCTCCACCCTGTCAGGTAAAAACTTGGTCAGTACTTCTGAGTCGGCTTCGTCATCCCGAATTCATCACAGATAATGATTCTCACGTATTAATCATTTCGTCATTTAACTGAGTGTTGATGAAGAGCTTTGGTTTGCAGAACCACAGGCTGCCATCTGTGGGAATGGAGTAGTGGAAGTCGGAGAGGAATGCGACTGCGGCTGGGAGGAGGACTGTCGAGATGAGTGCTGCTTCCCACAGCGCAGGTACCCACCGCCTGAAGAGCCGCCTTGTAAACTCACTCCACATAGCATATGCAGCCCCTCACAGGTAAGTGTCACTTGTGTTACTCAAATATTTTGCGCGTACATGGGGACAGATTCCGACTGCTCTTAGACGAACGGAACTGATTCACCAAACTATCGGTGCAAGAGAAATGAAAGGAGTTTATTAGTTCATAGCCTGTCTGTTATTAAGTAACTTCATAGGGCACATTCGTTCTTGAGAAACTGGTAGTCACTCACCTGGTTAGGAAAGTTCCTGACTTTCATGGAACTCAAATAAAATTCTGTAACTACCCTGAAGGTGGCTTGTTTTACGAAAAATTGGCAGAAAACTTAAAATGTAATCTGAAAACTTTATTTCAGACATTATTTAATTTTTAATAATGTACAAAGGAAAATAGAATGTATGTCTACGCTTAAGTACATTTTTACACTCTCACATGCAGTTGGTTTTGACGTGTGCTGTATTGCAGGGTCCTTGCTGTACCTCATCGTGTGAGCTCAAGTATGGAGACAAGTGCCGAGATGACAATGGCTGTCGAGACGCAAGTTTCTGCGACGGACGCGGACCACACTGCCCGCCCTCTATCAATAAACCCAACAAGACAATCTGCAATGAAGAGTTTGTGTGTTTCATGGGCGTAAGTATTTATTTTTGGTTTGAAGTCGCAATGGGGACTGTTTTTCAAATTGTTCATTTTATCTTTAAAAATTTACAAGAGAATAACTAATCAGGGAATTTAAATGGTATCTCTGTATACACGTGTAAAATTTTAATTTCTGAGGGTACTATATTATATTCTGCCAAGTTGACGCGTCATGTCCGCACGTCATGCATTATCTACACCTCCATCGAATTATACGTCACGGTTTTTGGCTTTGCAATCGCGCGTAGCGTGCAGTCCTTCCGCTCTGTTCTGGGTCGTGGTGCACAGCAGTTGAAAGCAATGCTGAAGTGACCGTGTTTCCCATTCTGTGGCAAGTTACTGTAATATCTGTGGTTATTATAATAAAGAATTAAATTGCCAAAGGAATGAACAAAGAAACAAACAGGTTTACGTAACAATTTTACAAAAAAACCTCTATCTCAAAGCGAATATAGAGTCGAACACTGGAGATATAATAGTCGAGATGAAATAATGAAGATACTAACGCTGTTTTCATTACAAGGGTTTCGTCAGAAAACAGATGAGAGTATTTTTTTCCAGGAGAAAAATACTGAAAAACACCTAATTTATGGAGCTGTTTACTGAGAGAAAGCCACACCTTCTACTTAGGTTCATTCATTGATGCCACCTGCGTTTACAAACGAAGTCCTATAATACACAACCTGAATACCAGGGTTATGGCGGTACCTCGGTTTTCAGACCATAAGTTGCTATGTTTCAGTTGACATATATGTATGAGTCTTTGTTCCTGTATTTATGTTAACAGGAGTGCACAGGCTCCATCTGCCTTGCATTCGGACTTGAATCCTGTCAGTGTATTCCCGGACCACACGACCCCAAAACAAAGGCCTGCGAGCTGTGCTGTAAGCTGCCTGGAGACAACCAGCCATGTCTGTGAGTCTGCACACTTTCGTCTTGCGGTTAAACCCGTTGTTTCAGCGCACGATTAATTGTATTCGCTGCGTCTGAATGTAAGAAAGGAAGATGTTCTGATGAAAACACTTACATTTCATTGTATTCTTCGGGTTACGATATTTTAACCGTTTGACAATTATGGCATTAATTTAAGTTTCGGCACGAGTTATGTGAAATAAAATGAATCTTGATCAATACTTTCAGATGCTGTGAAAAGGTGAAGTTTCCCCCGTAGTTTGACTAGGAATAAACTTAAAAAAAATTTGTTGATATTGTGTTTACGCACCCGACTGTTGCAGGTCATCTTTCGACTGGAACACGACCCCGTACGACATGCCGGACCTGTTCTCCAAGCCAGGAACGCCTTGCAATGACTACAACGGGTACTGCGATGTCTTTCAGAAGTGCAGAGAGGTGTGGGATGTTCAAAGTTAAACTGATGCATGGAAAATTATACTCTTTTTCTTTATTTTTTTTTCAGATGTGTTGCATAATAGATGGTCTAGTCTCTTTTAGTTCAGAATGTACTGTGAAGCAGTGATCCTCTTACACATTTGAAGGTGGATTATTATTATTCTGTCCTAACGTTAAATAAGTATGGAGGTTACCTTGGTTGCCATGGTTACTGAATTGCGTCATGCCGATAGATGACAGACGTGGCTAGCCCTGTATGCATTCTTTTCATGCACGTTGTTCAGTGAGTGTGTAATGACAAGGAAATGGGCGTTTTTCAAGCTCCTAGATGCTTCTGTCTGATTTTACTGAGCTTTCGTGTACTAATATGGATGGATCTGAAAAGACGCCATTGCCGGTTACTAGAAAGTCGCAGACGCCAAGAATGTGAAGTCCCTGCCATGGACGTACAGACATAACAGTAGTGCGTGGTTGACTTACGCAATGTTCTTGGAGATCCTGACATGTTTGGAAAGGAAAATGGCTGCCAAAAATCAGAAAATTCTGCTGTTTGTAGACCACTGTGCGGCACACTCGAAAGATACCAGTAAATTAAGAAATTTACACATGGAATTTCTGCCAGCCAGCGCAACATCAGTCCTGCAACCTATGGACAAAGGGATTAATCAGGTCTTTGAAACAAAAATATTATAGGCACCTTGTTTGCTAGTTCTTGCGGAGAATTACAGCCACCAAAGAATGCTACGAAGTATCTTAAATATCATATCCACATTTGAAGGACCCTGGAATGCTGTCAGCTAGAAAATTATTGCAAATGGTTAATGGAAGGCAAGAATCTGTGAAACTCTAGAACCTCACATTCAAGATGCAGATGACTCGGAATCAAGTCCACGCATCTGGGAAGATGAATGTGACATTTACGTTTGAAGAGGCTTGTGACAGTCGTCTTCCTTTTGCAGTTCAGGAAATTAACATCCCTTGTATTGAAGATAATAATGAGGGTGAGGACGAGAAAGAGGAGGCAGCAATGTGTAAACCAATTTCTGAGTGCAGTGTTCGGATGCATGCTGTCACTTCCTCAGTGGAATTTGTGACGTAACAGATCAGTCGTCAAAAATCTTTCGAAACTGGAAAATTTTACTTCAGATTTGTTTAAAGACATAAAATATGTTCTTCAACAAAGAATAACATTTCAGAACAGACTACTTTATTTTAACGACGGCATTAGGAACATGTAGTGTGTATTTTAAAGTCTGTGTTACACATGTCTCTTTATTGTATAAGTATTAATATTAACAGTTTCCATCCAATGATGTAGATTAAATGTGTTTTGTTTTTCCTGGAACCAAATTTTTAAATATTGCCCTGGATTAATTTTTTTTTTTTCTGTAACATGTTAATTACTCTACTGTGTTTGATATCTCTGCCAAAATTGGGATCAAAAATCATAAAATTAAACTTTAACTCTGTGTGTGATTTTCAGGTGGACCCATCAGGGCCACTCGCCACGTTACGCAAGCTGCTGCTGTCAGATGAGAGCATTGCATCATTCAAGCGGTGGGTCACTGACCACTGGTACGCTGTTTTACTCATCGTGTTAGCAGCCCTGTTGATTCTGGTGAGTACTGTAACTTAGATAAGATGCTATTACTCTCAGGATAGGCGGTCGGGTGGGCCCCTTAGCCATTCTGAATGCGGAGGCTAGAAGAAATATCCTTTGCCCCTGCTGGGGATTGAACTCTAGTTATCCAGAGATGTATGCAAATTGGAATAGAAATTGCAGTCTGGTACTGAAAAATTACACAAGCAAAAATAGTGTCTGTGTCTCACTAATGACGTATTTTGTTAATGAGAATTACTGAGTTATATACGTGAAACCGCTTCTGGTAGTAAGAGTGTTCTAAATACACTGTCATGATGTTTCTATAAATTGTCCTTATTTGTAACACTGCCCATAATTCAGTAAGAAATTCTGGTTTGGAAGAGGTCGAGAACCCCGGCACTGAAGGATTTAATTATGGACGGTCTTACATAAATATTTTATTCCACTTTTGAAAGTTAAATCTCAGGTGTTATATATTCATGTTTCTAATTTTCTTACTTGCCTTTTTCCACATTCCTTAAAGAGATTAAATAAGTAATATGCTATATTATAATGTGAATAATGTCATTGAAATATAAAGTACAAAATTTCGTAACCTAAGAAAGATATGACATAAACTGAAGATCAAAAATTCACAGAAAATCTAAAAAAATTTTAGCCAGCATTTTTTTTTGAACTGCATGGTTCATGTCATGGTAGTTGTATTTCATCATATCCAGAACAGCTTCCATGCAGTTGCTAGGTGGGTAAAGGACCCGGAGCCTGAACGTGGCTGCTAGTTTAGAACCGAGATTAAGATATTGTGGAATGACTAGAGCAAGGGTCTAGCCAGTAGTCTTAGAATACATGGAGCTTTCTCTCCACGTCCCCAATTTGCCTTCTTGTGGTAGTGCGTACCTGAATTTAAAAAGGATTAAATTACTGCTACAGACTGGTGGAGTTGGGTAATGGTGTCATAATTCAGTGGGGGGTCACTACTTGCAGTTTATGGACCACATGTGGCCCTCACAGCTATTTTTTGTGCCCCATCACATGATTTGGGAATTAGCCAATGTGTGAAGGGCAAACCTATGCTGCTAAGGATAATATTTTCTAAGCTTAAGGGCAAACAATCACAAAAGAATGTTTTCACGAAACACAGTTTTGTAGATGTAGACCTGTAATATTAAAAATTGTATTATTCCACAAAGGTACCTTGTTCAAATGTTGTGATCATATGAAATTTAACAAAACAATATTAAAATTACTGTGGTACTAATAACTGAACGATAACTGAAGTCTTATAAAATTAGCAGTGACTTGAAATCAACACTGAAACCTGACAGCTATCATCTTTATGATAGACTGCGTTGTATTAAGAAATACGGCTGTTATGTGTTTTCAAGTAAATACCAGCTTTTCTATTTTAAGTTAAAGAAATATAATTTAGCTTACTGTACATGACATTATTAATTTTTTTTTTCTGTCGCCTTGAATAGCTAGTGTGGCCGTGGAAATGAAAATGTTGCAGACCCCTGGTCTGCGATGTTGGAAGACACAAACAGTTTTTTTCAGAATGTTTAAATAAGTCACCCAAATAAGCACTGTAGTGAAATGTCTTACATTGACAGTTCAACGGCGCGACACAAAAGTCATCCACGATACATAACCTGCATTCAGCTGATACAAATATATTTGTGTATGACAGTAGCAGTATTTTATTTCCTTATGCATCGATCTTTACTGACACTGTTTTTAAATGTTTGTGTATCAGACACTGTGGACCGTGTGTGGTAAACGTAAGTTACCAAGTGGTTCTAACATTTCTGCCCCGTAGTAGAGCAGTAGGATTCTCAGTATCTAGATAACAGAGCAGTATAAAAGTACACCAAAACAATCAAGCGCACAGTATTGCAGAGATGAACGGATGCCGTCGTAACTGGGTTCAGAGCACTCGTCACATTTACATAGCCGCAGTATTTGGCTGGTGCTACCTGCTTCTGTAGTCACCTGACACTGGACCCTGCAGTTAGAACGTGGCCGGTAAATTCATGGGTTATTTATGTGTAGGATCAAGTGAGATGGGAAAATGATCGTGAATGGTGAACTGTCTATTAGAGTACTGTTGCACCAGGAAAGATGAAGGAAAGCAAAGTAAAGCCACAGACAGAAAGGCTAGTGAGATGGCCAAGATTAGAGGCGAGAGTATTACCGCTAAACTAACCTGTTTGCTATAATAATTAATTGACGAATTTATTGATATTTGGCAGAAAACACTTTTTCAGCCCCATCCCAGTCCTGTATATCTCAGATGACAGAGATGCTCATAACACCACATTTGTACTTATGATGAATTTACATCTTTTTCCTTGCACGTTCTTTTGTTCTGGGCCAAAAATTAAGTTCTATTTCCTTTTAGATGAAGATCAGTCAGGTTGGAGACTGATGGATCAGCAGCTTCCTTTTATTTTTTATTTGTAGTGTTCTGTCTGACGACAGGTCCATATGAACAGGATCCTTCCATCCTTTTCTCGGACTGGGACCTGTTCATATACGTTCTTGGCAGATGATCCAGAAGTGGTTTGCCATTGCCTTCTTCTGTGTGTGAATGGGATGCCACGGAGAAACCGGGGAAGCCCCCGGAGGAAAACTCCGTGTTGCCTAGACCACGGCCTTGCCCAACACAAGTTATAAATTCGGGCACCGCCGGGAATCGAATCCGAGACCCCAGGATTACAAGGCCAGCGTTCTAACCGCTAGACCACCGTGGCACCAGCTTCCTTTATAGTCAGTTAAAATGTATTTGCATTTGAAGAAAATTAAATTACAATATTTATTCAAATATGATGCAAATACTGCAGATACCTCCTAGAAATGTGACCATACATTAAATTTGTGAGCTTAAATTTAATTGCAAGATTTCCAAGAAAAATTTATGTACCTCTATTAATAACTATAGCGTATAGTATTTAGAAATTATTCAGTTCATTATCATCATTATTGGCTCCTGTAGTTGTTGATTTAGCACATTAAAGTAAAGAATTCAATCAAACTTTCTCAAGATACCCCTCAGTTAGTTTACTGATTTGTAGTTAAATTCTGAAATCTTCATACATGAATTTTGTAAGCTAGACTCACTTATCAAGTCATGATTTGTTCATAAATAAATCTTTACACATGTATATATGTTTCATGAACTATGTAATTGAACTATTCTAAATTAAAAATTAATGAGAACAATATCAGATGATAATATAGTGATAATGAGTTATGGGTACATATATGAATATCAAGGCATAGCTCTAAATGTTCTTAAATATTCTGTTTCCTTCAAGAAGATGACATGCAGATACTTAGCTAGGAATTGTTTGGTTAAATTAAAAACTTCCTTTGTCCTATTTTTCCCCCTCTCTCCTAGGATACTTGTAGGAAAGTTAAAAATGGTCCTGCTATTACCACATGGCACAACTAGCTTCCATGCTGATTTATAAATTATACAAACTGTGGGGAAATAATTCTTGCCAGATAAAAACAATTACTGTAAAATATCAGCACCTGTATTTGGAAACAATTCCTTATTACTCTAACATCACCTCCCTACTAGGAGTTTGCTGTTGTAAGCAATTTTTAATTACTCTAACATCACCTCCCTACTAGGAATTTGGTGTTGTAAGCAGTGTTAATTAATGCATTTCCCTTATTCACAGGTCCTGAGCACAAAATTCCTTGGCAAGCGCCCAGATCGGAAGCTCAAGTCTGTCACCATCATTCACAGTTCAACAACCGAAACTGTCCGTCTGCCACCAGAAGGGGATGGCGGTCAGGTAACCATTCACCCAGCCGTCCGGTCAAAACTTCCTTTCAAACGTAAAGTGCGTGAGAAGCATCACTTACACCGACGCAGGACAAAGATCAAAGATGCAGCCACCAACAACAATGGTAATAGCAACAATAATAATTCTACTCCAAAAAAGGCGTTAAACAGAAATAAGAAAGTAAAAAAGACGACAGCGGCAACAGCTGTCAGTGGGGATGAAGTGAAGAACAGTGGGGTGGTGGCTGAGGAAGTGGCGCTTCAGAGGAAATTAAAGAAGGCACAGCAACAGGCAAAAGGAAAGAAGAAAAAGAAGAAGGAAGTGATAGACTACAGTGCAATGCAGAGTGATAAAAAGAAGTTAGGTGTGGTGTTGGGCTTGTCTGACAAGGGTTCTGCCCCTGTTGGAAAGGTCCAAAAGTTGTTGTTGAACTCCCAGCTACCTGTTGACTCAAAATTACTTCCTAAATCAAAGTCGGCTCCGATCGGTCTGACGGGAGCTGCCAGGAGTCCAGTGAGGACTCGAGCTCCTGCCGTGTTGCGTCACAGCAGAAGTGAAAAGCCCAAGTCGCGAAGCACTGGGAACCTGAAAGGTGTTAATAAAAACTGTATTGAGAAGGAGAAGTTAAGACTACAAGTTGTCTACAGGCCACCATTCAAGTTTAGTCTCAAGTTACACAAGGCTGAGAAAGGTTCTGGAGCATCAGCAACTGTTGTTGTGGACAAGAGCCACCGAAGGTCTGTTCCAGGGGATCTCAAGCGAGGCGGAGGAGGAGGTGTTAGCGGCGGAGCTCGGGCTGCCATGCTCCTGAGGTCGAGAGACCGCAGGAGGATGGCAGACAATCGGAAGCCCGAAGTTAAGGAGGCGGTGACTGCCGCGACGGCACCAGCATCTCCAGCCGTGTCTGCAGCACCGATGCTACAGCCATCCCTACCGACTCCAACCGTAAACCAAAACAAGGAACGAGACGAAGATATAGACTCTAATATCCACACTGTGCCATCAGACCTAGAGGTGCTGCTGTCAGAGAGTGAGTTCCTCTTCTCTGATGCATGACAACGGACATCAATTTTTCCATTCCATTTCCTTCCAGAACTGTCGGTGTCCATGACTCTGAAGTACGCTTTTATACACAAGTACTTAATCTCATACATGATACTGAGACTTTGTCACCATCATTCACAGTTCAACAACCGAAACTGTCCGTCTGCCACCAGAAGGGGATGGCGGTCAGGTAACCATTCACCCAGCCGTCCGGTCAAAACTTCCTTTCAAACGTAAAGTGCGTGAGAAGCATCACTTACACCGACGCAGGACAAAGATCAAAGATGCAGCCACCAACAACAATGGTAATAGCAACAATAATAATTCTACTCCAAAAAAGGCGTTAAACAGAAATAAGAAAGTAAAAAAGACGACAGCGGCAACAGCTGTCAGTGGGGATGAAGTGAAGAACAGTGGGGTGGTGGCTGAGGAAGTGGCGCTTCAGAGGAAATTAAAGAAGGCGCAGCAACAGGCAAAAGGAAAGAAGAAAAAGAAGAAGGAAGTGATAGACTACAGTGCAATGCAGAGTGATAAAAAGAAGTTAGGTGTGGTGTTGGGCTTGTCTGACAAGGGTTCTGCCCCTGTTGGAAAGGTCCAAAAGTTGTTGTTGAACTCCCAGCTACCTGTTGACTCAAAATTACTTCCTAAATCAAAGTCGGCTCCGATCGGTCTGACGGGAGCTGCCAGGAGTCCAGTGAGGACTCGAGCTCCTGCCGTGTTGCGTCACAGCAGAAGTGAAAAGCCCAAGTCGCGAAGCACTGGGAACCTGAAAGGTGTTAATAAAAACTGTATTGAGAAGGAGAAGTTAAGACTACAAGTTGTCTACAGGCCACCATTCAAGTTTAGTCTCAAGTTACACAAGGCTGAGAAAGGTTCTGGAGCATCAGCAACTGTTGTTGTGGACAAGAGCCACCGAAGGTCTGTTCCAGGGGATCTCAAGCGAGGCGGAGGAGGAGGTGTTAGCGGCGGAGCTCGGGCTGCCATGCTCCTGAGGTCGAGAGACCGCAGGAGGATGGCAGACAATCGGAAGCCCGAAGTTAAGGAGGCGGTGACTGCCGCGACGGCACCAGCATCTCCAGCCGTGTCTGCAGCACCGATGCTACAGCCATCCCTACCGACTCCAACCGTAAACCAAAACAAGGAACGAGACGAAGATATAGACTCTAATATCCACACTGTGCCATCAGACCTAGAGGTGCTGCTGTCAGAGAGTGAGTTCCTCTTCTCTGATGCATGACAACGGACATCAATTTTTCCATTCCATTTCCTTCCAGAACTGTCGGTGTCCATGACTCTGAAGTACGCTTTTATACACAAGTACTTAATCTCATACATGATACTGAGACTTACTTACATTTGAGATTTTTTTTTTTTTAATGTGCCAAATAGTTGCAAGTTGTGAAACCAAAGTAAGGTGAAATATGTGATAACAGGAGAAGGTGGTTTCCATTAGCATTTTCTCCATTCAAAGTTTTTGCCGAGTTAAACTCTGAGTCACTCCACTCTTGTGACAGACTTCTGAAATGTCTTAACCTTACCTTGAATCTTAAAGCCAGGATTTGGTCCTTTACGTGAAAAAATAGAAGGCATTTTGTATTTAACCGAGATCTTTGCTAAAGACGATGAACAAATCAGCAGATTAGACTGTGGACCGAACATCCCACTGCACTGTGCGTCTTCATTACCACAGTACAAATCAGACCTATGTGTGTGGGCCGTGGTGGCAGCCTCATCAAACCTCTTACAGTCAGATGCTTTATAAAAATTGTAATACATTGGCCAAGGATGAATTTTCCATGTAAAACTGTTTGTGTACCATGATGGCACCAAGCCCTTAACATCATAAGTAGTCAAAGAAATATGCGCGACTCATTTGGAACTAAATGGGTCCTTCCTACATTGCTAGTAAATAATTTTTGTAGGTTTGTGTTTAGGCAGCCACTCTGACTGTTGTTGTCTGCCTGACATTTAAAACAGGCCGCTGTCCTTCAGTACGGGGACCACACTGCCCTCCCAGTCGTAGCATTCGCCACGCGTGATACACACAGTCAACATACTTTAAACTTCCTTCTCACCTGAGGTGATAGGTTTGTTCTTATGTGAAGAATGGATGTGCTTCGTACAAGACGAGCATCAACCTTTATGAGCCCCCTTAATTTTATCGAATTAACTTAGTAAAACTAACACTGTTTATAATCTCATTCATAAATCATACTCATAATATCTTTGTTCTTATTAATGTGTAATCAGTCGATATAGCATCAACACATTAAATAATCCTTGATTTGAAGCTTTTGCTGTGACTAGACTCAATAAAATCTTGTTTCTATAAATGACTAATTCACTTTTATGTTTGTAGCAATTCCTTTAACATTATTTGCTAAATTAAATGTATTTCTTCGATTCTTGCCATGGGTGTTATTACCTCTGAAACAGATTCCTTGAAAAGGGTGGGCAGAGGCCACAGCTGACAACATTCACCACAAGGATTTTTTTTTTAGCAGCTATAGAACGGGTATTTTAGATATAACACGTAGAGTGATAACATTCCTGGCCATCAGTATTACTTATTTAAAGTGGAACAAGTTCCAAAATTCTTGCAAATGAAGCCATGATTTGGTTATGAAGCTGACTGCCAGGGTCTGATTATATTCGCCTCTTTGCAAGACATTGCGACGACATGGGCAGTAAGAAAGGTGTTGTGAAATTACATCGAGATGTCTGGCAAATGGAGGAAATGACAGTTTTACAAATGTACATTCCATATAATAGGTGTTACTGTTTATGTGTATAATGCAATGATTGACTTCACAAATGGATGTGTTATCTCCTCCATCTTGCCCGTTTGTATAGCAGTGTCAGATTATAACAAATGTATTCTTATCACCAGAATAGTCAAGACTCCCAAGACTTTATTTTAAACCAAGTTCAGAAAATATTTTTCTGAGCGATCGCTTCTCTGTGTAACTGAAGTTGGTAATTTGTACATATATTACAATCATGAAGTGATCAAGTGATTTCAAGGTTAAGCAAATTATGTGTTTCCTGAGTGTATGTGCGTAACACATGAAGTGAATGTCACAGCTGAGTGGTTAACACTCCTACTCTGCATTTCAGGAGGTCCCAAATTCAGATCTTTGTCCAGTAACCAGCTATCCTGATTGTTTTTTCATGGTTTTCCTCAGTACCTCAGACTTTGTAGGGTCTTCTTGTCCCACGGAAATATTTAGGCATTTTAATTTAAACTTCAGATTTAGTACGAAAATACGTAATAAGACATTACACTTTTTCCAGCAATTTATTCCAGACCATAATTAAGTAAAGGTAAAATTCGCGGCTTGTTCCCCAGCCTTTGGTGTTGGTT
Organism: Zootermopsis nevadensis; assembly: GCF_000696155.1. The sequence continues at coordinate 117,130 of NW_019059946.1, read as the reverse complement.
GTCTGCCTGTAACATTATATAAAAGCAGCCTGGCAGAGCATTCCTTAACACCACAGTCTGGTTTGAAGAACAGGTGTCAATGTTCAGTGTTTTAACAAACTGACACAGCAGATGTAATATATTTTACAAAGTTATCTGTAATGTTTTAAATGTTGACTATTCTGGTTACTAAGAAATTAACAGATATAATATAAATATAAAACGTGTGTGTTGGATGTAATAGAGTCCTTAGCACAGACAAGATGTGCATTAGAGGTGAGCAGTACACCGGTAATGGTTCTTAATCACTTTTATTTGAAATGCTGGTGGCGACTGAAGTTGCTTATATTCCCCGCCTACCGAGACCCATTCCTGCACTGTATCCACAGAAGATACCTGTGTGGGCAGTAACCAGTTAGAACCAGAGTGTTGAATCACTGGTATGAAGACTAGTGACTGAAATCACTGTTTACATTTCAGTATCTCCCTGTAACGGGCAGCGAAGTAGCGGGTAACCAGTTAGGCACTGGAATGATTTGAATCACTGGCTGGTGATGTCGTAACTAACAAGACGGTGAACAATGAAATGGAAGTCATTCTCACCCTCCTCAGTTCTCATTTCTTTTGCTGGTACTTAAATACGAACTGAACGCTACCTTATTTTTCTGTGTTTCAATTTTTATTATTCCAAAGAATTTAGGACATTGCAAATGGTATTCCTACCATTTTTTATGACTTTAAATTCAAAACACATTTCTCATACATCTAGTTCTAATGGAGTATGCGTTGTGAAGAAAGTTATGACCTTGGTTAGAAGTTTATATAGTATCATTAAATGATAAATTGACCGATTTTTCATCGTATGCAACAAGCTGCAAATTTACACTGTGAATACTCAAGTGCCCGTCTTCTGTACCACTGTTTCAGCTTCCAGAACCTCATGTCTGTCCATTGTTTTACCAGCTTATTTGTCTGTCGAGCAAACTGGTAACCTAACCGTACCAGTGAACACGGTTACTGCTTAAAATCACCATTCCTCACAAATAATGTTTTAATGGTGGTTCAAAATTAACTAGATTGCTCACCTCTAGTGTATGCGAGTGTGTTGAAGCCGTGGACTGGCCAGCACTTTCTTCATGCCCACATGACGTGTCGTCGTGCAGCTTGCTTTGGTCTAGTAACTGCAGCGTGCTCTGTCGTAACTCCTGCCAAAACCAATTGAGCCTTCCTACATACTCCGGTGCAGAACTCTTTTATGCTCCAACTTTTTTTCTAACTTATTTTGCTAGAGGAATCAATTTTTCTGCAAAGCCTGTGTAGCTCTTCTATTACATGGTTGTGCATTGTTTTGAGTTGTTTTTGTATTTGACATGATGTTGGGATGAATAAACAAAGAGGGAGATAATTGTTCAGTAATGTAATTTTTGTGCCGCAGTGGTCTATGATGCATTAGAGGCACGCGAAACAATTGCCAATGCCGTGTGACCTCAGCATTCACAGATACACTTACTTACTCTTACAGTCATTACGAATAATATTACTAACTAGTGTGTCAGTTATTGATCTTTATTCTTTTTGTTTGGGAGGTGTACAGTTGAAACTCTGGTTTTTATGGTATCAGCCCTAACGTTCTTCAAAATATTTCACAGGACTTATATAACAATAAATAGGTGGAAGAAACTGATTTCCTGTGCCAAAGGTGTTGAATTAGAATCCTGCCAAATATAGATCCGGTTAATTTTGCTTTTCAATCTTAACCTCAATTTGACAGTAGTGAATACATGTCTATCTTGATTCAGAGGCCACTTTCATCTGGTCATCAGTTTTGCCATCTTCCTAATCATTTCACATAATATAATCTGTTATGCAGTTGCTCCACCTGAGGAAATGCTCTCTTCATCTGATGGCAGTAACAGAACTTCAGTGAATAAGACAGATACTTAATTTTAACATCTGCAGTCTTACACTGCATGAATGTTACTGCTTTATTTAAAATGATTTTGCAGTCCATTTCTTACATGTGAAAATTATTTTTAACATTTTACTTTTATTACAACATTGTATAGTATGTTTTATAACAATGAAATTACTGAAATTGTTGTAAGTCAATCACCTTATGAAAATTATACACATTGTACACTTTGTTGTACTTCCACTTACTTGTTGTGTATCTCCTTAGAAATATGAAATTTTTCAATGGTACTGATTTACAGTATCCATTTTATCTGAGCTTTTAAATGTATCAAAAAATATTACAGATGATGTAACATAAAAAAATATATTTTCTTTATTTTGGAAGCATGAGAAATTAAACACAATTTTAATCTTTAGTACAATACAAAAAAAGTTTCTGCAAAATGGAGTATTTGGTTTCAGATGTTGTTAAAAGTATAATGGAACTTGTACAAATACTTCTGCCGTCCGTACAATGTAACTTCTTTGCAGCGCCTGCTGTTAACAGACGGTACTGACAATCTATAAATATGAAACTGTGGCTTTCTCAATGTTAGTCTTAACACAAACTCCTCTCGCAAAACTGTGTCTCTGAGAAGTATTGTTACTTTTATTAAGGTTCTGAAGGACTTCAAAAATACTTCTTCATCAGCTTTGTACATAACCTTAAATGTCTTACTATTCCCTGAATCAATATTGACCATATGTATTATGGATTTATGCAATTTTGGAGAGTTTGAGACTCCTACAGTTGACTGAATTACATTATGTACGAATAAATGTTAAACAGATGAGAACCAATTATCCAGCAACTGCAGAGGCATCTTCCTTAAAGGCTGCTCAATCTGCAACATCATGTAGCTGATTATGTAGCACTCCAGTAAGGTTATGTTTATAAGAAAGAAAAGATTACCATAAGAATGATGGAATTGTCTTGATATTGTGATCCCATTGTGTTATTTTCTTCACAAGTACAGGTAACTTCGGAGCCATCAACACAACTTATAATATATTAAAAAATATTACTTTATTTTAATATTCATGATATTTTGACTGTGTCAGAATGACAGAATGAACTTTATTTCAGTTTTGAGATTTTATGATTTTACAGTGATGAAAACATGTATTGTGATCTTCTGGGTTGTGATGCCAAATATTCTAGGACTGATTTACAGTTTCACAGGAGCACATAACTCCATGTTTAGTGTACAACAACACGCCTGAATAAATGTTACAGTGAGCACAACTTGTAATTGTTGATTGAATTAATCTTGGCTGATTTGGTGGTGACCACCTTCTGGCCCCATTACATATTTTATTACATTCCATGGATTCATAAGATAAGTCAGATGACAATAGGATGTGGAAAGTCATAATAATACAATACATATTATAAAGTACAGTTCATACTATTATATAAATGTGTACCGACATGGATTTTGCCATCCACCGTGGGCCCTAAAGGGATCTGGGTGCCGAGGAACCTTCCCTGGGTTAAATCGATGGCTTGACCTTCGTTTCGCGAATGTTTGCACTGAATGGCATGGTGCTAGAAGCGGCCAACCTTGTCGTAGGAGATACAGAAGTACCTGTTCTTTTTATGTAACATACGTAAGTCATATGTCAATTACATGTATGACTCCAACAGTTAAATACGTATCAACATATTAATGCCACTGCATCCTGCTTATTTGTTAGCTCTCGAATATTCCGCAAGGTTTAAGGTAATTTTCGTTTTATCTGTGATTGGGGTTGCAGAGAATGGACTTTACAAGCGTTTGAAAGAGAGACTGCGGAGGAAGTGGTCGGTTGGTCAGGAAGTGAATGGCGGAGTCGAATGAGGTACGAGTTATTTAATGAATATAGTCTTTTTGCAACATAGAACACTCAGTTGAAACCTAGTTATTTTACTTTTTAAATTACTTCGATTTTGTTTTCAGATCGAAATTATAACTGGCATTTCGGTAGTATTTCACACACTGTTTCGGAGCTGTACGTAAAATAAATGCATAAAAGAACGCGCAGTGATATTTATTTCGGAAAATCACTCAGCAGTCATGTAGTTTACGATCGTATATTCCGATGTGCATGTTATAAGTAGGAGTGTTAACAAATTTATCGCAGTTGCATCATAAATTTGCTTTACTTAGCGCAGATAGGGAAATCTACAATAATCGGGAGATGTGGAACTTGAACAGGGGCACGAGTTGTACGATTTTTTTTTCAAGATACCATGATGATAATTACGTAAGTTCTTTGTGTAAGAAAACTGCCCAGAATTCTTTTTTAATTTCTGTACTGCAACACAATACAAATGGGACTCTTAGTTAATGGACTTTTAAACTAGACAGTCCTAATCCACCCAATGTATAAGTGACTGGCAGATTAACAAGTCCAATTCAGGCTCACGTCTTGATGGCGTCCTATTTTCATGTATGAGGCTGTAATGGAACACATTGTAACCGATGGGATTCAAATGACGTGACGCAGAAACGGCATGAGAATGAAGTGCATGGATGTAAGTCATAAATTCAGTGATATACTTTATTTAAACATGTGTCGAAGTTCAGTATATTCGTCTGTTAAAAATCAGATAATTTACTCTGCTCTCAACATAGTTTGACATTTAATGGTTAAATTACAGTATTATGTTTGTAGTCATTTCATCTGTGCTGATCACAAGCTTCTGCCTGTCACAGAAAGCTGTGCTGAGCACTTCTTCAATCTGTGTATACTGAATTTCGATCGTGAATGATGAGTGTACCACATTGAGTGAATTATATTTGGAAACCAATAAAAAGTTCATCCTGCTTCATGCATATAATTCTTGTTTTGTGCAGCCGTAATTGTCTTGCCACACACTGCAGTGCAAGTAAAATCCTTAAATCATATTTCACATTTTAATCAAACATAACCCACAACTGAATGTGGTATCCTATAAATGTGTATTTTAACACTTATTGTTAGGAATGTTTATGAAATATAAATGCAGTAAATTTCATAGTATGCTGAAGTTCATTTTGTGCCGTTAAGATAGTAAGAGGGACTTGTGGCCTGATGATCAGTAGGGACCACAAAACAGGAAGATTCAGAACAGCTTTTTGTTTCTAGTTGTGTTGCAGGTGTTTAAACACCAAAGAACGTGGCGTTCCCAGCAGTCTGAGCGGACATGGATGAATCATCTTCACTTCTCATTAGCAGTGATGAATATTTTCTCCAACTGTTGCCAACAACGCTGGATGAGACAAGTCTGCATGAACAGTAGGAAAGCAACAGTAATTACATATTACCACAGAACCACAACTACGTGCCCACCGTACCAGTCATGGATGGAACAGAATGTGTAGCAGTCTACCTCCAGAGTATTGTTGCTTTTTCCCTAGAATACTTCAGAGGTTCCTCTTTCGCCCTAGTATCTTAATTTACAAATTGGGGATAAATATTTTTAAAATTCATTATATTTGAAAGATACAACTGTATGTGTGTCATCCAGTTGATAATTTCTAAGACCTAAACACAATCCATACTTTAAAATTATATATAAATTAAATCACATTTTACAATTATCATTTTGCTATAAAACAAAGCATTTGATATGGTCACAAATTGTTGCCTAGTTTTTGTTCAGAACAGGCTTGTAGCTCTGCCTACATTCTGCCTTCATCAGAGTGGGATTTGGGAGTCTTTACCAGAACTTAAACGGTCCAGCCAAGTCCCCTGTTAGACTGCGTCTCTGGTGGTAAGACTCTCCACTCCCTCGTAGCAACTTCCTGCACTTTGTTGCCGAGTTTCCTAATTCCAGTGGCCATTTTTCGTTCTGGGCGGAACGCAGCTGGTACTGGTAGCACAAATGTTGGGCTGTGGCTTGCAGGATGTAACTGTTCCCCATTTTGATATGGTTGTAAGGTAGTTATTTAGAGGTCTGTCTCAGTATAGCGATTACATTTTATTGCCGTCTTGTGCCGCGTGCCACAATTTTGGCTGCCGCTGAACTTAAACTCTGAAGATTATCAGCAGTTTGCAGGTGTTTCTCCGCCATAAAAATGCTGTTATTCATAGGAATAGACTGCGCTTAGCTATTTATCCAGTGATGTTGTGCATAAACTGCGTTGATTTACTTTTTTCATTTGTGGGTTCTGTTGTCACAAAGCGAGTTTCTCCTCAGGAACCTGCATTAAAAGAAAATAGATGTATCGGATTACCTTCTGATATTTTTATAGCACCATTGCTCCTTTCTTTATTTCGTGAGCTACTTCATCCATTTTCCCTGGGCGAAGCATTCTTCTTACATTCCAAGTTGCAATACTTAAGTCACATTTTTGCCTTTGATTCCTTTTCCAATTTGTCGTGATTGAGAGGAACCATCCGCCATTGGGGTGACCTACTGAATCCAAAGATGCGTTAACGCAGTGGTTTGAACCTTCCTGGTGTCTGCATGAAGTCTGTATTCGGTGTGAATGGGATAACTAATTAACTACTGCAAGCTGGAAACCAACATGAAAGTCTGTGTGAGGATATGCTTCGAGCATGATCTCGGCTAAAGAGTTCTTCCTCCCTGTGCCCTACTGAATCCAAAGATGCGTTACGCAGTGCTTTGAACCTTCCTGGTGTCTGCATGAAGTCTGTATTCGGTGTGAATGGGATAACTAATGAACTACTGCAAGCTGGAAACTAACATGAAAGTCTGTGTGAGGATATGCTTCGAGAATGATATTATTATCATCCCATCTATTCACCACTTTATGGGGCATGTACTTCCATGTACCCGAGACAGACCTTGTCCCTCTCGGAACCCCAAAATTCCCAAGAAGTCGGGTCTCGACCATGGTGATAGCAGTTTTAGTAGTAATTTCCCGGACCAGATACATGTTGACAAATTTAGAAAATCCGTCAATCACTACTAAGATAGTTCGATAGCCTGATTTTGACCACACAATAGGCACAAAACAGTCTATGTCTATGTGCTGGTTACACGAAGTGTCCCCGGCAGCGATGCCTTGGTGTAAACCAACACAATAGGGGTCCTTACTTTGATGGTCCTTTAAGGTCTCGAATGAGGCAGGGAGGGGTTGTAGAACCCGCACGGCAGGTTGTGCTGTCGGCGAATCCGGAGGCTCAGACATCCTTGATAGGCAATCGGCCACGACGTTCTCGCTTTCCCGGATATGGACCACCTTAAATTTGAACGGCGATAGGCGTAATAGCCATCTCCCTATGCGCCCTAGTTGGCCTCATTGTCTGAATGCACAACAATTTCCTTATGTTCTAAGTATGTCCGGAACCTTTCGCATCCTAGTACGACGGCAAGACATTCTTTCTTATAGGTCGAGTAATTTCTTTCCGCGGGAGAGAAGGGGCGACTAAGAAGGCGATGGGTGCTAGCTTCCCACCTACCTCTTGATTCAGAACACTCGATACCCCGATGTCAGACCCATCGCATTGCAACACGAATGGAAGATGAAAATTAGGAATTTGCAGTGTTGGGGCTTGACAAAGGGCCTCCTTAATGACTTCATAAGCACGTTGTTGGTTCATGTCCGAAACAAACTTAGCGTTTTCTCGCTTCAGGGCATTTAACGGTTCAGAAAGCCGAGAGAAATCAGGGATGAAACAACTGTAGAATGCCTCCATCCCTAGAAAACGTCGAACTTGTTTCAAGTTTCTCGGTAGCGGAAACCCTTTTATCATGCTTACCCTTTCGGGGTTAACGCGCACGCCTGTAGCCGACAATAAATGGCCGAGGAAGCTGATCTCCTGAACCCCTAACGTGACCTTGGCTGGGTTTAGAGTGAAACCGGCATTTTGTAGTCTAGAAAAGACCTCCCTTAGGTGCCTGATGTGTTCGGCCCAAGTGCTGGAATAAACCAACACATCGTCGAGATAATTAAACAGAAATTTAAATTTGATGTCTCCAAAGATTCGATCCACCTCACGGCTTAAAATCTGCCCGCCTACACAAATCCCCATGGGCAATTTAACAAACTCATACAAGCCAAACGGGGTGATAAAAGCGGTATATTTCCAACTCTTCTGATCGAGAGGTATCTGATAATAGGCACTATTCATGTCTAAAACACTAAAATACTTAGCTCCGGAGAAATGTTGAAATGCACTTTCAATAGTGGGCAATGGAAAGGAGTTGTATATCACTTTCTGATTCAACTTCCTATAATCGACCACCAAACGAAATTTTTCCTCTTTTTTGGCGACCAGGAAGGCCGGACTCGCGTAATTAGAAGTGCTCTGTCTAATGACACCATTATTCAGCAAGTCGTTAACATGCTGCCGGAGGGCGATCAGTCTAGGCGGTGAACACTGATACGGTGGCGATCTTACAGGCACATTGTCAGATAGTTTGATGCCACAAGTGCGTCCCCTCACCGTGCCCGGTCTATCAGAAAACAGCACGGGAAACTCTTTAATGAAAGTGGAAATTCTACAAGCCGACCTCTCGCCTACAGGCATAGTTGCCTGTAGAATTAGAGAGAAATTCTTACTTCCGCTGAGGTCTGAACTGGAAGTGGTATATCCCCAGAGAAGGATTCAGACAAAATCTGCTCCCAGAATTACTCCCACTGGTAAGCGTCTCGCGACAAGAAAGTCGAAGTCCCACGAGTAGTCGTGGATTTTAAAATGCAGTTTGATTCTCCAGGAGATTCGAATCTCTTGTGAAGCAGTCGTAACCAAACTGACGCCAGACGGCATTTCCGTAAATCCTCAACAAAATCCATAGCGACCAGAGAAAAGACAGATCCCATATCTACCAAAGATGGTTGGTAGAGACTTTTACAAGAGACAGTAACCCATGGGCACAACGATCGAAATGGTCTAGCCCTAAATCTCGTGATCGGGAAGGAAAATATTTGCGCCCGGCCACTCCTACCTACGGGTAGGCGGCCATGACCACGAGTCCCCCCCCTTACACTCTGTTTTTCAAGAAGAAGTCTGGCTGCGTGAATCACATCTGTGGTATTATATCCTTTGACAAATCCCCCACTGATTGGCCGTGATGGCTAGTAGTTCTCTGAGTCTGCTATCAATCGCTGTCGTTCGAGTGTCTTCAGCGCATGACTCCTTTTCCATGGACTCGGGATTTTTCTCGATGCGATTATTTGGTCGAGGAATTTGAGCATGATTATGCCAATAAATTCTGCATGCAGTGAAAAGTTGCTACAAGGTGACATTGCGAATTATTTGTGCTATTGTTTCCACACAGTCTGTAGTTATTTGTAAGTTCTTCTCCTCTTCTACTACCAGTGATAATTATCAAAATAATTATAATTTGAGTGAATTGGTGATTACTGTAATGTAAATACACTCTTGTGCCCATATATATTATGCATAAATTGATGCACTGATGTGGGTAATACTTGGGCAGTGCTTGACATGATACGTCACATATTTTACATCAACTATGAACTCTCGTAATGCAAATATGCGAAGAATGGATTTATCTCGGTATGGATTGTGGCTTAGCAGTCTTGTTACTTGGAATCCTGATCCGAACACGGATATTATACCTTCTGTCTTTTCTAGTTTGTCTTGTGTTTACATTTTCTATTCTGCTAAATTTGTTACTAAGCCTGTGGCTTAATGTTTTAAATATTACTTACCCGTCTTAGGAAGGATGTCCTAAACAAATCTCACGCTGCTTCCGGAGATGATGGCTGGCTGGGTGCAACACAATAATTCCTTTTTTTGGATTTGCGATTGAAATTTACTGCGTCAAATTTCAACTTTTCTCTCTTATAAAGTATGTATACAAACAAAAACTGTTTACACTATGAAGGATACTAATGTCAAACGCGTTATCACCAACATCAAATTCACGGTCCCCTGCTCGGTTTACTTTTTTTTTCAGCCTTCCCAATTATCTTTAATTTTTCACTGAAAATCACAACGTAAAACTGATTTTCACCTGTGAATAAACTGAGATAAACTGCACCCTCACTAGTAGCGTCTGACGCGTGCTTGTTCGAAAGATAACAAAGGAGTGGGCTACTGCCCTCTGGGATGCGCGCCGGAGTGCAAAATATGACAAATGAGTAGCGCACTGCACTTTTTGGCATGAATTTTTTCTGAAAAATGTCCGCGGAGTATTCGAGAAAATACGGTAATTAAACCTGAATAAGCTTTCAAAATTTTACTTGGATCTTCATCATAAAGTTATGAGCTTTTTGATTGAGGGAATTTATGATAATTTTTATCTCAGTTTCAGTGCTTGGAATAATTTTAATAGCAGGAACTTCTTCATTGTTTATAAAAGGTGGTATCTGTTCAGCCAAATGTATTTTTCCTGTCTCCCGTTTTATTATCTTACATGAGTTTGCTATAAGTCTACTGTAATGCTGCTTTTTAACCTCATTTATTCAGGATTTTACAATACTTAATATAAAATGCTTGCATTTGGATCATTACTGTTCCTACTCTACTTACAGACTTCATTCCATTTGTAAGATATTTTTATTCCTTGTTGATATGTACACAGGCCCACAGCCTGCTTCGGTATTCAAACGGTACCATGTTCAAATACTGGCAGTAATACCAGCTACTTTGACGTGAGTTTCATATGAATTTTTTCTGTTCCCCTATAGCAACTTTAACATAGGCCTGTGCTTAATTAAACACTACATGATGATGGCACAGGGTGTGTGGAGGTATAACTCCACACATTCTGAGCCTTGGCACTAGACAGAGATGAGTGTCCAGCTTCATGCTCCATCTTCTATGTATCGGGTAAAGGAACCCTTAGGGCCCATTGGATAGGAGGCTGGGTGGGCCCCATAGCCAGTCCAAACAGTGGCAAAGAGAAAAATCCCTAACCCTACAAGGAACCGAAACCCAGCTGTCCACCGACAGCTAGTCGCTGTACTAATTGAGCAGCTGACAAGGCAGCATTAAATAAAGCAAGGCTTCATTACAGATGTTATTAAAATGTAAAGACATGTAAGGCAGAACATAGCCCTTAAAAATTCACGTGAAGATAAAACATAGTAAAGGTTTTGTCAATCACAGATCATTCTCAGCTATGCCATATTAAGAAGGTGCCATCTTTCAGTATACATGTAAACCTCGATTTGCGCCGATTCAGAATAACGCCGCTTTTGAAACCAGCAAGTCAAAAAGTGGAGAGAAAAAAATTACTATTATTTATAATGTTTTACAATGTTTCTCGTACTAAATCGTAATTCTTACATCGCTGATTTTGAATAAAAATTACAAATACAGTCGCCTCTGCACTCATTGCTAAGTAGTTGCGAGATATTCTCCTAAAAATCCGCTAACTTTGCGCAACAGTCACGCGAGCATTGGTCACTCTTCACGGTGAATCATTTGCGTTCAGCCTGATAAGGGAGTAAGGAAAAATGCGCTCAGTTCACCTCTTGTTGACACATTGAATGTGCTGAACGTGTTTGCGTTGTTGTTCGACCACTATTCTGAGTTTCAATTTACGCTGATTCCATTTACGCCAGTTCGTCCAGGAGCGCGTCCCCGGCGTAAATCGAGGTCTACCTGTACATTATTCTGGATCATACCATACCTGTAACACATGGGGTATATGATCCCACAGTTACGCTATTACACTCTTCTAATGCTCATAGTTTCTTCACATGGCAAATCACAAACTGCTTTGTAGTTTGTCCAAACTTTTGGAAGTCCTTGAATCATATCTTAAAGCACTAATCTTGTCTGGAGATATTCAGCTTTCTTAACCAGTCATAAGTTCATTAGGAAGTTCTTCACAGTAAACCACAGCCGAAACGTGCCATCACTGTAAACTGTCTCTCGTTTACAGAAGATACTGGAAATGTGTAGGCGCACCTCTTCAGAGAACTGTCTGGTTTTGCAACACTTGCTGAAAGGAAATTACATTGCTGTATTAATCCAAGTCGTGTTTAATTTTCTGGTTACCGCTAAAGCTGATATCTCTGAATAATTGTGTCTTTATTTGGTCCTGTGTTAGGAGCCATCTCCTAATAAAATTATCAGATGTTATTTTTCAGTCAGTCCTGTTACTGTGTGCGCAGTGCTGCTGAGCAACGTGAGCTGTGAGTGCATTTCCCCCCCCCATTTCTTTTTCCGTCGCTATGCAACGAAACTGAAGCTCTGTAACTCCTTTTGGCTCCCCTCCAAAGTTTTCAATACACAAGATTTGTCCTTATATTCTAGAGCCATTTCTGCTATGTACCTGGAATTATTCAGCAACTGTTTTATTTTGTGCTGTACAAATTCTTCAGACAATTGTAGGTAAGGATCCAGCAGCCATTACTAGGGGATTGTAAATAAAGCAGACCTTGTCGAGTTCTTAAGTGAAGACTGTTCAGTCGAGCTAAACAGTAAATAAATGAAAACTTTTGTCTTTTAAAAATGTCCTCTCATTAAAATCAAATCAACCACTTATTTAGTTGAGATTTCTACACAGAGGCTGTGTTCATCTAACACCACATAATTGCAGTCTACATCTTTAATAAAGTATCTCTACTGGAGCTATTCTTTTAGTGTACGTTTTAGTTCTACTCCCCCTCCCCAATTCAAATTATAAATTCCCAATTTTGTTCTCCAGTTTTCATCCACAGCATTAGTACAGTTTATTTTCTAGTAAGCTATCTCTCTCATCAAGCATAAGCTGTTTTGTACTCATTTCTGAACATTTTAATAATATACGTCCAGCATCTTCATCCAACCATGTTAGAAGTACGCCTAAACCCTGCCTAACATTCATAACAACATTACAAACATAAACCAAAGGTTGGTGACTGAATTTTGTACATCCAATCAGTGACTCTGTGGATCATCTTGTGTGTTTTTATTAACATTATATTTTGTTGCTGTACCGAAGCCTGACAGCGCTTTATTAACATTATATTTTGTTGCTGTACTGAAGCCTGACAGCGCTCTCTCTCTATCTCGTTTCTGTCGCACTAAGAATATATCACAGGGTAACATTTCACTCTGGCATAGAAACACTTCTGTTTGCTTGTTCATCTTCAGTTACATACAGAGCACCATTTACCTTCAGACATTACTTTTGTGGTTCCCTCACGTCTCAGAGATTGGTCTCCAGGAGAACAGCCGGTTTCTCTGTACCGATGAGTTCATCAAACAAGGTCTGAGTTGGCTCCGGAGGTGACGGATCATCCAGCGTTGTCTGAGCAAACTTCAGTGTAGCAGTGACCAGCTCTCCCACTGTCCATTGTCTGTCTAGCAACACTCGACAGACTGTGTCTAGCTGCAGCGGAGATAGAGACGTCGCATTAGATTCACTCACTGATTAGTGTATTTAGGACTGCACAAAGTTTGGATCAGACCCCCAAATCTACAACTGTAGAAGGCATTAAGTGTTTGAACAGACTCTAAATAATATTAAGAAATTAATTTTGTATCTCAGAAAAAAGAGAAGCGCATTCATTGGTTGAGTGTTGTCGGAAACAAAATGCAAAGGAGAATCATGGGATCTAAGAAACGGGAAATAACAAGACGATGGAAAAATTGTGATGACATGAAAGAGGATAGAATGGGCATCGTCTCATTGAGTCTCACCTTGAGAAGCCGATGGTGGCTACAGGTATAGTAGTATAGACAAGGAACACCTGCGATGCTAGCAGCCAGCCACTGAATTACCAACTTGAGTTGTGGGTCACCAACCTTAGATGAGCCACAACCCCAGTTACCAGTGGCTATGGATTGTATCCCTGATGCAGACTCACCCTTATTTGCAACTCCGCTCAACATTGATGCCTGTAAGGTAAAAAAACTGAGTAAGACAGTCTTACTATCAAGGCAATGAACAGCTTCCTGTTTGATTTTTCAAGTTACTTTTTGGTATAATTTTGCTAGTACGCATGAAAGTGTGCTGTATGCAAGCATCGGTTTCTACCACTTTCACTTTTATATATAACTTTGTGAGACTTGCTATGGGCTGAATGAGTGGTTCATTTCCTGGTAAGGGCAAGGATTTATCTTATTTCCACTGTATCCAGATGAGCTCTTGCCCTACACAGCCTCCAATCCAGTGGATACCAGGCGCTCTTTTCCTGTGGGTAAAGTACGTCGTGGGTGTAAAGCTAGCCATTCGCCTCCCTTTAGTGCCAAGGTTATGAATGTGTGGAGCTATACCTCAACACGGTGTTTACTTTTTAAGTAATTTGTGTTACAAAGTCTTCCTTACTTAGCTGAGGTCAGCCTTAGCATTAGATGGGAGTGAGTAGTGAGCTTCACACTTTGGCCAGCCTTATCCTAGGGTTTATTAAAAATTATCACATGTATGGTCCCTAGTTTATTACTAGTAAGTAATTACAGACATATAGGAGTGAGAAATTATTTTTTAAATTTGTGATTAGAAAACTGAACACAGATGTCAGCCAAATGAATCAAGGCGTCTTTCTTTTTGTGCATATTCTGTTGGTAACCTAATGGTATTTTAGCAAAGACCATACAAATCCCCTTCTTTTTTGGTTACCAAGTGTATATGTACACACAGAAGTATTAAGAAAAGCATTTGCCACTTCCAAATCCCATTCACTTCTGAACTCTGTACAAAAGTACAAAACGAGTCTCTGTACAAAATATTTTTGAAGATAAAAGCATGAAACAAGCTTTATCAAAACGTAGCAGAAGAAAGAAATATTGTGTTAATATCATTGTTAACCTTACTGGAAGCATGAAAGATGTCAATCCTCTTCAGAATAAAATCAAGCTAGAAAGGCGTATTCCATACCAAATATATGCATAATATCCTCATGCATTCTTTGAAGTGCACATATAAGAGGTATTTATTACATACTCCTTGTACCGCAAAATAAATATACAGATTTTAAAATTTAATAATTTCTAACTTTTATAATTTTTCAAAACTTGTAAATACTCACAAAACTAAAATTTTCAAAATTTCAAGATCCAAAATTAAATAACAACATTCGAAATTCTAACATTTAAAATTCATATTTAAATATCTATGCTGACCTAAACTTCCCTAACTGAAACTAAACAAACCTAACCTAACATCTTAATTTACCTGTCACACCTGAACAAACCTAACCTGACATAACATGTTTTGACTTACCCTACCAGACCTAACCTAAATATAACCAAAAACTAACCTGTCCCAACAAAAACAATCTTATCATAGACTAACATTTCAGCTGATCTCCACTTACAATCAACAGAGAGTATAGTTTTTTGTGTAATAAGCTACTTTTAAAATATTTGATTAAAATATAGCTGTCAGCGTGAATCTTTCCATCTTGTTGCATACAAATGGAAATTAATGAGATACATATAAAAGCAGTGACACCAAGCTATGTTAAAATGCAACATACAAGAACGATGTGAAACAGATCTTATGTCATGACAGTTTTGTGTCTTAGTACAAGATGTGGTCCAGTACTTAATTGTGCAGGCTGATTACAATGTAACCTGTTCAGGCAGGCAGGTTAAAGCCAAAGTTGTGTTTTACATAACGGGACTAATTTTCACAGACATGTTGTTCCAGCACAGAGTTAGTTATTCAGTTTACAGATTCTGTGTGCAATATGTCAGTACAATCGTCTTAACAGAGAGGGCCATGCTTATGTTAACTGAGTAAGTCATGCCTTCTTATTATTAATTACCATTTTTAGTCAGCAGTGCAGTGAATGGTAATGATACACATAACAATTCCTGCCATGCCTGAACAAGATGTAGAATGAGAAATTTGTACCCACTACAAAGAATACCACTATCTTTTGCTAGACTCTATTTAGAAGATTCACAGAATCAATCCTGAAGCTTATTGTGCACTTTCTTTCGACAAAGTAAACAGTACAATGGAATTCGGCATTGTCGACAAGGGTCATATTAAAATAAGGCATGGAATGGATGAGATCTCACCTCATTTATATGAATTTTTTTCATCTCTGAAAAAGTGTCTTCAGAGTTCATGGTTATCCTAAACAAATGAAAGAAATATTTCATAAACAATTTAAAGGCACATATGTTATTTTTCTGTCATAACAAAAATTGTGTTTATTTTAACATTAAATTACAATAACATTATTTTAGATATGGAGTGACCTTCATGCTCCAATTAAATATAATTAAAATGTACAAAAATTGTTGTTGCAGTAGTATAAAGTACGAGGGAACGTCAAATGACAACCTTAAAAGTTAAAGATAATATCAAGAACCTACCATGTGCAGCTGTAGGCACAGTAAGTTATTAGCTAGGGTCAGAGGCACAAACTTACTGGGTGCGGTACTTCTGGCAATGCAGAATGCATGCACAAAGGAGGAACAGCAATCTGTCATCCATTTCTTGGTTAAGGAGGGTGTGAAATCCATCGCCACATGGAGTTCCAGTACAGTAACACGTGCTTATCGCTACAGCAGGTGTAAGAATGGAGTAGGAAGTTTAGGAATGGCATGTCTAGTGTGGCAGATGCTCCTCGACTGGGCCAGGCCCACGAGTTGTAACACCGCAGGCAGTTTCATAGGTCGATCGTGTCATCACAGAAAACCGTTGAATTATGGTGGACGAAGTGGTGCCATGTTGGACATAATTCACGGTTCAGGTTGCCATATCATTCGTGACATGCTACAGTTCCGCAAGGTGGATGCCTGAACTGAAGGAGAAATGTGTGGATGCCTACCACGAACTTTTGCGATAATACGAAACAGAAGGTGATGGCTTCCTGCAGTGCATAGTGACTGGTGATGAAAGCTGGGTCCACCACTCCAGCCTGAAACGATTTCACCTCACCAAAACCCCAAAAATTCCGCACACACGCATCTGCAGTAAAGGCGATGCTGACACCGTTCTGGGATCGCCGAGGCCCACACGTCCAAGGGGACCACAGTCACCAGTGCCACATATTGTGACCTCTTTAGGAATCATTTGAAACCAATAAACACCAAAATGTCGTGGACTGCTCAATATTAGTGCCTTGCTGCAGCATGATGACGCTCGGCCCCAAATTGCCCATGTGACGACTACAACCATAGAGAACATGCGTTCGGAGTGACTATACAAGCAGTCAAAGTAAATTTCTTTAAGAGGGGTCCAGGCATTAGTGAAGCACTGGAGGACATGCATTGAATGCATCAGGGATTATATTGAAATATGACAAAGCTTTACTGAACCTCTCTTCAATATACAAGCTGTGAAGAAAGTTTTAAGGTTTTCATTTGACTCGCCCTCATAGTATGTAACAGGCTGTGGAGTAATAAATTACTCTAAAATAAATTTAAAGCAATGCAATACATTTTTGAATAAAGGGTTATATCCAGCTGATTACTTCCATGGGACATGAGAATGTCTGCTATTGCATTATATTTTCTCCTATCCATTTTCGGTTTAACACAGAAGCAGCAGCATTTATTTATGTGATGGTATTTGACCGAGATGGCTGTGAAGGTTCAGAAATATGGCGGTGGAATTGTATGAAACTGGTAGAGGAATGTCTTTCTTTGTGAAGAGTGCAAGTTGTGGAACTGGTTGTTGAGAGACTACTCGGTACGCTTTTCCAAGTCCTGTCCGATGATGTCATGCGAAGTGCATGCTGTGACCCACCGTGTACTGAACCACAGACAAGAAATTTGCTGTTTGAGAGGAGCTAAGTCAAGTCACCTGTGTTGTTGCAACCTTCCTGCGATCATCTGCAACAGGCAGATGGAACCAGAACTCTTGGGGCGCCAGTGTTTGCACTACCATCCCAGGAACCAGGGTAACCCAGAATATGTGTGTTTGTCCAGTTATGTCCTCAGTGCTTTCTTCTTGCTGCAGTTGGTGAGGCAGGGAACAGTTCCATGAGTGGACTGTGTGGTAGACAGTCTTACATACTGTACCAGATATAGAAGGATGCCCCTTGCAACCTGTTCTATTTCAAACGAGATACTTTCACCTCCCTCATCAGAAGATAACAGAAGTAATACGGTGAAATGATCTATTCAGTTACTGAGACGTGTAGGTCACTTTGAAATGTGCATAAGGAAGTAATTTTTGAGATGCTAATTATACGTCTAAAATAAGTCATTTGAAATGTGCATAAGGAAGTAATTTTGAGATGCTAGTTATACGTCTAAAATAAGTCGGTCGCTGTTTGAAACTCACCAGCTGAGAGGTGAGTCTGTGCTTGTGCCTGGCAAGCTCCAGACTTAGAGACCTTGCAACCAGGGCGAGCTTTGTCCTGTTTCTGTCTGCTTCCATCTGTCCCAGTGGCCCTTGCTGCCCCTCAGTGAGAGGAACACCAGCAAAAGAGTCGCTGAGAGTCCTCTTGAGCAGGCTGCCAGCAAAGCGTACCACAGCGATGTCTCGGGCGTCCAGCTCCCGATTCTTGTCCACGTCGTCGAGCCAGCGACTGTACTGTTCGTAAAGTTCCTCCAGTTCTATAGCACACAGTGACAAAAGAACTGTACGAAGTGTGACACCTGATAACTGGTTCCCTATCGTTACGAAATCACAATCATCATTACTATCATCACAAAAGTCCCATCTCGAGCCAGCTCAATTCAGTCGATATCTCCAAAGCACACATTTCCAAAGTAATGTCCGATCAAAGTTTGAAATGTATTATAATAAGTTTTCTGCCTTCAGCCTAGTTTCATACAAAATATGTATGCTGTATTAAAAAAAATGAAGAGCTTGAAATTTTCTGTCCCAAACCAGAAGTAATGTAAGCATTCAGCTGGTGTTATAATTTAAGTTATTTGTAATCTCCTTGCATATGTCCATATGTGGCTGTCTATACCTTTCATTACCTACAGTGATTTATGGCAGATGTCTGTTAAACAGAGACACCAATATATATTCGGATATATAAAATAATTTTCGAGCAGAATGACACAGTTCTGCATTTGCAATCAATAAATAAGATTTGCTCTTCTAAATTCAGCAGTACGTTGCTATACCTGAGCTGTACTCTGTACTGAAACTAAACTTGGAGGAATCAGACGTGTCCTGTCGACTCAAAGCTCCATGTCTTTTGTTTTGAAACTTGTCGATCCATTCCCTCTCTTGCTGTAAAGATTCCCTGAGGAACTGGTCATCAAGTGAATCTTCCTGAAGCATAAAGCCTCTGGATCCTCCTCGTCGGACTCTGCCAAGTAACAAAATAAATGTGTGAAGAAAACACTTCCAGTAGATCTGTGTTCACATGGTGTCACTGTAGTAGTCTGTAATACTGCTGTTCTCATATTTGTGTGATATGATTTGTAAATTAGTAAATTAATTAATTACAAAATGGTAACTAAAAATGTAACCAAGTTTCGAGATATGTCATGTGCTCCGATCACTTATTTATAATGTATAACAGTTTGAAATAAAACTATTTTACTCATTATGAAGCCCTGATTTCCGGCATATTTTGACCAATTGCATCAACACACATTACTATTCAATGGGTTCAGGGTCCCCCTCCCCCAGAAAAAAAAAACATGATGATGTTCAGAGCTTCGGCCGATTGTTCCCAATAGGCTGTTGTGTCCTGTGGTCTGGTGCTTGTTGCCCCCATCATCAGGGTGATGAGTAACTTTACTGTTTACTGACAATGGAGGCAGCAAGCACCTCTGAAATATCGGTAAACTTCCACCAAATTACTCGGAAGACAGCCATCTTCGTATTTTCTACCATGAGAACCAGAGATCTTACCTGAGGATTACTAGTAAATTTAAGTACTTATAAACCTGACTGCCGTAACAAGTGATGTGTTGTTCTGTGTCGACCACTGTACTGTGGCTGGACACATTTACTCACCTGATATCTCCATCCACCAATCCTGACCCAGTGACACTGATGCCAACGGCATAACTTGAGTCAATGCTTGAGGTGCTCCGAGTCTCTCTGCAGAGTGCATCACGAAGTCGCTCGGCAAATGTCGAGCGTCGGTCTGGAGTATCCAGCTGCGCGCTGTAACGCCGCGCATCTTCGCTCTCTGCGGACAGTGTTTTACAGCATACGACTATATGTCACCATCTGACAGTTTGCATGTTACAAAGTAAAAGTGTAATAGTGAGGTTTCAGATAGAAGATAAGAAGATGAAAGATTCTAAACTAAATGCTGCATTACTAACCGATATCTTCGTTGTCAAGACTTGTACGTGCGCTGTGAAATTCTTCAGATGCTGCTGAGGTGGAGTGGCAGCTAGAGTAGAGGCTGCACGCTCCCAAAGGCTGTCTGCTAACAGGAAGACACTCCCCCGAGGAACCGAGCACAATGAATCGACCGCGACGAGAAGTGGGACTTGGAGGCCTCAGCCACTCTTTCTGTGAGGTAGAAGATTCCACTTGCTGGGTGACTAGCAGTGAAGGTGGACATGCCCTTTCCTCCTGCTGTCAAACAGATCTATTTCTTGCGGCTGTTTGAATATTTGTCATGATTTCATGTTAATTGTTCAACCATGACAAAGATGCTTTCTCTCTTTCATAAAAAGTTAGACAAGGCAGATTCTTAGAAAACGCTGAAGGGAAGAGAGACATTGGGAGACATAAGCATAGATGATAGGGTTATATTAAAATGTAGAAACGGTGTGAGAATGTAGACTATTCATTGGCTGAGAACAGAATTCAGCGACAGACACTTGTAAGCCATCTGTTCCATAAAAAGCAGGGATTTTCCTGACAAATTGACTAAGTATATTAGTGTCTTGAGAAAGACGTCTATGGAGTTATTCTTTCATTCCGAAAACATACTTGGGATTGTTGCTTTACAGACTCCACCTCCGGAGGTGTCGAACTGAATGATTCTCCAATGGGGGAGAGACGCCTTGTGACGGGCTGGGATGGCTGTGGTGAAGCCTGCTGCCGAAATGCAAGTAGAGCCTTGTTCAGTTCCCTCAATACATTGTCCTCCTCAAATTGACTGAGCGGTAGCCGCAAGTAGTTCTCTGCATCCATGCAGCACACAGACCTCTGCAATCAAGTGATGTATCTAAATTCAGTCCTAGGAATGTCCTTAACTCGGATCTTTGCAGTTTTCGACTGCTGACAAATGAAACAATAAGTTCTCGCTCAATTTTTGCAGACTCATTAATAATATCCATTTTTTTATTTACAAACCTCAGTTAAGAATTCATTTACAATTTCTGTTACTAGGTATAATTGAAGAAAAGTGTTCTATTTAATATTTTGGTGGTTGTAAGAACGCGACAACTGTGAGGGGGGAAAAAAAGTTAAAACAACACTTAGAACTTTATCCATCAGTTACCCACCACTTGTGTCTGTGGCAAGGGTTCAAAGTTTGCTTTGATGTGTGGATCTGAGATACGGGCCACTTGTAGCAATCCTTCTACCGACAGAATCTCATTGTCCTCGAGAGCTTCAATGTGGGGTAATACTGCCAAAAGTTCAGGCTGAATGCAGAATTGTATGCACTCCTGTGAAGCAAGTTCAAAAAACATGTACTCAATGCGTATCTCACCCTTGGTTATTTAATGATGCTATTTTAATGGCTGCATTTATGTTGCATTGATAAAAGATGTGATAATGATTATCCTCCTCCCTAGGCTTTGTGATGCGTTGAAAATAGTTTCCGAACGTATAAAATAATTTTACAATACTAAATGCGCTACGTTTGTCTTGCTACTGTGTGTTCCTTCATCTAGCTGATGATTTCAAACTGTTCTTTGGATTAAAATGGTAATTACAGTTATATTAACATCATAATGTACTAAACTGCAACTCATGGAGGTTTTTTCATCACATACTGAACAAAAATTCATGTCAGACACAAATTTTGATTGCAAGTACAAGTTGAATTTCTTGAATTTTAATTGTTCAGAAATGAAACACTGATAATTTTTACTAATACCGTTATAGATTTTTGTTTCTGTTAGAAGGGACAAATAGTACTTAGGTATACAAAATGGTGGAGATATCAGGTATGGAGCGTCAATATATCTTATACTGGAATTTTATAAATGTTTGTACTGTTGGTATAATCAATCTTGGTAATAACTGGGCACAATATCCACCTGATGAAATACTTCACTAAACACAAAATAAAGTTCTGCCAACCTGAGAACTTCCATCACCAAGTACGAGTCCCCCTAGTCGGCTGCTCGTGAAGCACACTTGCAGTAAGTTGTTTTCAGCTCTCTCCAGCCTGCCCTCATGTCTGATAGCAAGTGGACAGAGTGCTTTGGCACTCTCTAGCCAGTCCTCTATGGTAAGCCACTCTTTGCTCGTCATCACCTGACGCGAGTACGTCACTCGTCCCTGGGGCTCCACGTCCGCTGCCATCTTGTCAAAATAATACAGGATGCTGCGTAACTTTGCCTTTTGGCTGTTCCTGTAAGAGTAATTCAATATACCTCGTGCATGAGATACGCAGTTATACTTTACTTACCATTACACTTCTCTTCAGTCTATCAGTGCAGAATCCTTCATGAGAAACCAATAGTATCTATACTCGAGATATTCCCTGCCTTTTATGGAACCCAGCAGTTCATTATTGTATTCACAAGAGGCAACCATCAGTCCATAACCTAAGCCAGATGTATCCAATCCACACTTAACAGCATTTCCCTAACATCCATTTTAATATTATCCTCCCATCTGTGCTACTTGAAAGCAGGCTTCTCAATCAGAATTTTGTATGAATTTCTCATCTCACCCACGTGTGCTACATACCCCACCGAATTTCATCCCTTTTGATTTAACCATCCCTCGTATGGTGAGGAGCCCCGTTATGAAGTTTTCTCCATCTGTCTTAAGTCAAAATATTCTTAGCTCCTTATTCTCGCTTCGTTTCTTCTTCCCTTAACATGATGGACCATGTTCATATCATACAAAGTAAAGGATAAAATTTCAGTTCTGTTTTGGTCAGTGTTTACATTTTTGGATATAAAATGGGAAAACAAAATATTCTGAAAGATATAGTAGCAAACATTTCTGAAATTAATTTCCTCATGAATGAAATTCTGATTTGTTACTGTGCTCCTATCGGATCAACATTTTATTTTTTATTATACTATCTCTTTTCCATCTGTAATTCAGTTACTCACAGTTTTTGGACATTATGAGGATTCATAAATACGCAGACAAACATCCATGGCTTGAGTGGGATTCGAACCCACGGTCCCAGCGACCAAGCGGCACAAGGCCCACGCCTCAGACCGCGCGGCCACTGCGGACCCCGTGGGTATAAACAGCAGTGATTGTTAAAATACAGACTGAGCTGTAACTTTTGTTTTCATTTTCTGTGATACACGACAAACATTAAACACTGCAGATCATCAGAATTTCATAGACCTCATCACATATTACATTTTTAAACTATTATCATCTCCTCCTTTCATTCTCTGAAGTACTGATTCCTCACATGTTCAGGTGTCTGAAGAAATTTGTAAAGTTGAAGTCCTGGAGTGTCGGGTGTGTCTTGATGGTCCGTTTTGGAAATGTAGAAAAGAAAGCATGAGCTAGCAGTGATGCGATGAATCCGCGCTCTAACTCCACTCGATCCACTGTAACGCACATTTAAAATCATAATTATTTGTTTTTCAGTGATATGATTTACAAGTTCTTATTATTTTATTTATTTATTTTTTTGGAAACAGGTATGGGAAGTCTCTATTGTCAGCAGAAGGGAGTGAAAATTCTTCTGTAACATCACTCAGTACCTAAACCATTTATGCATATAGGCAATGCTGATAAATAATTGTGTGTCAATATTTAATTTATTCAGAAACTTTCCATATAAATTACTTCACAAAATTTGATTGAGTTAGATAAATTGTTTAGGAAATGAAAGAATTCACTTCCTTCCGCCTGTACCAAACTTGTTATTTTGAAGGAGATTTTGCAGCATTTTGTGACTGTTATAGAAATGCTCACACCCAAGAAGAAAGAGCGCGGTTCACCTTGCTGCTGCAAACTGAACCGCAAGCCACCTGCAGGTTTGAGTTGTTTCAGCTGCAGTGCTTTATGCACCATGGACGGAGCGGTCACCTCAAAGAAGTGACACCGCTCCTCCTCTGTCATTTCAGAATCCAGGAAGACTTCCAAGCCTCCAAATATAGTGAGGTCTGGCTTATCATCATCATCAGGATCCAAACCAATACTAAAAACAGCAAATTATAAAATTTTAAAACTGCAAACCAATGTATTTAAATGACAGAAACTGATTTTATGGCCCTTACTACATTAGACTACTTTTCTCAAGGTCATGTACTTGATAATGTACTTAGACTGAACACTGTCAAATGTGTTCCAAACAGCTCGTATCTGTGATTACAAATGGACCAAATTTACGAATTAATTACTATATTTTCTTATTACAAGAAAGAAAATTAGAACATTTTCAAAGAATTCAATAAGATGGGAAAACATACTTGATATTTTTTGTGTATGTGACTTATATTTTTCTGCATTACTGAGCTAGTGGAAGAATTCTCTGCTACGTACTATCACTTTAGATACTTTGGAACATTTTTCCCTGTTCAAATGATCCACTGTAGCTTCTGGATATAACATCGCAAGCTTTTATTACTGGATCCATGGGGCAGCGTGTAGGAATCAAATGTTTGAGGTGAAGAATTAGTTTGTTGATGTTAAGAAGTTAATGGCCATGTCTTACTCATATGAAGCACTGTATTTTTTGTGAGAAATGTCATGTTAAATGAAATTATATAGCGTTTCCATTAAGTTTATTAAAATAAAAAGTAAAATTCACATGAATAAGAACAGGCAATGTGTAAATCAAAGAAATTTCTGCTGTCTAGTAAGCGACCAAATTGCTTGAAATTTGTGACCCCCACTTGCACATGTTGTGAATCTTCTGCATGCCGTCAATCAGGTCCTTGGAACTTCGGGCCTGCGAAACTTGCGTGAGGTGGCATTGTACTGTGGGCCACCAGGGCAGGTCACATGGTAATATCACCAGAGCCATCTTCAGTTTGATTATTCTTACAATCTCAAAATCATCAAATGTGTCACATCTGCAACAAGAGAGACGAGTACAACAGATAAGGACATGGCCAAATGCAGAAACCTGGTTATTTAGAAATGTAAGTTTCCAACATCTAGCATGCAGTTCCAGTTGATGATGACATGAAATTGGTGGATGCCAAGGTGATGGTGCTTATACACTGGGGTGGTTCAGCCAGGGACACAAGAATGCCCACAGGCATTGCAGGTATTCTGAAGAGAAATTGAGTGCGCGATTCCTCTTCCTCTCTCAGGTCCAAATATTCAACTCCACACTTTCTTCTCAAACACAATCTATGTTCTTCTTTTAATCTTTAGGTTTCTAGATATGAGATGGGACAATAAAAGATTCTGAACCATATAAACTGTTGCTAATTAATTTTCTAGCAAATGGATATATACTAGAATGCTTTTTGAATTCTGGCAAAATGAGGCATCCTTTCTCAGTAAGATGTTATATTACACAGATGTAATTAATAAACATATCAAATTCCTATTATGTCATAAATTAATCTGCTTCATAAATTCTGGGCACTGCTTCTGGAGAAACATGAACTCTTATCTGACACTTGTCACTGAAATCCACTAAGTTAGCAAACTGGGGACCATCATGTTGTTGTGACAAGTTATACAGTGACGAAATGCCTCTTTTGTAACACTTTACAATGGTTAAACTAGTGACGTTTTGAGCCGTGCTTAATACGACGTTGAATAACTAACCTCAACTTTTCTTCAGTTTGGAGACAATGATTAAAAATTTCTAGTAACCCTATCATTAATACATCACAAGATTCCTTCTCAAACAGTTGCCTGGTTCGTTTTTTCCACCACAAACTTCACCCCTTTTCAATGACAGTTACAGTTTGCAATGGTTTTAACATTTGCAATAGTGCCATTGCACCAAAATGCGCCAAGAGGCACTGCTGTGGGGAAAATATTCCTAAAGCACTGAAAACAGTGTTAAACGAGGCTGTGAAGATGTGTAACAAAACCAGTGATTCTAAGTTTTCAATACGCTTTGTTAAGAAATTGTTAGCAGTTGCACAAAACTACTGCTGCAGAAGAAGGTTTAGTGGTTATCACGAAGCAGAGGTTCGGTTCGTGTAGTCACACTACACTCATAAATGTTATTTAGCGTCAAATATCCCTCCCAACTTTCGCCATGTGCGTAATAGTGTGTGGCTCCATATCTAGCATTTTACAAAGACAGGTTAACTAAATTTACCATTCCAAGATAAGACTATTGTATCACAGCGCTTGAAAATATTTAAGTCCTTGCACAAAGCATATTTTTGGAGGGCTTGCGTTGAAAGAAAATGTCACACTATTTTCCGACATTGAATTACTCTTAATGAACTGGAAAGTCAAATACGAGTTATGTTCTTTTTGAAGAAGTGGAACATTTTGGATACCTACAAGGATATTTTTCATCTGTGGTAGAAAGTTTTCAACGGTTACAAAACCCGTTTATACTGCCTTCCTCAGAGCAAAGATTATTAAAAAACATTATGAGAAATTCAGTGACATTTTAATAGACGCGTTTTCTTTGACTTCCGGATTGGTCTGAAGGAACAGTTGACGGTCAAGACGCTACTTCCGTCTCATTTACATATCTGTGCAAACAACTTTCTCAAGAAATGTAGCAACAGAAAGCATCGTAATGGGCTTTGGACAGAAAACGACATGAAGGTAGTTCTCCAAAACCGCACGACTTCATCTCGCTTGTGGCCAGCAAGGAGGTAAGAATACACTAGATACATAGAACATAAACTGTTTAAAAAAAGAGCTGTAAATAAAGTTAGGTTGTTAATGAAACGAAAGTTTTGGTCTCAAGGGCTCCGCGAGAATATTACAAAGCGTTACACACTAGTAAACATTTTGAGAGAGGTTCTCACACAGGTTCTGTGATGATTTTGTATATTAATTCCTTTCTTTCCGTCAGTTTGATCTCAGCAGTGCTTTTGAACCTGTTCCGAATGCCTTGCGTCTGCTGTTTACATTAACTGGTTCCACAGTTACGTAACCAACTCATTGCCTTGCGTTGTTTACTCTGGACCGGTCACAGTCTTTCAGCGTAAATATCCATTGTCCTTCAAGGATCTGTGTTAGGACCTCTATTATTCAACGCGTGTATTAATGACTTATGGGATGTTATTAATTCTTTTCAATTTTCGTGACAGCTCTTTACTTCAGAATGGACATCGACTCTATATGTGACTATGCAGATCGAACCATATGAATATTATTGTTAATAAAACTAGGGTTATTTCCTTTGCTAGGAAAATTAACACAATTCCTTTCTACCATGAACCCTGCAGATATTATAAATCGTACGAATGCCATTAAAGCTCTGGGCATTGTTCATCAATTGCGTTGTGTTAAATTCGGCAGTAAAATGTATGTTAGATCTCAGATATTTATTGACGTATAGCTAGTTAAAAATGAATAACGCAGAAGCTTATGAAATAATGGAAAAGTACCTTAAATTACTTAACCTCCAAGTAAAGAAAAATCACATAGTGTAAACATGTAGGTATACTAAACTTCTGAAAACATGTATTTTCCAGATATGTTCATTTTATTATACGTACATCGTTGTCCTTAATGTTCAATTATTTCCGATGCAGTTCTTATAATCGGTCAATTACAACTAATTTAACCATATCACAGCGTAATCTCACGTGTTTAAATTATCTATATGATATCTCTGTAAGAGTGATACAAGTCCTTTACTTAAAACGAAGTTCTATCGCTGTTCGATTTAGACCTTTAATATCTGTAATGAGTAATATTTCTTTGTCCTCATGAAGGTTTGTGGATTTTAGCCTTTGTAAGCCATTCTCTGGAAAGCATTCTACAGAATCAGGGAAATGACAATGATTTATACAATTATATCCAGCGTTCTACGTTTCTCCGTCTCTGGTCTAACTGTTACGTAATTATAAGAGATTATATCATGCAAAAATGACCTTTGTCTACAGCGGTTTCGTTTCTTGTACATAAGGTTCATTATTCTGCGCCACGCAATTGAACACTGTTTAGTTGAACAAGAGACTGCCATTTCCATTACTCTAATGTACCTCACTTTAAGATAATCCCGGT
Source organism: Zootermopsis nevadensis (assembly GCF_000696155.1). Next base: position 89,199 of record NW_019059946.1, on the reverse strand, counting down.
GGATAAAAATGCGTTTTCCTACAAATTTGCTAAGACATACATAATGTTAAATTTATGTTTAAAACTCACGTCTTATGCATACATAAGAGTCAGACAGAGGATAAAGGTGACGTGTTTTAGTAAAGGAAAAGTGTCCTTAAATGTATTTGTACGGTTTATTACTCCTACAGCAAAACGTACGCCAACAGTGTGTGGGACGCTGCTCTGAATTGTGTTCCGATATTGTATTGATTGTCCAAATAGGATGGAATATTTAGCTAAAAGAAGGGAAAAAGAATCATCACGAAATTTGCTGTTACTGAAATGCCACCTACCGACAGCTTTTAATACTAGTTCCTCTTCGATGCAATTTCTGTTTCGGTGGTTCGACGCCATTTCACACCTATACAAGTGCAATTGTTTTGGTTCATAGATTCAAACTTCAATGGGAACTTAAGCTGACGTTTAATTATCGGATTTGCTTCGACCAGCGGGTCCG
>NW_019059946.1:0-55993 GCF_000696155.1 Zootermopsis nevadensis | reverse complement strand
CCAACAAATTTAGGGGTACAAAGTTGAAGAGAAATTATATCTGGGGGTACGCGAACAAAAAAGCTGTTAGTTTCACACATTGCCTGAAAGTTGCAGGCGTTTTATAAAATGCCTGGGCATTCCATAGAATGCCTGAATTTCATTCTTTGCCTACTGACTTTAGGCATTCTATACATTGCCGAATTTCATAGTTTTCGAATAACAGATAAAACTTTTGTTAGGCAACACGGCACAACAACCCTTACGACTGTTTCTTGTATTTTTCGTGTTGTCTTATAGTCAGGGAAGAACGAAGGAGGATCGAGGGTGTGTGAAGACAAATTGCTGATTGGAATATTTGTACCCAAGAGGGAGAAAGTTTAATCATTTGAACTTGAAACTTTGTAACTTTTCAGCAAATATCATTAGGACGAGAAACTTATTTATTTATCTATCTATGACTTATTTAACGAAGCCTTGATTATACCGTCGAATGATAGTATAAGATAAATGAATAGTTAATTGGAGAGGATGTGGAAGGAAGCGGCCTTAACCTAATTTGGCTTGATATCTCCTGAGTGACTGAGGAAAGCCACGAAATGGAGCTGTTACGATACTCAGGATCTGTTTCGAGATTTTGACTTCAGGACCTCTTGGATACGAAGCAGGGATGCTAACCATTCGAACTTGAGTACGGTGGAACGTGCAGCACGCAGGGTGGAGGATAATTTCAAAACGTATGTGAACGAATAACCTTTACGCGAGTTTATAATTGTTTTCAAAAAAAGGATTTCGGCACGAAAATATTCTAGGAATAATGGTTTCTGTTGGAGGACGAGATTGGTGTCCGAAATTTGAATGATCTGGCCCTTAGTCTACATGGCCTTGTGTGTAATGGGGACTGGATTTGTGTGTAGTCTTCCAGAAACGGTTTCATTGAATAGGCCCTTTGGAAACTTGGAAGGATAATTTTTTTTTTAAGATGGCAGGTTTCCTAGAACTGACCGTAGGTTGTGAATGAGATCTTAGTCAAGAGCCAGATGGTATAATTAGCCACAATATCTCGTTCTGCAAACAACAGGACAGTAATTTATTTACTGATGAATCGCTTGAAGATGTCACGAGGGTCTTAGGGTAAGATGAGACAAGTGACAAATTATGGCGAACTGGAAGTGATTGTGGTGAAATCTTGAATTAAATTAACAAAGCTGTTGTTCATTTATTATTAATAAGTTTGACTCGGCACTTAATAAGTTCAGCGACTTTTCATATATATATATATATATTTGAACTCTCAAGTTGGTTTCTACGTTCGTATTTTTAGGATATTTTAGTTTGAAACACCTTATAATACCCCCCCCCCCCTTTTTGTATGTTCATTGCCGGGGGGGGTGGCATGAATAGAAAACAAATGAGGGGAGGGAACTGTCGGTCGATCGTGGTTGTTAGTTTGGCACCACTGTAGTTCAGAGGCAGCCGGCGTCTGGCTTGGTAGCTGCGTGTTGCTTGAAAGCGATTCAGTGCTACACTGTATATTGTCTTTGCAGTATCTGAGCCTTATTGGTTAGTCTGTTTAGTGATAAAGTACAGATTGGACACAAGCAGCTTCTGGAACAGTCTTGGAAGACGCCTACGTGAAGACAAAAGCTTTTGATATGCATCCGACCGTAGAGGAACGTAAGTAAACTTCCATCTTGTGTGACATCATCAGTGCCGGTACTGAACTCAGAATTGTATTTCTGCAGACAAAAACATGTTTAATACCGGTTTGAATTGTGTTTATATTTACTTTCGATTGTTATGGAGTTAAAAAATATTTCTCCTGTTGAAATACTGAACACGTGGATTCATGAGGTGGCTGTTTGGTAGTGGCACGTGGCCTGACTCCGCCATGATGTTACTTGTGGTGGTTCAAGGAAATTCTCTCTCTTTGTGTTACGGACGAAACATGGATCTCTTTTTTATAATTTTTTTCTGGCCCTGAGAAGGGAAGAGGGCATGTTGTGTCGAAGAATATCGGAAACGTAATATTGAGAGAAACATTGTTGTAATAGGAAGGGAATATAAGTCGACAATTATTATTACGTTTGTTACAATAAAAATTAATTAATAGCGACTATCATGTATAGAGATGTAAAAAAGTGTGTTAATGCATGTGTACGATGAGCTGGACATGTAGCAAGGATGCAAAGTCGAATGCATTTTTGGTGGAAATCGCATGGAAAACTTTCATTATAAAGACAGAAAAGTAATGGATGAATGTTAAGGTGGCTGGTACTGGCCCAGAATCGTGTCATGGCCAGCTTGATCCTTCGGGTTCTGCTAATTTCGCCAGCGGAGTGTCAAGTTTCAAACCATAACCCAGTAGAGCAGTTTTCTCGAGAAGCTGTTGGTTGCTTTGTTAATCAAGAATTTTTTTTTACCGTGAACACGATCACAAGGTTCATTACCGCAAATACGTTTTTCCTCGTACCGGAAGTTTCTGCCGTAGGTTCGCGCAGAATGCCACGTAACGGGAAATTTGACGCATGCGTGATGCAGTCTGACCGTGTGGTATTTTATCTCTTAATTTCGCGAGTTTGTGTCCATTGCCAAACTGGTGGTTCGGAATTTATGATGAATAAAAACATTTAGTTGCGAACGACCAATCAGAACTACACGCGTGTTGTTTCCAAATTCATTGTTATATAAAATATTCTTCTGTCGGATGAATATTTACCCAGTGCCTGTCTGTAATACATGAAGGGTAAAACGACTTGGGAGACCAAGGCGTAGAGGGAAGGACATTATGAAATTGACACAAACGAAAGAGAATATGAGGCAGCGGGGTAGATTCAGCTGGCTCGGGAAAGGGTCCATTAACAGGCTTTTGTAAGCACGGTAATGAACCTTCGTGTTGGTTTCAGTTTAAGCATATTCTTGTTGGCTGTGCGCACGGACGTTGAAATAAACGCAAATGTTTGCTTATTCTTCTCAGTTGGGAGCTGGATTTTGTGGAGACAGTTGGTGTCTGCGCTGTGCTGCTATAAGAGCGAGGGCAAAGCGTAGAAAAGAAATTTTGGGTACATGCACTTGTAAGTGAAAGATTGTTAAATGGCCAATTTCACAAGTTATATGACGACCTGCGTATTTATCCAAAGAAATTCTTAAGATATTTTCTCTTTTGTAAGGTAGGCTTCACAGACCTCTATCCACAGTTTATCTTTAGTTTTTGTCATTTTACTCCGATATGGCCTTAACTGTACAGCCCCACCCATTTCTCCTCGTCAGTTATCAGTCACTCACTATCAGAAACTTTGCTGTCAATCCACGACACGTACAATCGCCACCAAGGTCGGGCAAACAATGGTTGCCGTGCCATTGTTTCGCTGTTCGTGCGCATGCGCAGGTTGGGGTTCTTCGAGTTCCATTGCCACCACACCGCATCGAAAATGAATCATGTTGCGTTCGAAAAACCGCTCATGCGCGCAAGCTGTAAGTTGTTGGACGTGGCTCCCTGGTATTATATTCAGTTCAAAATATTTTATTTTTTTTACATTTGAACATTCAGGTTACTTCATGGTAATTTCCTGACCAACAGCGATTATCAGCTTCGTAAAGATGACTGCTTCATGGAATTTGCTGTAATTGTAACTAACATTTGTTTGACTAAATGTTTCTACAGGAATTACAGTCTCTCTTCTGTACCCAGTTTCTTCATAATAGATTATATCAGTCGGCTAAAACAAAGGTTTTTCTCTGCATGTTCATGAAAATACGCTTTCTTAATATTCTGGGTTATACAGGGTGTCTCAAAAATATATTTACACATACGTATTCAGTGAATGAAATAGAGCCATTTTAAGAAACTAGACCGTTGCATACGTCAATATGGGCACGTAGTGAATTAGCGAATTTTTCGTAGGTGTTCAAAATGACCAATGGTGGCAAAGTTGACAGCGGTGAGAAACTTACTGACAAGTGTATACATCTTTTTTTTGGGAAAACCTGTGTTTATAGGAACATTCTTCTCTGGCTGATCTCCATGTAAACGCGTAAGAATTGATAGTTATCCTAAAACAGTTGAGCGATGGTGGGAGATGTTTTAAGATCCTCGTTTATTGGCTGAGCGATGTAAATTCAAAGTGTGAACGTCTGCGCATGTGCAGACGTTAAAAAAAACGTCTATAAGTGTTTGCGCGCGAATTGAGAGAAGAGACGAGAGACCGTCTATTAAACACTAATATTTTTATAACCAATTTACACACACTGTTTAATAAATAATTACACAAAGCATGCCCTCAATAAATGTGACACGGGAATTATAAATTAGTGTGATGATGGTGGAGGCAGCGAGTACCTCTGACACGGAGCTACAACCCAGAAGACGGCAGCCATCTTAGATCGGGCACGAATTGCGGACTTCGTTTGTTTCTCATGTTCGGGGAATTTTTTTTTTTTCCGGGAGAGCTGCAACACTGATTTTCTATGGCTTTAATCAGTTACGCCATGAATAATCATAGCCACTTCCGCTTCCGAATTGTTTAATATCTTGTCCTCGTACTGTCTGATGCCAACAGCCTGGTTGGTTTAGAATTTTATTCCACGACGTTGAGACGAGCTCTGCGGTCCACGTGGCCTTTTTCTTGTTCACTGGGTGCGGGGATTCGATTCTCGGGGGTAAAGCGACCGGAACGTGATGCTAATCATTGTGGTGCCGAGGTTAAAATGTGTGGAGTAAGACCTTGATTGAGCAGGAATAATTTTTACCAAGCGAGACCTAGACGTAAGAAGATAATATTAAAGCGAATCTTGTGAGAATTGGGTGTGAGTGCATAACTGGGTTCATATGGTTCAAGATAGGGTCCAGTCGGGTTTGTTAAAAGGTTGGAATTTTTTTTATTAGAACAGCAACTGTCAGCTTCTCAGGAGTGAACCTGGTTTATTTCTTTCTTTAATTATTTGGTTAATTACTCCTTATTTTGGTGGTTTTTTTCTTTTGATATCTGAAAAATAATGTAAATATTTATTTTAATAGAATTAATACACCAATAAAATACTTCATTTAAAATAATCAATTATCTAATATGAATTATATTTAATATAAGATTTAATTTATCTATTTAAATATTTATATATATAATCTAAAATTTTCTTAATCTGGATCGAATCGAGTGAGAATTGCAAATTTCACACCGTACAAAATAACGGGTTGCAGTAAAGTTTGTATAATTGAATCATAAACTACTACTTCTTTTTTTTTTTTGAAAGCAGACGAAAATGACTTGGGATGTTGCTGTTTTATTGGACACTGAAATATCCAAATTCCACTGCAACAAGACCAGGGAGGCTGGAAGGGTTTCGGGCTGCATACTTTCGAGTCGTAATGGCTGCTGGTATAATTCCACTCTTGCGCGTGTGGACTCTTGCCAAGGTGTGAATGTTCTGTCTGTGTTGGGATCCGCGTGGTTTCCGAACAGAGTCTTGGGTTTGTGATCACGATATCGACAGTCGCCTACGCGCACGTTTTACCTTTGCCATCTATGACGGACGGATTTTCATATAAATTGATCGACTCATGGAGTTTATACGTAATTCAATTTAAAACTGAACAACGTGCTTAATTTTTTTTAAAAAAAATACGTTCAGTAGTTTCGTACATGAATGTTCAGTGCCTTTGAATCAACCTCCCCAGTCCCGACAACAACCATTGTGATGATGTTGTTTTTTTATCTGTATTGAATCCTAACTTTTTGTTAGGGTGCATTGAATTATGCTGACGAGAACTGAATATAGGCGGCTCTAGGGCAGGAGAAAGCTTGCGAAGGAGTGAGGTTCAAGTTGTGAGTGAGTGAATGTAGCTTGCCCTGGATTGGTAATGATCTTAAGCCACGGGTTCTCAATCTACAGCCACATCCATCCTTTCTGGGGCATGACACTTTCTATGCTGAGTTTTAAGAATGAGCTGAAGCTAAACTCCCCTCCCAAGCGCCTACATGGTGTATAGCGGGATAGATTTTTTGTCAGGGAGGCTGAATTGTTAACTGAAGTAAAGTAGCGTATTGTTTTGGTAATCAGAATTGGATTCAGGTGGCAGCAGTGATCGGCGACAAAGAATTGTTTGTTTTTCTCTGACTATCGCCATGTATTGTCCGAAGATTTTTGACGGTGATCGTGACTTTGTGTGTGTTGCAGAGTTTCCACTGATTGGATCAGACACTCACCAGGTGGCGATGGTGGAACAACTGCAGCAGAATGGCCAGGCCCAGGTGGCGAGCGTTACCGGCCTGGTTTTTGAGGACGACGAGCACAACACTCGCACGCTGCAGTCCCTCAACATGATGCGAAAGAACAGACACTTCTGCGACGTTATCCTGCATGTTAGTACTATGTGTTCCATCAGAATTGTCTTTAAAAAGTTTTGCTCATCCGACGCACCATTTTACTTGCTGTGTGACGTCGGAACATTCCGCCTTATCGGCAGTCGACTCGGCTTGTAGCAGAATACTTTTTTTTTAAAAGGGGTAATAGGCCTTTTGGCTTCGTAAAGATGCAAGGAATTTGTTGGCCAACTGAGCAACTACCAACTTCTTAAAAAGAGTTTGATTTGGGAAAAATTACATTTTTAAAAACTCGCGTATCATCAGACATTTGAATTTTGGTCCAGGCTACGTAACACGGAGTGGTTCTTTATCGTACATATACATATTTTATGTATATCAAGAACGGGAATCATTTCAGACAAAAACTGTGGTCTTCTACAGCGTTCCATTAAATGGCCATCAGTAAAAAATAAAGTAATAAAGTTTGTCCCACTATACGCCATGTAGGCGCTTGGGGGGGAGAGGAGGTATAGCTCCTCTCTTCCTTGGCCTCGGCACTAGATGGGGGTGAGTGGTCAGCATCACGCCCCGGGAAAGGACCCCGGTACCCATTGTAGAGGAGGCTGGGTGGGCCCCAGAGCCGGTCTGGACGCAGAGGCTAGAGGAAAAATCCTCTGCCCCCGTCGAGGATCGAACCCCGGTCGTCCATCCCGTAGCTAGTCACTATACTGACTGAGCTATCCCGGCTCATAAATGGTCGTCAGTAGTGTTCGTAAATCTAAATATGCTCTTTGCCAAAGTCGTTGGCTTCACAAAAAATTACATACGTTATTTCTAAAGTGACTGACGTGAACGGAGATGGGTGGCGTGTTTGTATATAGAGGCGCACAAATGGTGTCCGCTTCGAACTAGAAGTAACTGAGTGCTTTATACGCCAACGCTCTGAAGCAGGCCCGACTCATGATGGTAAATGCATGGAAGTCTCCGAACCTCGGATGTTGTCGTTCTTGTCGGGCACTTTCAGCACGTGCGTTGTTGGATGTCGGGGGAATTAATTAGTTGGTGGCCCATTTAGGTCGGCAGCATGGAGTTCCATGCCCATCGTGCGGTGTTGGCATGTGCCAGTCCTTACCTGTTTGAACTCTTCACCACTGACGATGAAAACAAGGGCAGTCAACGTGAAAACGTCATCACTTACAAGCTGAACGGAGGATTCGATCCGACCGCGTTGGAGAAGCTCATCCATTACGCGTACACTGCCAGGTACGGTGTGCGCATTCAACTAGTGGCTAGCCTAATAAGTCAAGGTAACGTAATTTAATATTTCGCGCATGTTTGAGTTTAAATACTCTTGTCGTACGATAATTTGAGTTGTTTGACGTCCATGAAAGAAAATGAAGTTGTGAAGTTACTTATGTGATATTGTGCTGTTTTATTGTCATACTTTTTCCCCTCTTAACGAATTATTAAAGAGGATGTTTGAGAATAAAATGCTGAGAAAAATATTCAAACTAAGGGAGACGAAATAACGGGAAGATAAAGGAAATTGTATGGGGTACTTCATGATTTGTACCCTTCAACAAATATTAGGATTGTCAAATCGAGGGGGATGATATGGGTGGGGCATAAGGACAAGACAAATGCCTGATAAATTTTTTGTGGGTTAGCCTGAAGCCGAAGAGACGGCTTCGGAAATGAAAGTGGACGTTAAATGTTAATTAAGATGTTTGGATTCAATTATCTGAGCTGCGTGCCTAAAGGCAGGCCTCTGTGAACACTAATAAAGTTTCGGGTTCTGAGGCGGGGAATTTCTTGGGACGGCTGACGCATCAAAGTCCGTGCTCCGTTAAGTTCATCGTTCTAACGTAGAATCTGTCCATTTCCAAAGGCCTATTTAACAAGATGCCGTATCGCAGCAACGAGTCGTTGGCCCTTACCTAAGCCCCAAACTGAATGACCTTTTGCGACTACATTTGTTCGATCTTCCCCCAACATATCTGGAGGAATTCTCCGTCTGCAGCGTAAGCACACGCTGTCTTGTGGGATCCATTTAACTTGATAGTGAATTAATTCCGAATTAATTTTACTTGGGGTTTCAGGTAACTTATGACGGAGTTGTTTGGTTACAGACTAGAAGTGAACAATTCGCGGGTGAAGGCTGTGTACTTGGCGGCGTGCCACTTGAAGATGGATCGTGTGATGAAAGAATGTACACGACACCTCATCAAAAACCTCAACATTGAGAACTGCATCGAGACCCGCTCCCTGCCTGGCATTGCAAGAAACAAGGCGTTTGTCGATCAGGTCGATGCCTTTATCGCTAAAGAGGTACGTAATTTTCTGCGCTCTTACTCTCGTGCTGAGGAACGTTAATTGAATGTCGTTGGTCGCGTAATTTAAAACCACATGAAACCACTGAGGATACGAGTCGTAACAGTGACAAAGGTTGTTCGCCGGAAGACTGTCGCAGGCCGCAGCGCTAAGTTTTCTTGTAACTTTCTGTGGGCGGAGCTGAAGAATAGTAGTTATCGTAGTGTTTCGTTTGTTTTATCAAAGGGGAATTAATATTAACAGAAAGAAATGTCTCGTGTCTCAGTTTCTTGATCCGAAACATCGCTTTGACGTATATTAAAGTGTTTTATACGTGCTCGTTTACGTAATTTTCTCGATCGAGTTATTTTCGCCGATGTTGCTTTCTGCAGTTTGAAAGCGTGTCCAAGTCGAAAATCCTTCTCTCTCTTCCCTGTGTGCGCATTGAAGTGTTGAACCAAACTCGCCAGGAGATGTCTCTGGTGGTAGGCGAATCGCTCTGTCAGCTCGTTCTCGACTGGGTCAGGCGCCAGTGTGATGACGCTATTAACATGGACCAGCTAACAGAAAAGGTTAGTCTCACGTGTGTGTGTGGTAATTATTTATATTTTACAGTCCCCTTTTGCACATTTAAATGTTGAGGCTAGCGTTATAAATGCTTTGTGGATTGTGTAGACTCACCTCCTGTACCTTGCCATGGACAACTCGCTGCAGGACTGCACAGAACTTCCGAGCGGCGACGTGAGTGACACCGAGATTGTGCAGGATTACAAGAAATTATCTAAGCGGAATCAAGCTAATCCCAAGGTGAGAATCGAGCTGCGTGTCATGACGCGACGCCACCAGTCGCTTTGGAAAGTGGGCCCACTTATAATTGGCTGTTTTAAATACTCGGTCGACAATTAAAGATTTTACATCCGACACGAACACCCGTCTGAAAGGGTCAGGGTGGATGCCAGAAATTCCTTGCAGACTTTTGTTTCAGACGTACAGTTTACGTTTTCCTTCAGGTTTGTTTAATTCTTCGTAGAGGGGAAAATGTGTGTGTTTGAATGTTACTCTGTGGCTATATTACGTTGTGGAGCAGAGACTGGGACATTGACCAGGGCTGATAGTAACAGGTTAATGGCAGCAGAGGTGAGATTTTCAACGACTGCGGAAGGAAAATTTAAAAGCGAGAAAATAACAGGCAAAAAACAAAGCAAAGAATTAAGTTATTTTCGATAAATACTTTGAAAGTTGATGTGTTCACCTGTATTATTATTTATTATTTCGTGTTCTGTCTGACGACAGGTCCATATGAACATGATCCTTCCATCCTTTTCTCTTCTCGGACTGGGACCTGTTCATACACGTTCTTGGCAGATGATCCAGAAGTGGTTTGCCATTGCCTTCTTCTGTGTGTGAATGGAGTAATTGTTGGGATGCCACGGAGGAAAACTCCGTGTTGCCTAGATCACGGCCTCGCCCAACACAAGTTATAAATTCGGGCACCGCCGGGAATCGAACCCGAGACCCCAGGATTACAAGGCCAGCGTTCTAACCGCTAGACCACCCCTATCTCAGTTTTATTATTTCTTGGGGTCTAGATGACCGATCTGACTTCGGTTGGATAGCGCTGTGCCACGAGAGGACAAAAAATGCCTCTTTCAAAAAAGACTTGGGGACCCCCCCCCCCCCCCCATCACTAGATAGTGCGTGCTGCACAATTGTTAATGGCTGATGATGACTTATCGATTAGTCCGTGCTTGACTGCAATGTATAATTACGGGATAGGCAATTTTTTCCTTTTTAAAATTGCAGGGTAGACGCAAGGGTCAATTACAGCCGGCTAAGCCCCGAGTGCTTATTTACTCCCGAGATATCGGTGAGAGAACCGAACAGGAGAAAGAAACTGACTGGAATCTCATCGCAGCAGCGAAAGTCGGAGGTGAGTTGTTCTTTATGTTACGCACTTGGCTTCAGAAAGCTGTACAGCGATTGGCAGATCAACTTGTTGCGATTGATGCGTTGTACTAGTTTCAAGGTAAAATGTGTTTGTATCATTTATGGGTCTCCGTAAATGATAGGTCTTTCGTTTATTGTGGTAAGTTACTTGTTTAGTTATTATCTTGTCTTCTGTAAAATTACTGTTGGGAAAGAATTCAAAGCATCGCGTGACCATCGGCTAGTGAACGGGTTTTGTTTGAACAACCCATAATGAACTACGCAGAGGAAAGTTTTGGGAAATATTTATTCCGAGGCGAATAAATAAATGTAGGTAATTATTATATTGTTGTAAAACGTTTTTCAGAACATACATTCATGGCTCTTGTGACAATCAGTGGACGACTGGCCACCATGTCTGTTATGCTTCGGCTGAACCAGCCATCGAGCCCGTCCCCCGTCGTGACGCCTGTCGCCAGCCGCCCCGCCAGCGAAGAGAAACCGGATCTCTACTGCGTGATGGCAAACATGAGCTCAGTCAAGTGTGCGGCTGGCTGCGCAAATCTCAACGACTCGCTTCTCGTCTGTGGTCAGTGTTTCCGTTGTTTAATTCTTTACCGTCTCGATGTTACTTTTAAGTTAAGGTCTGCAATGACCGTTTTCTGCGAAATGTGGGAGACAGCTTTTGTTGCCACACTTTTGACAGATAATATAGGCATGCTCATAATGAAGGTACAGAATTTTTTTTGTGTTACATCGTCAGTTTCTCAATGTCCCAGGCGGTTATGACCGGGCCGAGTGTCTGAAGTGCGTGGAGTTGTATGACCCAGAAACTAATCTCTGGGACACGTTATCCTCCATGAAGGAAGCACGTGGTCGTTTTGACATCGCTGTAGTCAAAGGGAAGGTGTATGCCATTGGTGGTAGCAATGGCACGACGGAGCTCGCCACGGTCGAGAAGTACGATCCACAGGAGAAGAAATGGACTCAGATCACTCCTTTGCCTCTTGCAAGGTGCAACATAGGCAAGTGCATTGTCCGTTAGCTTCCTGTATGTGTACGTATTATATTAGATATATTTACGTAAAAGTGGATCTATAAGGCGTTTATGAATGCGTGTTACTGGGAGAAGTAAATGACGCTTTGTGCTTGTTTGTTTTCGCTTGCTAAAACAGCTGACTTGTTTTTAAATGTATGATCCAGGTTTTGTTGACACGTGCTAATCGTGAATGTAAGTAAAGTTGTCACACTGCACACCATGGTGGTGCTTGGGGGGGAGAGAAGGTATGGCTCCTACTCGTTCTTGAACTTGGCAGTGAACCCAAGTATATTGCAAGACACTTCCGATGCTGCGGAGAAACTCGCAGCGTAAATTTTCTGAGCTGAAGATAAAAGAGTATTAGTAAGTTCATCTGAAAAGTTTGAAGCATCTCAAGCAGACAACCGGACAACCCCCGAAGAAGAGTTAGTAAGACGCCCCGAAAAATAAATGAGGAAATTATACGTAGTGTTAGTTTCCTCACCAAAATTTGACCTTTGTCTCATTAGTGTCGAGAGTTTTTTTTTTTGTGTCGGTGACCTATGCATGGGTCATCAGACTAATTTCCCCACATGGTTACGTGGTTGGCTGGGAAATTCCTATGTGGAATTCACCAGTTGGGTATCTCCCCCCCCCCCTCCCGCCACCCAGTAATTTCAGTTTTCATAAATTCAATGCAAAATGCCCATTTCTGTCCAAAAAATTTGAATCTGTCGATGAATTTTAGTAAACTTCTCTGATGCGTTTCATGGAAAAATTCTTCAGCTCTTATTGAATTGTCACGTGCGTACAGATGAGTGGACACCAGTTTCAATAGCACTCTGCAGGGTTGCAAACCTAACCTGAAAGGACCATCCGAAACAGCACAATGTCACAAGCAAAGAGTAATCATGATTGGTATTTATATGCAGATGTTTACGTATTGATAGTACAACTTTGTTATTCAGAAAAGGAGCGTGAATGAACTACCATTTTGAGTATTTTAATTTGAGGTATGCCTCTTTGATTCAATTAATGTATTTGTCATACGCAGATAATCACATTAATGTTGACATACTTTAAGAAAGGTTTTATTGAGCTCAAAAAATCAGTAATTCCTGCGTAGTGGAACGAAGAGTCGTAAAACACAACCTTTTCATGACTAATTCTTGGTGTTGAAGATGTTTGCTGTGGTTTTCTGGTTAGGTTGTAGTTTTATCCACCCACAAGATTGCACAGTAACAACCCAGAAGACCACACCGAACATTTTCATGACTGAATTGCCGTAAAAATAAAACTCTTTTCTGCGCTAGATTAGGTCACGATGCGGTCTATAAAGTATTAAGTGGATTACGAAATCTTCGTTCACTCATTTGGTTAGTACGAGAGCCTGACTTCCTTTACCTTCGTAAATATGGTAGTCCTGTTGGTCCAATGTGAAGACTGCTAAGTCTTGTTTGGAGGATCATGTTTTTTAAACAGTAGATGGTAGGAACTTAAGAAATTGTTTCTTATTTTATTGGACTCTTTATTCGTAAAAATATCTTCCCATTTTTATCATAAGATGGTAGAATGTCCAGCTTAAAATATGATTGGATCGAAATATAGCTGATGGACGAAGTCCAAAATTCTGATTTTACAGATCGAAATAACTTGTTCGTGCAGAGGGTTGGTGGACGCTACAATCTGTTTCTATTTTCGTGGTGGAGATGTAAATATGAATAGTAGGACAGCTGGGCCGTACGGGTCATCATCTGGTGAATAGATGGTGTTAGGAAGGTGAAAGGATGTCGTGGGAAGTGGATTATGGCACCTTTCGAAAGACGGTTTCCTGACTGAGCACTCCCGTGTGTATCGGACAGAATTTGAACCAAAGTAGCTCTTAAATATAATGCTGTACTTCTGAGTATCCGTATAATTTTTGAATATTAAATAAAATGGCCAACATTTTGAATGACCTGGTGAGATCTTGGGCATGGTCATGAGGTTGTGTTTGACTGAATAATCGAGCTAGATTTCTTGAAGATTTTTGTGCTCCGATGTTGTGTGACAAATGTTAATGAATTTACAAGGTTGTACTGTGAGTTTCTCTTTATGTTACTTCTCCCAGTGTCATTTATATGAACTGTGTGTAGGTTCTGTAGGTTCTACCATCATCTATGGCTGGTGCTTGGAACCCAGGAATAGCTTAAGATTACTTTATGAAGTTGAATCTTTCTTTCATAATTTCCATCACAAATAAGAGCAACTTACCACTATAAATGAAAAAAATAATAATTAATATGTTTATTTGCAAGATACCGCTATATATTTTAGATTTGAAGCACGGAGCTTTACATTAACGGCAGAAACTTTGTTGGTTTTCTACAAAATCGTAATTTCCAGATGTGTCACTTTTACCCCCAAGACTTGTTATTTTTTTGAAAGCCGTGGCTAGGTGAGAATGGTGTTATGATATGAGAGATTGTGTGACATCCTCATTCTTACATGCAAAGGACTGTTTTTTCCCCCCCCCCCCCCCTTGGGTGGTGTACTTACGAGTACATTTTTGTTTTTAATTTTTCTGCTGATATCAGCTTTTGCCGCTCAACAGATTATAATGTGCCCCTTGAGTCTTAGAAGAAAATCTGCAATTCATAATGTACTCGTTGCATCATTTGCCATAGAGCGTTAGATGAGGCCAAGATGGAGATTAGTATAGAGTGAATCAAATATAAGGCAACAGCATTATTTTCATGTCCCCATAACAGCTATTATGGCTAAGAAATTTATAAAATTATTAATGCTTTTTAAATCATAGTGTTACATGTTTATTTATGTAATTAGAAGTTAGGAGATGGAAGTAAGATCATTTATTTTTGGTTATTAGAACAAATATTTTTCTAAATTTTATAAATGCTCATTGTATCGGGGTTGCACCGCATGGAAAAGCGTTAAGAATATGTTAACGAGGAAGTGTTTTTCTCTAAAGAGTTTTAATGATTTTTGATTAAATCTCTCTCTCTGCGTTGTGGCAAATTTAATCTGGTATCATACTGCAGCGTCCTACACATGTAATGGATATGAGGATTTGTAAAATATATTTTAAAATGTACTTCAGTTTATTTTAAGAACTTTCCTTTCAGCGTATTGTAACGTGTCGTTAGGATTTTATAGAACGTAGAAATTATGAATGTAAGAACAACTTCATTGCGTTAAGAGTCATTTTTGGTTTCCAAGTACCGTGTTTGGACCGACAAGAAGAGGATTGCAAGGTGTAATATATTTCAGGAGCATTTTCCACAGATGTGTGTAGAATTAATGATGACATACAGGAGTGTGTGCTTTGTGTGAGTTCTGTTCCCAGATGTGTGTCAGCTCAGAGAGACTGGTTGTAGATTACAGTCAGGTAAGGCCTGCAACCAATTTCTTCACTCCATATCAATTGCCAAACATTTTAAATATAGTTTTCCTCTTGTTTGGTTTGGCACTTGATTCTGGTTTTTTTTTTAAAAAAAAAAGTATTCATCTGTAGAATAAATTTAAATTTTAGGATCCTTCAGCAAATCGAGTTTAACTATTCTACAATTAAAACATTTGTTTGTTTCCCATTTGCTTTTCAGCATCACTTGTGTGTCGAGGTGTCGGTTGAATGATCACCCTAGCCAGTGAAGAACAGAGTCTACCTCTTAAAACTGAAAATAAGGGCTTTTAAACCATGTAACAGTTATAATGTGTTGGTACTGCTCCTAGACGGCCCAAGCCGCCAAGTTCGCGCGTCATAGAAGTCCATTGTCTGAATAAGATTGATGTGGCCTGTAGCTGCAAGCCCGTCGATTTCTCACGGTTCAGATCATGTTTTCAGCGAGGCACTGGTTATCTTTTACCAGGATTATGTGAATTGTACTTGTCCATAGAAGGCTTGTGACTTCCTGCGGACTACCGATCACTGTTTCCAGATTCCACAGGAAAGTAGTTATATATCTAGGTACGTGAATGACCGCAGTAGTTTGGTTACGAATGTACGGGCTGAAAATTGATGTGGGGGGAAAAGTATTCTGCGTGATTTTGCGTTCGGAGAGCCGTGGTCTCGAACTTGGTGTTTCTTGCGATGGAGAATGTGCTTGTTATGGGTCTTGGACCAAGACATTATGAACTGATGTGTTGCGCCCCTCCATCGTGTAATTAAAAGTCCCAACGAACATCGGTGAGTAATCAGGTTGTATGATTCTTAGCTCTAAGTGTAGTTAGCGTGCTGATACGAAAGGGAAATGCTCCTGAATCGGCTTGTACATTCAAAGCTGGTATGAGAGAATGGTCTGTTTAGTCGAGTCATTTGTGAGCTGCTACTGACAGATGACATCCATGCTAGTAACAGCAGATGAAGATAACTTTGTGAGTGTATTGTGCAAAAATAATAATATATATTTATATAATGTAGTTTAGGTTGATATTGAGTAGCTTATATTTTGTGAAATAGAATAATATATATTGAATTCTTAGAATAGTGAAGTGTTTTTTTCCCATTCCAGAAGTTACTATTTATGTTTGCCACTCTCTTGAATGTTACTGTTTAGAGACAGTAATGACCATGAGTTGTGTACGTAGAATTTGGGTGACTGGCTCAGCTACGTCTTCAGCCAACCATCGCATCGTGTAACGTTTGCACGTGATGACGATGGAAGTAACGCGTTCTATTATTACGTCTGCTGACAGGTGTGTGTGATCTGAATGACCTGATTTACTGCATTGGTGGATGGAATGGCCAAGTAGGCATCAAGCAGTGTGATGTTCTGGACCCCGTCACAAGACAGTGGAGCCCCGTTGCTCCGCTTCAGACTGGTAAGGGCCACGGCAGGATTTGGATAGTTGTTAAGTGCGCAGACAGATTTTAGGTTGTTTGTGTTTTGCTGTATTTAAGTTCTTCTATCTTTTCACCCTTCAGTCTTTGTAGCGTTTCACGGCAAAATCAGTTTTACAGTGTGTTGCCATGATGATTGTTAACACTCAAGATACATGTCTGAGATTTTTGAAAATTTAATATTTTAATTATTTATATTTGATTATTATTAGTATAGTGACTTGCTACGGACTGGATGACTGGGGTTTGATCTCTAACGGGAGCAGAGGATTTTTCCTCTAGCCTCTGCGTCCAGACTGGTTCTGGGGCGGCCCACCCAGCCTCCTATCCAAAGGGTACCGGGGTACTTTCCTGGGGGTAAAGCGTGGCAGGGTCGTGACACTGACCACTCACATACTGAACTGATCTAACTCTCGCTTGCTGTTCGTAAAAATTTTATTACCTTTGGTACTATGTTTATCACTTTTATGATTTCCCGTTAAAATACACGTTTTTGTAATTTAAATAGAGCTTTTGGCCAGAAAGATAAATGCTGTATTTCAGGGCGCTACCAGGCAGGTGTCTGTTCCATGGATGGTCTGGTGTTTGCAGCGGGCGGGTGTGATGCCTGGAACTGTCTCAGCTCTGTTGAAGTATATGATCCACATACAGACGTCTGGACTTACGCCAAAGGAATGATTACTGCAAGGAGAGGGTGTGGTCTTGCTGTTTTCAAAGGTAGTTTTGTTGGTCTTTGCCTAAATTTGGTTTTTGTGTCAAACATGGTTCTGTAGCGTTTGTTTCTAATTTCTACTTTTTTTTTCTCTCCATAAAGTTATGTTAGTATGTCTGAATGATATATATTCTAGGAAGGCTTTATGCTGTTGGAGGGTCAGATGGCACACACTCCCTGTGTTCAACTGAGATCTATGATCCACAAGAGAAAATCTGGACTCCGGGTCCCAACATGACGACAGCGAGAGCCAACGTGGGAGTTGCAGTTATAGGCAGTCGGCTGTATGCAGTTGGAGGATTTTCAGGTATGATCAGGATTTTGGTTAATTAAAAGAGAGAAAGTTAAAATGTAAAGGCAATTTTAGTTTACCTCAAATATGAAATTGTCGAAAATATGTCGGATATAAATAAGATGATTCTTCCCTCGTTTGCACATAATTGGTTTTAATTGTTTTTTTTTTTGAGTAGTGATGGTATTTAACACGACTCCTTCGTGCATAGAATTTATGCGAGAAGAACGGTGATCTGTGATCCGCTTTTGTGGTTGGAGCGCGCGAAATCTAGAGAAGTTACGGAACATCGACGGTTCATTTTGTCGATAATTGTGTCAACAGAGGAACGAGAAAAGTATTCGTATATGTTGGACTACTCTTTGATTATTTTGTCTAACCTTGTAATGAAGTTTTCTTTAATTTTTGACGTACATTTGTATTTTGTAAACCTGTTATATTATGAGGAGTGTTAAAGTAGTTCAGAAATCTACATTCAGTTATGTAAGATCTACGAGCTGAGTACCAAATTATGTAGTGACACTCCAACTGTGGTGGGGAAACGTGCAGTGTCCTTAATTTGATGAATTATGTTGGAGGTAGCAATCATTTTATTTTCCCTGCTGCTTGAATTTAACAACAGTTAAGAAGAAATTCTTTACCAATTACTGTGGTTATCATTGCGTGCCTGCATTCTTCCATCCATTAAAACGTGTTGGTTTAAATCTTTTGGGTGGAAAAAGTTTGCGACTACATTGAAAGATCTAATCGTCAAGTATTAACATACGTCATTTCTGAGAACATGATGGATATATGCAACAAAATACCCATTTTTCATGTGGTTTTTTTTATAAATTAAATAAATTATATTGAAGTAATGAAGTAGCTAATAGAAAGGCTGTGTAATAATGTCCTTAATTATCTCTATTGGATTATGGAAAATGGGAAACTGGAGAGATAGAAGAATTTTATACTGCAATTATATGAACACTCAAGCAGTCTGCATTTTTTTTTCCCCCTTTGTTATTTAAGAAACACGGATAGTCTTATTTTAGAGGTATTTTTTTTTTTAAATTATAACAAGGTTTTTCATTCTTATTTCTGAGGTTGATTTGATTGTTTTGCAGGCAAAACTTTCCTTAACAGTATTGAGTACCTGGATGAGAAGACAAATGAATGGACCACGTTTGTTCCAAAACTGGTTGCAGAGGAAAGGGTTGGTACAGTCTGCTTAGACATAAAGCAGGAGATTGGGATACGTCTGCAGTCGGTTGATCTACAGCCTGAAGAAGAGAATGAAACTGTTCACGTGGTTGGAAATGGCAGAGTGTCTCACAAGGACACGAGCCCGGTTGAAGAGACTGTACTCCCATGGAGGAAACGAAGTCAGAATAACAGTAGAGATGCCTGCCAGCAAAAATCAAATGATGGAGGGTATTGAGAGCCTCAAGAGGTTGGAGCCCTCTAGTTAAAGCACTTTTATGCTTCACAATTAATCGCTGGGTGTTCTCTGTTTTCAGGAAGCCGGTTTCTTTTCCTTCTCCCATTTTTTTTTTTGAAAAGTTTCAGTGGCACATCCTTCCTGAAATTTGAAATTCAAGGTCTATATGCCATCTCTTGTGTTTTGCACTGATGTGGAGTAGTATTGTAATTTGCCCCAGTTGAAGCAGTTTACGGTGTTTCGTTAAATTTGAACATTGTGTGTTCTTTCTCACCTTGAATTAGTTTGAGAAATAAAAGAAATATGATTTTTGGAAGGAATTTGAACTTACCAGACATTGAAAGCAGGTATTACGTATGTAAAAAAAAAACTTTACGTGTGGACAAGCGTTTATCCTGTGTGTCAGAAAGCCTACAGCATAAGAGATTGACGTAGTGCAGAATGCTCGATTGGCATTATCAAACGATCTTTTTTATTAAGTCTGGGCTGTATTTTCCTGAAGTGACTGTGTACATTTTTCTTTACCTTCCCAAAGACCAATTGTCAACTTAACAAAGTCTGGATGTAGTTATGGAATGTGATGCCATGTAATCTACAGGTGTTTCAGAGGAACCTGTCTCATCCATCTTCATGACAGAAGTTTCTTGAAACATTGGTAGCTACCTACAAGACTACATGTTATAAACCAGGATTTCACAATCCATATATCTGCCATGAAATCCTCATATGAATGCAGATAATTTCATGAGATAGTTTTTGAATTTGAAGATATTAAAAATAAAATATGCCGTGGTCTCATTAGGCCCTGGTGTTTGAATTTTTCTCAGGTCCCTCCCGAGCCTGTGATTTTGGCTACACTTGTAAATTGTTATTAATCAAAACTCATGGCTGAGGCCTCTGTAATAAGAGTTTTTGAAGAAGATATATTTCTGGCTTTGACAGGGTACTAAAACAGTTGTTTATTGCATTTTTTTTTTTAAATTTTGATTGACACTGAAGAAACTATATGAAATTTTTTGCAGTTAAGGGATATAATTCAGTTACTTGTGTGTTATGAAATTTTATATTAATGTATGTTTCCATAATACACGGGTAGCGTGAGCTCGTACGTAGATGAAACCAGTAAACGCTGTTGGGTATTTTGTGAATGATTAGTATGCCAACTTTTTATATTAAACTTACAAATGTAATATTTATACAGATATTAAACCTCTATAATCATATTTAAAACCTAGATTGCCATTTGTATCGGTACCCAACAGTGGCTGCTGTCTTACATCTATCACATTTGAAGTCTGCGCTGCTGGTTAAGAACTTCCCTTCAGCTTAATTTCCACATGATTGCAATTTAAATAAGCGTTTGCATCCTATAATATGAACATTAATTTCTAGACTGAATCTACTTTTATAAATTGCCACTTTATATCTTCCATACAGCTGAAAAATAAGCAAATCTGTTGATTTTATAGATGTCCGTCGATCTTGGCGCAGTATAATAAAATGCACATTTATTATGTTGAAGAACGTGTTCTCAGATTTTATGAACTAAATTTTTGATTTGACGTTAGTAGTACTGTACACGGGGCAGATGACTTGGGTAGTGTTGTTCGTGGTACATCGGTACATATCATTTCCATCTGATTGCCATCTAATTACCAGCGTTGAGAGAAAATTCAGATTATTTGTCTGATCACAGAGGACTATTATTGTGATATCTAAATTTCTCTTTTCTTTTTTTTTTAATTTATGGGATTAAATTTTGTGATGTTCTGACATCATTGCAGTACAAGCCATCCACATGTCACGTGGTAGTGGTACCTATGAATTTGTATTTGGGTGATAGGATTGCATTTTGAAGCCTTTGTGAGTTGTTGTTTTACCCGTCGTCCTACGTGAGTGACCAGATGCAAGCAGCGTGGGAGGCCGGCTGACACGGAAATAGTAAAATGGCTATTCGTGTGGCACTGTCCTTTGTACTGGTGAAGCGGTCGGGAGAGCGAAGCGGCCAAAGTCCGATCGGTTGACGAGATCAGATATTTTGATATTTTTTGCGCGAATCGCGGCAGTTTGCTGTGCTTGCCGTACAGTACAGGGAAGTCTCGGGCACTGGCAAGCTGTGTGTTCTGCATTTCATAACAGTGACGGGAACATTATCGAAAATTATAATTAATGAAGTGAAAAGCAGATGCATTCTTACGTATTCATGAAAGAGTTTTGGTCTTGTTGAATTATTTCTCAGTTCCTCAAACAAATGGTGAAATTCACCGTACACTTCCCTCTCCGTGTAGATAGCGTTTCTTGGAGTTCCCTTCCTTTTTCTGACAATCAACATTTTCAGAAAAACAATTTCGCACAGCTGAAGATCGTGTTTCGCTGACCATGACATGATGTTGAACGTGCCTTGGTCACCTCTTGCGTTCTCCCATGCAGGAAATGTCAACTGACTTTGTCCGACCATTCACACCGCTTATGCCGCTCGCTTGTGATTGCTTACGTAGAACATTGCCTTAGTGCCACTTATCCTTGGAGAATATGGCATAATTTTAGTTTTTAACTTCATTATTTCCATGTGAACGGGAATTTCTCTGATATATTAGATTCATTCAAGAGTACACATTTCAAAACTCGTTGAACCTTCAACTAATTGAACACTTGTTTATGCTATTGTATGTGAGGTACACCTAGGATTTATGCAAGACGATGGATGGTAATTGTTTAATTTGGCCACACTTTACAGAACTGTTGGGGGGCGGGGGGGGGCTATAGAATCTTGTACCTACTTTGAACTATTATAAGTGCATTTAGTTTATACATTTTAGTGTTTATGCTATATTGAAATGACTGTATTATAAATCATTGTTTGCATCTTGGTCGTACTGATGGGTGACACTGGAAGTAGTGAAGCTGGGTCCAGAAAGAATTATGTATTTTTATAATGTATATGTATTCAATTCTGTAACAGGTGTCAGTGTATGCCGTAATATCTGATGCGGAGAAAACCATGGTAACTGTTTCTGGTAATAATGGAAAATGAACCTGGTGACCATTGAGAAAAGAAAACTTGTATGTAATCTGGTACCTTATCAAACTGAATTTAAGGTTCTGACTGCAAGCCAGATTTAAATTTCAGACTTCTAACGACACTGGCCTTAGGTTGAATTAAATATCAGTTTTTCGAAAAACTATTGAAAATGGAAAGGTGAAGAATTATTTTTGACTAGAACACAAATTTTTACAGATTTCAGAGCATGCAGCTTTGGGTGTGTCAGCACTTCACATTTTATCCGAGACCAAATGTCCTGACAGATTAATGTATTTGTGAGATTAATGAGTCAAATGCATATATAAACCGCACCTGAATTTTAAGAATAAATAAAGTCACATTTATAAGCCACATTGGAGTTATAAGTTGATTTTCCTGCAATTAATAGTCTTGTTTAAATATTTTTTTAGTTCAAAAGACATGGGTTATAGTGGTTAGCATAAACGCCGTACATTCCTTGCTAGTCTCGTGATTTTGTGACGACCAGTCGCTGTACATGTTGCTGGTCTTGGTCTTGCGAGATTTCATGACAATCATCGTGCATACTGTCACACATCTGCCAGTCTTGCACAGTGTGGCCTCTTATTTATTTGTAGTTTGTCTAATGACACTTTTTTAGTAGCTCAGACTACAGCGACTTGTCTCCTAATTGCCTAAATCCATGCATAATGGAAATCGTGCCATTACAGTAGATATTTTGAGTTCTCGATTATGAGATGTGGGCGATGGTGAAGTGATTTGTGGTGTGTATTTCTGAATAAGTGGTTGCTGTCGACTAGTGGCGATCGTTGGTTGTTTGATCAGGCACTACTGAAATGCCACACACTGATTGTGTAGTTCTGGGAGGTAAATGCTCTGTAAGTCTTGAAAGTAATTTAGAAGTAAATTGTGTTTTGTTGACATTTTCTGACAGAAAGATAACAAAGTTAGGAAGAACTGCATGATGTATTCTTTACTAAATAATATTAAGGTATACAAAACAAAGGATGGGGTATCCATGCTTCAGAAAGATGAAAATGTTTTGATCCTTGGTCTGAAACCATGAAGGAGACTGCTTCACAAACAAATTTTGGGAAAAAGTATGGAACTTTCAGGTTCATAAAGGCAGAGAATGTCATGAATAGTTTAGTGAAGACAGCTGTTCAAGAAGGATGCTGCTTCATAGAGTTAGTTAACCTCTCCTGTCTTCTAGCTGCCGACCTCTACGGCCCGTTTCACACATACACGGCGACCGTCCAAACGGCTTATACGAGAGCTTTCACATGCACCAGTACCGTCTATACGGCCGTGACCGTCCTAACGGCTTATACGAGAGCTTTGACATGCACCAGTACCGTCTATACGGCCGTGACCGTCCTAACGGCGTACCACTTGGTAATCTAGTGAACAGTTTAATGGCTTCCTTCACACGTGAGAGTTCTGTAACTTATGTACCAACCTTGTGAAGTAATAATCAGTGAATGTGAATTTATATCACGCAATATGACAAATGTACAAGTTGATATTGATTATCTAATTTCTTTAATTGAAGCGAGGTCAGTACTTTGGGACAAAACAAGTGTTTTATACAAAGATAGAAAGGAAACGAAAAATGCTTGGAGGGAAGTTTTCGTAGAACTGAAAAGTGATTTTGAGGAGCTGGAAGACAAAGAAAAAAATATCTATGGTAGGTTTTATTCTTTATTTTATAATTGTTTGAATTGAAATGTAATGAAAAAGTTTTATTACACAATCGTTGCAATTTGTTAACAATTTTTTTCTCATTATGTTGACCATTGTTAAAACTAAACTTTCTACAGTAAAATGAATTGTTCTACAATTAAATATACGTATAGCTACATCTATATTATTAACAGTGGTGTTGGCAAATTCCCAGTGGAACCACCAATTACAGTTGTCACATAATATACCTTTACTGACTTTTTCCTGGCAGGAGCCACACTTGCCTGATGACTCATTAGACCTATTCTTATCTTCCATATCTTAAAACTTACTTAAGTTACAAAGGCTTAGACTAAATAGAACTATTAATAACAGTGAACATATTGGAGATGTGGATCTAACTTATGTCAAGTTATTATATCAACACAAGCCTTGACAATGTCTACAGCAAAATCAGGTTGCAAGTTTATAGCTCGATGAAAGATCCTCCATTTATTACTTAATATTCCAAACGAGCATTCTATGTGCCTTCGGGCTCTAGATGGACGATAATTGAAAACTTTTTGTTTTACTGTCAAGTTATGTCCACCACACGGACGAAGTAGGTGTTTGTGTAGCCCAAATGCTTCATCTCCCACCAAAAAATAAGGTTAGGTTACGACTTATTGATCCTGGGAGACATTTACAACCGCCTGCCAGATATCTGAAACAAAAGCATTAATAACGAAAAAAGCTTAGAATAATGACAATAATAATAATAATAATAATAATAGTTCTAGCATGTCGAAATTAGCTAGCATATTTTAGTTGATTGGTATGAATCTAGTTTATTCTTATGGTTTTTTTTTCAGCTAAAGAAGTGATGAAGAGGTGGGTGAATGTTCGAGATGCTTTTCAAAAATCTATTAAAAAACAAAAAGAGGCTACAAGATCGGGAGCTGGAAAGCCAACTACAAAAACGTACATTTACAATGCACAGTTACAATTCCTAAGGAACGTGTTCCTGGAACGCAAAACGGAAGATACCCCATCAGCCGATATTGGACAGCCGGAAGAGGCAAACGAGAAAACACCTCAAAACACCTCTAATAACGAAGTTACTCAAGCAATCGCTAAGGATTTCAAAACGGCAGTAACACGAAAACGTAAATCAGACAATGTTGAACTAGAAATGATTCAAGCTCCTAAGGATCAATCGGATCGTCATTTGTCTTTTTTCAGAGGGATAATTCCTTCATTGAACACTTTTGATGACGACGAGATATTAGAATTACAAATGTCGGTGCTACAAAAAATAACATCCATGAAACAACGGAAAAAAATGGTTTCCTACACTCAGTACTCTGCTGAAATTCATCCTACACGCATAAACACTAGTCGGCAGGAGACAACATCAACTGAAGGCCATCTCTATCAGAACGTGCGTCCACAATTGTCCAACCACAGGCCGAGTACTTCAACTGGTTCAAGCAATAAGCAGACTATTTCCTATAGACGGAACCGGTGCATGTGAAAACTCAACGGTGCCGTTTGGACGGTCGCCGTATATGTGTGAAACGGGCCTAACCCTCCGTGTCTGATCTTGTCGCTAGCAGACGATTTGATTAGGCGAAATGATAAAATATGGATGTTAAATTCCTTCGACTGTCATCTGCATTTCAAACCATGGCATAGCACTTATGCCCTGGATGTCTTAAGTTGTACAGGCAGGAATAAAGAAAAAATAATTCGTTGAAGTGCAATACGTTTCATTATCAGCTAAGAGGTTAAAGACTTGTTACAAGGTAGAAGTAATAATTTTATCTTTTTCACATTTTACGTTGGAAAACAAGACACCTTGTAGAACTTGGATGTAGTCTGTGTAGGATACCGACTCATTAGAAGTCGGAGAAATGGATGAAATACGTTAACAATGTTTAAGCTCATTCTGAATTGAGTAACATTGAGAATGAAATGAGTGAGAATACACTTGTACATAAAAACACTCAAATTGCAGGAGAGACATACAAATGTGAAATTTGTAATAAATTCTTCTCTCATAAAGGTGGCCTTAACCAACACCGATGTTTACACACTGGGGAGAAGCGTTATAGATGTAACAACTGCAATAAATGTTTTACAGAGAAAAGTCACCTTGATAGACACCGACGGACGCACACAGGAGAGAAGCCTTTCAAATGTGAAATTTGCAGTACTTTTTTTTTTTACACAAAAAGGAAGTCTTGATACTCACAGACGTATGCATTCTGGAGAGAAACATTTTAAGTGTGACATTTGTAATAAATATTTTACTCGATCTAGTTACTTGGCTGTACACCAACGTATACACACTGGTGAAAAACCATATACATGTGAATTTGCAGTAAGTGTTTCAGGTGTCGTGGTAATCTTGTAAGCCATATCCGTACTCACAGTGTGGAGTAGTAGTGTTGATTTCTACTTGTAGATTATTTAACAGTTGACATGAATTGGGATTGTTGTAAAACATTCTTGTTGGGGCACTGACCTTTATGGACACAGCTTTGAATTCTGTGCATATTTTTTTATGTTTTCCTCAACCATGATGAATCTGCTATAATCCTTTTAAGTTACAAAGTGCTAAGATGATTAAAGGAAGTTGAAAAATATGGTTGCATCAGTCTGTCAAGATACATTGAATAAAAACATTTTCTGACACATGAATCACAATCTAAGTTCTCATAAATGTAAGCACAAAATATTTCACATGGTGTTAGAAATTAGTGTATTCAGCTAGGTTTTTGTACCATTCTTGAAATACAATTAATTTTTTTGTCATCTATTTTGTTATAAAATATTACATTGAATTAATTTTAATACGATTGCATTTTCTGCATAGTTTCCAAGTGGTTTCTTATACGACTTTCATGCAAAAAATACATTTGCCCTCTGTTTGCATCCTGTCTGATTGTGATGTAAAAATCTTGTGTCTGGTACAGAGCAATGCATTTATTATTACAGTATCTCACTTTTTATGTCCCTTTATCTTAATCTTGTGAATGATTTGTGTTCTGTTCTTTCTGTTTGTAGTCTTTGCCTAATTTTGCTGATTTGTTGAATGTATATCTCTTAGAATCACATAGCTTGTAGATTTCTATCCCAAACCATCTGTTTCTTTGGAAAAACTATTTCAAGACAACTGTGCATCTGAAAAATATAATGACTTTATCAACTGCTAAATGTTCACTTGGGCTGTAATATTTATCACAAGCATCACTGAAGCTTTCAAGAATGTAAGTAGGATTTGAGGTTTTTGCGGTAATGAGTCCAAAGATGGCTACAACTCAGAGGACAGCCATCTAATGTAGAATAGTTATCATTTTCCACAACCTGTCATAATTTTCATCTCTCTTTATCAGGTTAACTTTTGTTGGCAAAAAAATGTAAAAGTCTCAATATTTTGGAGAATCACATTTCATTGTTTCCATAAATGTCGCAAAGAACTGGAAAAGTGAGGATGAGTAATCTTTGTTTGTGACCCACACTAACAGATAAAAATAAGTACATTTCTGTATAGTTACACAAGGCAGTGGGGAGTTTTCTTTATCGAATGTGTCCAAGTATTGGTGGTCATATCTGTTTGTCTCTTCTACCATCAGTTGCATAATTTCAAGAAACAAATCTCAGTGTGGAAGTGTCTTTATGTTTGGTGCCTCATTTTGTCTTAACCCAAAGGGACTATCATAGGTACAGAAGGTTGAGATTTTGTAGTGTCAATCCACTCTGTGTAGCCTGTCTCTGTCTTCTTCAGTGTCACTGTCACTTTGAGGAGGAGGAGAAATGGTATATTCAAATTTGTGGGCATCAGAGTCAAAGTCTGTAATTAATTTTAATACTGTGTTGCCTATTTGAAGCCATTCATGTATCTTGCACCCAGAAGAAATATAGAGAAATGCTCCTCAGACTTTAGGGCTTGGAACTCGCCTGTTATACAGATTTAATCTCATGCAATGCCTGGGTTATGTATGTAACCCAAAGTAAAATTTCTTGATGGCTGTCTTCTGGGTTGTTGCCCTGATGATGGAGGCACCAAGGACCTCTGAAACGTCGGTACACTTATACCAGTATACACGGCGCAACAACCCAGAAGACAGCCAACTTCAGACTCACCGCCGTGAAATCCTCAAATCCTATGGTTTCATAGTAGTTTCACAGCCTCTGTGGATAGACAGCAAGATATGGTTTAATGCCAATTATCGTCGTAGTGGTTCAATAGTAGTTTCACAACCGCTGCGGATAGACCGTAAGATATGGTATTGTTATCGTCTGACCGGTTTCATAATAATTTGACAACTGGTGCGGGTAGATGGCAAGACAGGCTATGTGCAAGCATGTGTGTGTAAAATAACACATGCCACGTACGTTGCCAACCTTGAATTACGGATCTGTATGTTGGCCCAATGTGCCCATACTCCGAACAGTAGTGAACGTGTTTAAATTGGAATCCATATTCTTAGTAATATGACAATAAATTCCCATTATCATTTCAGTCGTCTGTCTTAAGAAAAACTAGAGCGAAGAGAAAGTATTTTTAACTACTTTAATGGTAAGATAGAATAGTTGTGTATTTTCTCTTTTTCAAGTGGGCTAAATTTCATGCGTTCTGTAAGAGGTTAAGTTTCTTTATATTCAACCATTATTACCATAATTATGAAATTTTTAAAGATGAATGTGGAAGATAAAATAGTGTGCCATTACGTACTTTAATGTGGTTCCCATGTGAAAGCAGGCAATCAATCGTTTTGCCATTTTATTAACCCATAAAACACGTTCTTCCTGACGTGAGTTTTGTTAAATTTCTGGATAAGCTTGTCACAATTAGCTATTACATCACATATAAACTTTCATTTCGGTATGCGAAATTCAGATGCTGAAATACAAGGTATGGTTATACGAGGCTCTTACAAATTCAAAATACGGAAAATATTATTGCAATATTCGCTGGAAAGAAAGTTTATTTCACGGAATTGTGTTCTACGCGACATGTAAAATCATGTTAGTCCATTCCTTAACATCTGTTAGAGTGGAAAATTAAATAGCACTGGTAAATACTAATTTATTGTTTCGAATGTTCACTGATGAAAATACATTTGTTTGATTTATTTATTACATGAAATAAACATATGTGTTATAATATTCTTAAGTAAAAACTTTATATGTCTTGATGTGGAAAGTGAAAAATCATGGAATGTAGACACTAACGCTTAGCATATGATGTTTGTCCAACAGATTTACAGTTTTCTCTAACACATTGTTACCTCTTGTTCCTTAAAATCAGACTCACTGATTGGTCTGTTGTGAAACCTCACGTTGTGTGATGCTCTGCTACAGCTGTAGCTCTGTGATATAGATGGCCATCGATCACTCCTTGGTATGCTTGCAAAAGACATCAGGTACCTTCTTTCAACTTTTTATAATCTTATTGTGTCATGGTGGAGCCTGTGATTCATTTTAGTTGCCATGCATTCTGGATTGATACATCCAATAACCACAGATGAAGCAACATGAGGATGCTGCAGAAGAAAAGAGATGCTAGAAAAACAGGAAATATGTAACTGGTTAAGAGAAAACTAGGATACTGCAGAAAAAGAAAGATTTTAAAGAAACAGATGCAGTCAAATGACAGTGAGGAAAAAGTGAGGATGTTAATGAAAATGAGGATTCCTGCAAGAAACAGATGCAGCTGAGTGACAAGTGAGGATAAGGCGAGGATGACATAAAAAAAGCATGATGAAACTTAATCTGATTGGTAGGAATGAGAAAGCAAGGATGATTCAGAAGAAAAGTGATGTACATCAAGGCCAACACAGTGAAATGAAAACTCAGGAAGGAACAGAGATGTTGCAGAAAGAAAGAAAGGAACAGGAAAGGAGAGTAAAAAAGGGTAGTGCGCATGTGACAAGTGGTTTGAGTTTTGAGGAAAATTCTGTAATAGAACTAGTTTGGGGAGAAAGTAGGGAAAATTCCATCTTTCATTGTAACCCATGAATTTGTTCTGAACTTCATAAATCAATTTTTATTAAATATTTATATACTATGTGGTCACTGGCAGACAAGTGCAGTGGTGAAACGTATGGTGTTTCTGTAATGGAAAGTTTTATTTTCAGTGTGTAGAGGAGAGCTCCCTGAACCACCGAACGCATTTTCTTCTCATTCAGATCGCTTCTTGGGGCACATGAGAATGTACAACAGTGATTTCCAGATGACTTCTCTTGGAGCTTCTAGAAAGGTATGTGACGGTAATTTCAAACCAGCATTTAAAATTCAAGGCAAACTTTACCACTTACCAGAAATTACCCCATGCTGGAGGACAACGCATATTTCTCAACATGTCTACATATTGTTTGTCTTTTCATACTACAGCTGTCAAATCACCTTTCACTCGAGTCTTTATGTCATCCTGTTTCATCCCTAATAGCCTACATTTTATTAAAAAATTTTAGATTAAAAATTGTTGTAATAGACTACAATTTATTTGACAATTTTCTGCCCTTTAAACAATTTAAATGACCAGGTTTAAATGTTTCCATTCACATCATTCATTTTCAATTTTCCATGCATATTTGATGAAATTATAACACTGTCATGTTTCCAACATCCTGTTGTGGAAGGAAGTACAAATTTATCATGCGTATTAATAAGTTTTTCCAGGGTAGCTTAGTCAGTATAGTGACTGGCTACAGACTGGATGACACGGGTTCAATCCCTGACAGGGGCAGAAGATTTTTCCTCTAGCCTCTGCGTCCAGATCGGCTCTGCGGCCCATCCAGCCTCCCTATCCAGTGGGTATTGGGGTCCTTTCCCGGGGGTAAAGTGTGGCCGGGGCATGACGCCGACCACTCACTTTCAGTAAATAATTATAAAACAGCAATGATGATTATTACAACAACAACAATAATTATAATTATGTTACAGGACAACTGTGTTGTGAAAGTGGAGTGCAATGTAGATATTGAGACTCAACCAGGGCAAGAAGATCATCTCTCGGGTGTAGAACAGGAAGGTGTCCCATTTTCCTTTGTCGCTGTGAAGCAGGAAGTGGTAGGTTTTCTGATTTATGGTATGAACGGTCGAAATAATCGTGTAAAATGATCTGATACCATAGCTTAGAAACAGAAACATAAGAAAATTATGTAATTAAGCACTGAGCAGTTACACTTGCACTGTTAAGGAATGAATGTATTGATTGAAAATGTTTTTTTTATGAAACAGCTTCATAATTGTAAAGCTAAGCTGTGTTACGTGTCAAGCGTTGTCATGTGTCATTTGAAGTGGATGAAGCTGCTGGAACAACATCGATTACTCCTCCTATTGCCAGATACATTAATGAAGAATAAATGAATAAATAGTTATGATATCCTGCTTTGTTTCATCTCCCTGTTAAATTTGGAACATTTCAATAAATGAAACGACTAAAAACATGTAAAATGTTAGAAATTGTATCACGTGCACGTTTATCATTGAGCTGTCCTGTGGAGGTTAATGTTTCTTAAAAGACGTTGTGTTGTATGAAAGGTCCGTCTCTCATTTGTTAAACATGAGTGGTACTGAAGTAGAGTCTGCATCATAAACATTTATGGAATGAAAAGTTTTTTTGATGATGTTGGTGCACCATATGGCTAAAAAAAGATGGGAATGATCTCGGAAGGGTTAACTGTGTGCCGTGCTGATTGGGTTTGTTGCATCCCAGGAAGAGCCATGGGCCGTTACTCCAATCAAGGAAGAGCAGATAGATGAAATAACAAAAGAAGAACATGGGGACTGTTTGGAAGGGTGAGTGTACCATCGTGAACTTTGTCATAAAAGTTCACATTCATTTTTTAAAATTATTGACTCAGCTCTGTCTTGAGAAAAGCTGCTTTACCATCTTTTATGGAACCCAAAGGCTCATTGCTTTGTTCACAGTGGTTTGCCGACTGGACTTTATCCAGACATAGTTAATCCATGATCTAAAGTTGTCACAGCGACTAACATTAAATAAAATCTTATGTGCTCTAAGCCATATCACTCTGTAATAAATTGATGTTTCGGGCACCAGCTCCATCTTCATCGTCAGGATTTGGTGTGATCAAATCTTGATGATAGGGATGGAATTTGTCCCTGAAATGTTGATTTTTTTATAAACTAACTTGGGCTGATGGATGTGTCTGCATTAAATTATATATAACTGGAATTATTTTGTGCTATTAATATTGTTACTCAAATTTTCTCATTATTTATTTATTTAGAAATATAAGTCATGGAGTTTTATAGTTATTACTGTCAATACAAATAATTATAATTTACATAGAAAATATATAAGTATCTAAAAGAAAAGCACAACCACTGTAGGAATCCCATTAACACATGTTTGGACAGAAACAAAGGAACCGGTAAGACATTAAAGTAACATTTCGTTGTCTTTATTTTAGTTCTGAGTTTAACTTTGAGGTAGAATCACATTATTAATCCTCTGTTGGACATTCTGAACTAGTGAATGTCAGTACCATGAGAGGTTCAGGTATTCGTTATTCCTGTTCAGTTTTTAATCAGGCCAAACATGAGATTTTATAAAAAAGAAAGGAATGCCCATATTTAGGAAAGTGGTGAGTGATAAGAAAATCTACTTCTTTAACAACATTTTTATAGTTTTAAAATGATAAAAATGACGATATAAAACCTGAAGATGATGTCATAAAACATCGAAACATGTCGTACAATTAATAATAAGCGCCATAATAAATGTAACATCATACTACGATAAAAGCGCCATAATATAACATAATATAACTTATTGTAATATTTTATACTACAGATGTTATAGTGTTATATAAATTTTAACAACATTTTAAACACGTTTGTGTATAGACTGTGATAATAAATATATATTTGGTTTCAACACAAACATGACGCACTTAAGCTACAAAATTATATTCGTTATTCCCATCACAGTTACTTGGTGTAAAGAAGAAGGGTTTTCACATCAGGAGAAACATAATGATTCAAGAATAAGGTAGTCTTCTTAGCTTCAATTTTCCCCATCATTTCATTGCACGGTGGATTACACTTTCACGGTTGTTTATATTTATTGTTAAGTATGTTGGGTACAACACTGTAAAAATGGTAAGAATGGCTGATCATCAAGAAAGGTTATCGCAGCGTCCTTTATGGTTAAGGTGATGAAGAAACAAACACCTGTAAATTTTACCATTTTGGCACTTTGCAATTTACAGAAATTTGTGCAATTTTTTTCATTGACTGTTTTAATGTGTTACATTTCCTAAGTCCCATTTGAAGTTTTCAGCATAATAAAAAATAGAAGATTTCCTTTTTATTTTTCTTCACAGTGATGACCAATTACCCCATGAACAGGAAGTTTATGGAGGTTATTCTACAGTGCAGCTTGCCCCACATCTTGACCATGACCTGAAATGTGATGCAGATGGTGATTTCAGTACTAAGGATGTGAATTTCATTAGCCAAAAAGTGATCGAAGTTCACTCTGAATTGAGTGACAATGGGAGTAAAATGAATGAGAATGCAGTTAAAAATAAAAACACTCAAATTGTAGGACAGACTTACAAATGTGAAATCTGTGGTTCATCATTTCCAGAAAAATGGAAACTTGTCGGTCATCAACACATGCACCCTAGAGAACCTGTCAAGTGTGAAATTTGTAATAAATCATTCTCACATAAAGGTGCTCTTAACAAACACCGACGCTTACACACGGAGGAGAAGCGTTATAAATGTAACAGTTGCAGTAAATGTTTCACAAAGAAAAGCCATCTTGACAGGCACCGACTTATTCACACAGGAGAGAAGCCTTTCAAATGTGAAATTTGCAATAATTCTTTCACACAGAAAGGAAGTCTTGATACTCACAGACGTATGCATTCTGGAGAGAAGCATTTCAAATGTCAAATTTGTAATAAATATTTTACTCGTTCAAGTTATCTAGTGGTACACCAACGTATACATACTGGTGAGAAGCCTTATACATGTGAGTTCTGCACTATGAGTTTCAGATGTCGTGGTAATCTTGTAAGCCATATTCGCACTCACACTGTGGAGTAGTTGTGTTGGTTTCTACTTTTGATATGATATAACTCTATTTTAGGTCACTGACCTTCATGGCCACAGCTTTGAATCCTGAGCATATTTTGGTTCTTGTATGTACCACAGTGAATTCTGCTACATTCCTCAGGTAGCAGAGGTTGGTCCTATGCAGATAAGAGTATTGTTTGCTGCAAGTTGAAGGTGGTTTGTAGCATTTAACAAGAATACTAAGGAAACGCTCAGAGAGAGATGCTACTTAATTATGCGATTTCAAGTGTACAAGATATGTAGTGATGATATGATTAAGGTAAGTTAGAAAGGATGGTTTCTTTCATTATGTCAGTATGTCGTGACTACAATAAAACTTCAGTCGAACTGTACTTAATATCTGAACCATGTACATGTCAGATAAGTGTTATTTTTATTGAACCATTGTTGATTAGGTATGAAATTTACAATACTTTTTTGTATAAATTCTTGTTTTGACACAAAAACAGTCTTTTGTATAATATTACACTGACATTTCATATGTATAGATATTTTATCTTTTTCTGTAAACGTGCATCTCATTACAAGTACTCATAAAGAGGTACACATGTTGTAAAATATTATATGTACAGAATATTTCTGTTACATGAAACTAGAAATTAGTGTACACTATTTTTTTGGGCAGTATACATTTTTTAGTGTTTTGAACACTGTGATAAAAGAATAAAGTGGTTGACATTTTTTAAGTCTTCATTTGGAAATTATATAATTTTATGACTGTCATCATAATTCCAGTCATCCATAAAGTCCTTGTATTTGTCTGTCTGTGGCGTCTCTGTCTTTGGTTAATTGTAATTGTGCCACAAGTCTATTCAGCAAAGACACCAATATGTCTACCTAATTTTAAGAAAAAAATTGCGTTAATGTGTTTAAGTCTGACAGCAAAATGAAGGTGAAGGCTACAGTACATCCCTTGGTTGCCCATATTCCCTTATAGTCATTAGAGTAGGGTACTAATGATTCATGATTCATGTAAGAAGATTGAGTGCAGATGTATGTATATTTTTTTAATGCATTTGATGTATTCACACAAATATTCATTAAAATGATGCACTTTTATATAATTCAATTGTATGCTTCAAACCTTCCATATAGAACTCAAAGCAAGAGCGAATCAAAGTGGATACCAAAATATACATAATGCACAATTTATTGTTTGTAAATCACACACAATCCAGTAAATTTTTTTAATGAACAAAAGTAGTCATCAATCAGAATACCAGTGAACAACAAATTGAAAGAAATAGTTGTTTCCCTTCCACTTCTGTCTTTGCCAGTGCAATATATACAGTATGTCCAAGAATGATGGGTATGGTGGGATATCATTCTGCAATGATACACCACAGCACATACAGCTCAGATCATATATATATATGACATGTAGTTGTGGAGTATTACTTTACCTACACGCATGTATGCACACAAAGACAGACAGAATTCTATGATCATTTCAAAAACCCATGAATAGCAGCAGCAGGATCCGTTTTCTTCCATTCATCTCGATCTAATGCGTTGTCAAAACGCAAGCAAGCCAGGAGAATCACTACTCTTTTGAGAGACAATATGTAATGGAATATGTCCCTGCCAGTTTCATCAGTCCCAAAAATAGACTATACATTTTCAGGGTTAGATTTGAAAACAATGTTTGTGTCCATCAGTTCAGTTCTCCCCTGATTTCAGAATTTCTGTCTGTAGGATTAAATGTTTTCATTTGTACATCGCACAGTTTCTTCCAACATAACTTCAGGGGGGAAAAAAAATACATTCCCATGCCTGAAGCTCATAACAGGAATTTCCCAAAGACTTTGCTTTACCTTTTATGCCAGGTAGGTGGGACAATATTATGAGAAGGTGTTCGTACATTTTGTTTTGGTTCTTGAATGGACAATTTGTAGTTCTCTTGCCCATAAAATGCCTTTCGACCTCCACTTTGTAAATCTTCACTATTACCATGGTCCTCTGCTTCTTCTTGTTCCCTTTCCTCCTCTAGTTTTGACTCTGTGTCATGTTCACTTTGCAAATCTTCATTAGATTCATCATAATCGATTGCTTTGCTGTCATCTTTGTTTATCACTCCAAGAATAAATTCAGAAAAATTGGGATCACTGATGTTCATGTGTTAATGACGATGCCATGGCACCTAATATATATGACAGTATCATTACCTGTAAGTATGCAAACGTGAGAGAAGGAAATATATATAATTTAAGAAAAATTATGGAATAACTTTGAAACTGTCCTGTAATCAGTATTGTGGGGGCAGTGGGACCCCCATTAAAACTTTTAACAGTTATTACACAAGAAATATATGACTTGAAGTGCTACTGTTCCATGCACCAGTTGATGAAGCACAGACTTGAAGGGGCACAGAAGAAAAACATGAAACATGACATATCAGCAGAGAATGGCAATTGATAAGGGAGGGTGGGGTCATACACCAGTTGGGGGTTAAGAGAGGTCTGTCAGGACAATAAACCAGCTTGGATGGTCAATTCCTTGTTCATGGAATTCTCAAGTGTGCATCATTGACTCATCAGTCAGGGGACCAGGATCATAATAAATAGCGAATATGGAAGTAATTACTAAATTTGGTTTTTATTTAATTTTCTATCTTTTGGGAAATGATTTGTAGCTAGTTTTACATGTCTTGCTTGAAAAACCATAAGAAAGCAATATGATATTTTCACCGTAAAGTAGATGGATAGTCCAGGGCATGTCAAAATAGTGAGTTCAGACCAAAAATTTATTTTTAAGTATAGAAGTTACAATATTATATAAAATTATTCAAAACAAGAACACGGGTGGACAAGATATCTGACATTGATATATCTACACTTATTTGTAATTAACCACCTCAACAGGTATGTGCCAACATAAAATTTTATGAATGAAATTTTGTTCAGTATAAATAAGAATTATTGTTTCCTTAAAAATGGAGCCATAATATTCTCACTGTGATACTATGTGTGTATGAAATAGAAACTGTTGTAAATGTAGATGATATAAAGCATGTCCTTCCATTCTGCTTTAACTAAAATTTCTGAAGACAAGCTTTGTTTTCATTTTATACAGTTTGATGGAATGTGTTCATACCTAATATAACTCAGCCAGACAAAGATTAATATTATAACAGACAGATTATAAAAGAGCTCTGCAGGAACTACATACTGCATACCTAATTACTTTAATACAATTAAACATGATGTGCTCCAATGTTTTAAACACCATCTGTATCTAAAAGAACCTCATCAAAGTAATGCCAGGTTCATCTAAAGGAAACATAAATTTGTTTAACCAAACAAGACAGCTGAGTATCACAAGATAAAGCAAATCAAAATGCTCTTGATAACAGGATTTGACATTCTGTAGCTTCCACAGTGAACTGCACAAACAGGAGATCATAGAATGTTAAAGGACATTTTATATCAATAAAGATAATGTGATATTATTATAAATATAAAAATTAATATATATAACTAGTCAACTTCTTGATTAAGGCTCATGGAAAGTAGGAAATGATTTTAAAAAATTGTATATTAATTTTAAGATCCAATGTCCTATTTTACACAACAGTTTGGTAATACTAGAGCTTGTCATCAGTATATAGAAATGAGAAGAATTAAGTGCTAGATGGATTGCTTTGGCAATGAAATGAGTGACTGCTACAAGTGGTACATACAACAAGTACATAGTTCCATTTAGTTATATGTATGTAAATTTCCTGTGTTTTAAAAATGTATAATAAGTACAATTACATTATCTGTGTTAATGTAATCTATAAAACTGAATTTATTAATGAATGCATTATGGTAATGATTAATAGACTTTTTATATAAACAATATTATTATTACTTTTAATGTATAAAGTGAAAACCAGATCTGCTTTTCTTATGAATACACATAAAAGAAGTATGTCTGGGTAATTCAACTGTCTGGTGTAAGAAATATCAGAGTATTGTATTTTATTGTGCTGAGGAAGATGGCTATTTTCTGGGTTGTTACATCAAGTGGTCTGGTAAAAGTGTACCAACGTTTCAGAAGGTGCTTACTGCTGCCTCCATTATCAGAGCAGCAAGCAACTCTGAAACATTGCATACTACACAGTGCAACAACCCAGAACAGCTGTTTTCATATTTGGTGCCATGAGAACCTCAAATTAAAAATTACTGCTGATTTTCCATTAATAATTCAGAACATGCTGGATGCAATCGATCTCCAGTATTCTCAGAGCTAAGTGTCCGAGTCTTCGAATTTTGTGTGTCTTCTGCGTGAAGACGACCATGTCTCTTTAAAGTTACTTTTTGTGAGAATTTCTTATTACAGATGTTACAAGTGAATGGCTTTTCCCCAGTGTGCGTGCGTTTGTGTGTTTCAAGGTGACCACTCTGCGTGAACTGTTTATTACAAACTTCACATTTGTATGGCTTCTCTCCTGTGTGTATACGATAATGTTTTTTCAGATTTACACTTTCAGAAAATTTTTTATTACATACCACACACATATATGGCTTTGCGTCTGTATGACAACGATAGTGAGTTTTTAGTTGTGATTTATCAGAATACTTGTTATTGCATATATAACAACTGTATCTCTTCTCTTCTGTGTGAATACGAAGATGATTTTTTAAATTTGCACTTTCAGAGAACCTTTTATTACATACAACACAACAATATGGCTTCTCTCCCGTGTGAACACGATGGTGATTCGTCAAATTTCCTTTCTTGGAGAATGTTTTATTGCAAACATTGCACGCGTATGGCCGCTCGCCTGTGTGGATACGATAGTGCGTCTTCAGGGTCGCGCTTTCTGCGAATTTCATATTGCATACATCACAAATATATGGTTTCTCTCCAGTGTGCGTGCGCTTGTGAGTTGCTAAATTTCCACACTGTGAAAATCTTTTATTACAAATGTCACAAACATATGGTTTTTCTCCTGTATGAATGCGGTAGTGTTCTTTGAGGCGATCGCGTAATGAGAATGTCTTATTGCAAACATCACATTGATAAGGTTTCAGACCAGAGTGGATGCGATAATGGTACTTAAGGTTCGTCTTTTTTGAAAATTTATTGTTACAGATATTACAAACGAAGGGCTTCTC
Source organism: Zootermopsis nevadensis (assembly GCF_000696155.1). Next base: position 17,283 of record NW_019059946.1, on the reverse strand, counting down.
TCCAGTATGGACACGACAATGATTTTCTAGCGTTACTTTTTGCGTGAATTTTCTATTACATATGTCACATGAGTATGGTCTTTCTCCTGTATGAGTACGTCTATGGGTCGTTAAAGCACCACTTTGTGAGAACGATTTATTACACAATTCGCATTTATAACGTTTCTCTTTTGACAATTCTTCTGATTTCTGGTTTAAATTTGTACAGTTGCGTCCAGTCTCCGTATTATATTGTTGTTGAAAGATTATACACATGTCATATTGGTTTGACATTTCCACATTCTCACATTTCTCTTTTCTAGGTTTTAATTCATCCCCATTGTCCACGTGCAACTCATGTTTCTCTATGGTAACCTCTTCCTTTAAGCGTTCATTGTTTATTACATTATCCCATGATTCATCTTTAGTTTCACTTTTTATAAAAAGTGTTGTTACAGGTAAATGATGTTCTCCGTCTTCGAAGTCTGAAGGTGTACTGGTAGTCTCGTTGTTTGAACTTGGTTTATATTTTATTTCATCCATGTTGTGTAGAGATTCACTCGTCGCCACTTGTCACGTCCACAGTTTGTTTTGAAACTAAAAAATATTATTTTGCGATCAAGTATTTAGTGTTTAAGGCACCTTTGCTTTCTACTAGTTTCCATAATATCTGTGGTTGTGAGAATCTAGAAGACCAAGCGTATAGGTATTTATTAATTTTCCAATTTCAGAGTCACACAACTTCATATTAATATACGCATTTGGTATTCCATAATTTGTTTTGTTTGCAGTCTGTATAAAGACACTGCCGCTCAGAATATGCAGCGTTGAAGGATATGGTAAATGAATAATCTCCTGATTGGAAGTCTGAAAATGTAGAGATGTATGTCTGAACCTGCTTCATGTTTTATTTCATGTGTCTCGTGTAGAGATTCGCCCATCTTTTCATGTTCAATCAAATTTACAAAACGTCAGCTGTTCAGAACTCTCATGACTACGTTTTATACCTATTATTCACAGACAATAAAAGAATAGATAACTTGCTAGTAGCAAATTATAGAATATGATCGTTGATTGACAACAGTGAAGACGTTAAACATTCATGTTTGTATCACATTAAGTATACTTGTACATTTTGGTGGCATGTTTCGAAGTTTTACATATCAACGTAGACAGAGAGAAGAGCAGGGAATATAAAATGCTAGTTTGCTAGTTTGCGTAACAGAATATTTAGTGTTTGTTGTTCAGGAACATTTTCAAAATTACTCTCGAGCAGATTGGTGTAGTGGAAAGCCTTGGTCTGGTGTTCAAGAGAGTGCAAGACTTACAAGGTAATCGATTCGAATTTCGGTCGGATTACCGACTAACATACCGTGTTTACTTGTGGGTTGTGATGCCGTCTGGTCGTGTAGAAATCTATCTTTGAAATCTATTTGACATTATTGATTTTCCAATTTTTATTCAACACTGTATAACTTGTGCAGTTAAAATAGTCATTGAGCAACCTAAACATCATAAATAAGATGACAATATAATTCAGCCTCTTTAGCATGCATTCATGACATTGTCTACTCTCAGACATGTTATAGTATAATGTTTTATGTATGTCCTTAGTACACCTGATACAAACACTGCAAAGCAAATTAAAGTAAAGCATCATATGGCAACCTACTATGTCACTGAAGTAGCAATTAGACCTAGCCAGCCAGGTAACTGACTTGACATCTGATGGAATCACAATACATATTGATTTTAAGAATTGTGTGAATGTATTCTTCTCTGGTAAAATTCTATGCAAAGATAGTTAATAACTGCTTTGAAAATGGCTGTCAATTACAATGAACATAACACATGATTATAATTTGTTTGATACTGTGAACTTGATTTTGTTGAATTTGTTGTATGAAATATGTGTCACAGATCACAGCATGGTGGAGGAGAATATAGTAAACTGTTACATTTGATAGGGGAGTTCATTGATTTGTCATGGAAATGGGGGAAGGAGTTAGCAGGTTTTTATACCCTTGGACTGAAAGTTGAGATATATAGATAGTAAGGGCACATATAATTAATATACAATTGGCTGTATTATATGATCCACTAGCTGACAAGTCTTTTGAATGTTTAAATATAATGCGGATATAGTTAAAATCAATATAGTGGATATTAATGACTGATAGTTATTTTAATTTTAATAAAAGTAATTAAAACTAATTGTACTAGATAAAGACTGGAGGAGAAGTGAGAAACTTACTTCATAAATTTACTTACTGTTTCTTGTCTTACTGCTGAGAAAATTTTTGTAAGGAATACCACCGTCTTTGTAGCATATTTTTCTCTTTCTTTTGATCTGAAGTCCAGGTAGTATTTTATACTGTACGTGTGAAATGCAAGTTAAAGTAAAGTTTTTACTTTTCACCTTTAATCTAATATACTATTTTTATTATCTTTTTGACAGTGACCAGTCAGTTGACTGCAAAAATTGTGTCAAAATCTCAACCTTAGTCACATTAAACATTACTGGTCATATAGAAATTGACATTTTATAAAGGGAAGGAGACTCGATAACTAAAAGCAATGATCTAAAAAATTTTGCATTGATACGATGAGGAATATTCAAAACTTATACTCATATTATATGAAAACATTGCAATAACTAACTGCATGGAATATATGCAGTCCTCCTTGAGACCTAATACTCAGCAAGTTAATGAAAAAATCTCCTTCCTTTGATTGAAGCGTAAGGTTCATTACTATGCTCACAAGAGCCTGATTCTGTTCTCTGTCATGAGCCTAATTAAACCTCCATCCAAGTTGTTAAGATTCATTTTAATACTAGCCTCCAAAATATGGCAATATTGAAATTAATTTCATAGCTTAATGTCTGATTGGTTTTATTTTTCAATTTCTCTTTCTTGCTACACAGTCACGTGTTTCAGAAGAAAAAGAAATAAGGCAAGAAACATGGCATCAGGGAAGGTCCACCGTTCTCCTCAGATTGCCACAACATTCCCATTGCAGGAAGAAGTTGAAAATGGGAAGAACAGACATGTTGTTAAATGTCAGCGATGCCCCTCAAAAATACTAAATCCTGGCATGGGCATATACAAACAAGTTGAGGTAAGTGCAGTTCACCCTATCTGACCCAAACCTAACCTTACTCTTACGTAGTGTTCTCCAAAGATTACAACCTGCCAATCTTGTTACGTGTTTGGTAGCGCCGATGAAAAGTTTTGTTGCTAGTGTCTGAAAGGGATGTCATTAGGCAAATTCAAAAGGTATATAGTGGTTTTTCGCTAATGGTGAACATGGAATGTTCCAGCCATGGTGTCACACAGTGATACACACGGTACAATATCTACATTTACTGCGTTGATATATTGGACGCAAGGCCACAGCTAGTATCAGTTGTGTGAATTTTAGCATTGTATTTAGCATGGATCATTGCGAATAATTCTGTCACTTGTCCTGTGTCTGCAATCATGTGATTGGAGCATATGAGATGGTATGCAATGCCAGAGGGAGGTGGGAATAAACTTATTACTTGTGTAACATTTAAATGAAAATGTGGTACAGAATTTATCAGGTTTAATAAATACATATGTCCCGCGCCATAGCCGCGCGGTCTGAGGCGTCATGCTTCGGACCGGCGATACGGAATGCGCGCTGGTTCGAGTCTCGGCGGAGAAGGAATTTTCTCATGAGCTTTCGACCAGTCCAGCATCGTGAGGAAATTGGGGAGCTACAATTAGTAGCGTAATCCGGTCAGGGAAACTAGCATTGGCTGGGGGTTCGTCGTGCTGACCACACATCACCCTATATCTGGTCGGATGATCGTTCACCTCTGCTTAGGCATGTGAACGTGAGGCCAGCAGCCAGCTAGTCGGCTTTGGCTCTCTGGAGCTGTTTCGCCACGGAATAAATACATATGAAAAATTTAAGCAAAGAAAGATATTTAAGCTGGTTTTTTTGTTACCAGACAACACCGATTGCAACTTAACCAGTTTTTCAGAAACTTTTTACAGGTGTGTAAAATTATTCTTTTGCAATTTGTCCAACTATTTAATCATAAAATAATAAAACCGCAGTGTTACAGAAGCTGGATTCTGCTTCCATCTTCAAGTAAAAAGGGGGAAGAGGACATAGAACATTGTGTTTGGCCTCGGATCTGAGTCAAATCTGACGATAGGAAAGCTAGATAGCTTTCTGTCCATTTCCCCCCCTGTTTACTTGAAGATGGAAGTTGACTCCAGCTTTTGAAATGCTGCGGTTTTATTATTTTATAATTTAGGTGATGGACATTGTCAAAAAGAACAATTATTACGATGCACCATTGTTATAATGCTTCATACTTCAGTTTTACAGGTAGATGAAGTATTCAGTTTGTCATGTAAAACACACACCACGGTTTCCGATAATGAGATTTTGGAAGATGTGCGTATATTATGTAATGAAAAATAACATACGGGTGTATGTATAATCAAACTCAACTGTGGCAACATCGTGTTCTCTGTATTTCTACAGCTAGGACACTGCACTAAAATGTTCTTAATTTTGTTTTAAAAAGTGGCGGTTCAATGAAAACAAATTTATTAAACTGCATTAAAGGATTACATAAAGTTATGAAAAATATTTGTGAAATATATTTGTCAGAATTTAAATATCAATGATCATTTGAATTTTGAGTTCCTGCTGCTGCAGTTACATATTACTGGAATAATCATGAAATGTTATGGTACATTTTAAGAGCTACAATATTTGTAATAAGCAGATTCTAAAACGTAGGAACAAGTATTTATGTAGGATTTGAGGTTTTTACAGCGGTGAGTCTGAAGATGGCTGTCTTCTGGGTTGTTGCGCTGTGTAGTCTGGTCGATGTTAACCAACGTTTCAGAGGTCATACTGCCTTCATCATCAGGGCGATGAGTATGAAGATTTCTGTCTTCTGGGTTGTTGCGCTGTGTAGTCTGGTCGATGTTTACCAACGTTTCAGAGGTCATACTGCCTCCGTCATCAGGGCGATGAGTATGAAGATTTCTGTCTTCTGGGTTGTTGCGCTGTGTAGTCTGGTCGATGTTTACCAACGTTTCAGAGGTCATACCGCCTCCTTCATCGCCCTGATGATGGAGGCAGCAAGGACATCTGCAACGTCGGTATACTTCTACCAGACTACACGGCGCAACAACCCAGAAGACAGCCATCAACATATATTTATTTTTATATTGTCTAGATGTCTTCAGTAATCTTTTTCAAATTATGAGGAACTGTGTAACAGATAAACGCGACTTGAACTGAATGAGTTTTCAGTTTATTCTTTGTGATTTATTTACAAACATAGTAACTTTTTATTCATTGCTGACCACTCCACAGATAGTGCAATGATGTAGTACTTGAACTTCGAAACTGTCTGCTTTTCGAAAATTTTATCACGCCACGCCATGAACTCTTTCTAGGTATGTAAAGTATTTGACGTTGCTCGACACTTCTGTCGAATGCTGTCCTAATGTAACAATTTTGTGTGCTGTCAGTTCCCTCTGCCCCACATGAAACAGAAGGCGGAAAGAGGTGAAATTTCATCTGTACAGGATGAAATCATCAAGGACTACTGGGTCGTGGAAGACATGTATTCCTTTGAGAACGTCGGCTTTTCAAACTCTGTCGACGGCGTAAAATATCTCGCCTGTGCTGACTGTGAAGTGGGGCCTATTGGATGGTTTGATATCGCTGCTCAAACCAGCTATGTGGCGTTATCAAGAGTACTACATGGCAATGGTTAGGTAATGTATAACGCAGTGGTAAGAGGGCTGATTCTGATATGTAAGTGCTTCTGAAGTTGAGGGAGCACAAATGTTGACAGTCCTGTGATGTATCAAACTTGGGACAGAAAGACTAATAATACATGTAAATCTTATTTACGCGTGACTGCAGTTCACCATTACATTTCATTTGAGTTTTGTGATTGTACACAATCTTTCAGTGATCGTGAAGAATCTGTGATATAATCTAAGTGTCAAGAATGGAAGGATTTGTAATTAGCGCTTCAACCTGAAATATATTCATTTAAATCGTTAAAAAAATATCTCTTAGTCGAATATGAATAAATGTTTCCCTTATCCACGTTTATCCCCGCGATTATACTTTTTGTCTCAGTGTAGCGTTTGATTTAAAGTTTTTTATCAGTTTATTGTAGTAGTTGTATTAATGCGATTGTCCATTAGAGGCCTCAGACTTTCAGAAGTTCGACTACTATCTCGCTCCGAAGGTGCCCATTTTCTTTTGGTTCGTACCTCAGTTCTTGTGAAACTCTGTCATGTCCTGTAAGGTGCCGAAAGTGGCGCTCCAAATTGGTGAGTGCATTTTATAATATGTCCGTGGGAATGGCCGCAGTTTCCTGGCAAGTATTTTCTTTGATTTTTCTTCCCCTTTCAGGCCCATTGAAGCGGAAAGCGCGCATGAACAAGCATTGCATCTTAATGTTCCGAAAGAAAATATTTGCCACGAGATGTTGTTTCTTGGTTCTCGTATAGCGTAGGGAATTGTTTTATCTTCTGAACCTCCACACAAAATATAAGTCGTAAGATGTTAAATGAAGAATGAGATGGGCGGGGGCGTGTGGCGTACATGGATGGGACTAGATGTGTCGGGAAGCCTTCCGCCACCTTAGACGCAGGCTGTGAACGTAATATAAATCACTATTTGGTGAGAGAGAGAAGTTTTTCAAAGAATTATAATGTAATATATGTCATGGAAAAATGAAATTGTGCCAAAATTTTGTCTTTGATTTTTAAAAATAAAAATCTGCAGTGGGCATTCTGTTTAGATTCAAAGTCAACGTGCAGAATTACTCGGAGCGCTGCGTATGTTAGGTGGCATTGAAGGGCTAATTAACATGATATAAAATATAACCCCTGAAGCCAAATCTCATCTAAATAATGTTTAAGAATTTCGTCTGTGCCGGGGGGCGAGGGGGGAGAATAAAAATCCTCATTACATGGATTAAATAATCACTTTAGAAAATGGCTGTCGTCTGGGTTGTAGTTCCGTATAGTCTCGGTAGACGTTTACCGACGTTTCAGACGTCCTTTTTGCCTCCATCATCTTATGACTCATTGCCTTAATGATGGAGGCAGTAAGGACCTCCGAAACGTTGGTAAAATTCTACCACTCGCCGCTACAACCCAGAAGACAGTCAAAATTGTGTGTCGTGTCGTGTATCGTGTTGCGTGCGCTACAGAATTATTTTTTCCTGATCTGTGAAGGCTGAAAGAGAGATTGAGCCATCGTGACATGCTCTCAACAGCTTCTGCCATCTAGTGTGATTTTTTTTAACTTGTTAGATACCATGGGTCCCGAACTAAATTATTGTAGCTGTTTTCTTACATGCAAACACTTCGTGAACAAAGATAAGTGAGGGCGGGAGTAGCTCAGTCTGTATAGTGACTGACTACGGACGGGACCGGGGTTCGATCCCCTAGGGGAGCAGAGGATTTTTCCTCTAGCCCCTGCCGGCTCTGGGGTCCTTTACCTTCATGTGGTGCAATGGGACAGCTTTACTTTCTACGAAGACAAGATTTGAGGTTTTCACTGCGGTGAGTACGAAGATGGCTGCCTCTGGGCTGTAGCGATGGAGGCTGTCAAAAGCGTACTCACGTGGAGTGGACAGAATTGTTAAAATCTTTTAATTAAGTCGAAAGCTTTTCTAATTTAGGCAGCACATTTTCACGAAATGGAAAATTACAAGAAAATAAACGCACGGTGAATCGGTCAAGACGGACTCTGTAATCTCACCCTCGTTGTTTGGCAACTCTGTCGGAACTTTGAGGCTGTCTGCGGTGACGGAGACTTCGAATTAGATTTTCATTTGTTTGATCTGGAGGATAGACGTCGACTTGTAATAAAGATCTCTCGGGTTAGGTGGTTGAAAGGAGAACCATCTGTGTCCTTATCCTCAGGGTACTGATGCGGCTAGATTCAATTCCAAATCACTTTGCAGCTGATGGTGAGTCAGCTGGTGTCCAGTCCCTGTTGGGACGGACTCGTGACCAGATTTTGTCTTTCGTCACACCGTTAGAGTAATGTCGTGTGGCGTCTGTACGTTTGTACACAAGGAACTTCACCAAATGCCAGGGTTACCACCTTGACCACGACGGGACGAGATGGAAAAATGTGGGACGCGTCGGAGAGAAGAAATGTTTACAAATTTTCAGTGGGGAAATTCTGATGAGAAGAGTCCAATTGTGAGACCCCTAGGAATAGCTGGGAGGATAATATTAAACAATTCATGGTGTGGTATTAGGAACATTGACTATAATTTTATCTTACACACAGACGAAATCGTAGTATTTATTTAAAATAAAATTGTCTTGATGTTAAATTGTTAAATGAATTTAACATTTTGGTTGTAGGTTAGGTTAGGTTAGGTTGGGTTAGGTTAGGTTAGGTTAGGTTAGGTTAGGTTAGGTTAGGTTAGGTTAGGTTAGGTTAGGTTAGGTTAGGTTAGGTTAGGTTAGGTTAGGTTAGGTTAGGTTAGGTTAGGTTAGGTTAGGTTAGGTTAGGTTAGGTTAGGTTAGGTTAGGTTAGGTTAGGTTAGGTTAGGTTAGGTTAGGTTAGGTTAGGTTAGGTTAGGTTAGGTTAGGTTAGGTTAGGTTAGGTTAGGTTAGGTTAGGTTAGGTTAGGTTAGGTTAGGTTAGGTTAGGTTAGGTTAGGTTAGGTTAGGTTAGGTTAGGTTAGGTTAGGTTAGGTTAGGTTAGGTTAGGTTAGGTTAGGTTAGGTTAGGTTGGGTTAGGTTATATGGCGACACCATACAACTGATAATTTGTCTCTAACACGTTATGAGCATATAGTAGCCGCATGAACATTAAACCGCTTCAAAGTTGTGTAACAAGTCGTCAGACCACCTTGCAACTTTCTCAGTTTAAGAAACTAGGTTTCTGGACGTGTAACAGATAAGAAATGCAAATGGCAGCCATGTTCCGAACACTTCTCTTAACTGATCAGAATGCTTAATGTTTGTGACCATTATGAATCAAACGTAAGAGATTTATCACATTTATCGATTCGTAATTAATTTTCCGATGCTGCTCCAACTGCGGAATTCACGTGGCGGCGAATTAGACTAGAAGATGATCATGAATCATGTGTGATATCTTTTTAACACTCGAGAAGTCACTGATGTGTGATGATGGAAGGTTCAGTCATTGGGGCTTCTGGGCCCCCCTCGACCCTCTCATTATCATCAGCCCCCCCCCGCCCTAAAATTTAGAAATTATTTTGCCCTTTTATCGATGTAAGAAAGCTCAAATCAAAATCCAGTTATTTACAATCACGAATGTTTCGATTGACTTGGTCTGTTGTACATGTCATATTTTTATTCTCACCCCACGTGGTAACACGAATATTTCATCACGGAAGTACGAATTCTTGGGAAGCCGCGTCGAATTGTAAGTGACACAAAGACATTTGCTGTGTACGAAACATTTTACTGTGAAACCGTTACAGCGCCACACTTTGGCGTCAAATCGGGGGTGGCGATGACATGAAACTTTTCTTTTTCCCCTTCGGAATATCTCAACTTGATGGTGTTACTTCATGAAGTGAAGAAATGTATTTTCCTTCGCTTTTCTAACCTAACCTAACCTAAAACTGCCCTCTTGCCCAAGTTAAACAGACGCGACTGACTGATTATACAGTAATTTATATTTTTGTTTTGTGTGTTTGTGTTTACTTAACTTCCTTAACTGTGACAACTCTGTCGCTTCCAACGAAAGCGTGTTTGCATTCTGTATATTAGTTACTCAAAGTCTACGTTAAACACTTTCTTCTCGGAAGAGTCCACTACTTTGTGAAACAACAAAATAGTTTGATCTGTAACAGTTGTACAATCATTCTTGCGATATTATTTGCTAATGGACGTAACTTATTCTGAGTAATGTTTCCATTTACAAGTCATTTCAGTTGCCTAGATCTGCAATGTCGCTCCACTCACTCCCTTACCTGATTTCTCACTCGAATAGGTTTTATTTATTAAAGCAGAATTGTCGATGAGAAGTATTCAGGATGAAATATTCCTCAAGAACCGGGTGAGGAGGCAATTGCAGGTCACAAGGGACCTCGCCCTGAAAGCTCTGGTCAACCATCAAGCCTTTGAGGTCCAGTTTCAGCCGGTGGACAACCCGTGCTTCAGGTCATCAACTTTGACATGGCTTCGGGTTCGAATGTATTCCGCTCAGGGTCTTAAGCCATTATCTAATTGCCCGATAACATTTCTCGCGAATTTGTTTCACGTAATCCTCCGCGGACAGTAATTCCTGCCAGCGTGGGTTCAAGCTCGCGTGGCGTCCGTACTGACACCAGGAAAGGATTCGACGAGCGAGGGTCTTACAGGGTGTAAACGAACATGACGAGCAGTTTAGGTCCCGTCCCAGAAACAGCGGGAAGAGGTCGTGGACTATCTGAAGACGCTCGCGACATTTCTTGTACAGTATAACGCGCAGTTTCAGTCAGGATGTCTGGGTTATCCTCCCAGAACAAAAGCGATAACGTTGAGATGTCTTGCAAGAGGTTTGTTCGCTTTATATAAGTTGGAACACACATCATTTCGCCCGATTAATAGGTTAGCAGAGCGGGAGTGTGTGTGTTCCTCGTGTTCGGGGAGGTACCCAGTCGGAACTCCGACTCGAGGACGAGATGTCTTCGGGGGTCATGAGCACGCTCGCTGTGCTAACCTACGGCTATGATACGATACACTGCTTTATTTTGTTTGTGAGTGCGTAAGTCCAGACGTCATGTCATTTATAATCCGAGTGTCAATATCAGAATCTGGTATGATTGTCTACACACAAAGCTTTCTCACAGCAGCACAGTGTAACATTTGTCTAGCGGCCATCGTATTAACCTTGAGGAAGAATGTATCAAGTTTTGAGTTACTGTAGGCCGCCTTGACACTCTTTTAAACCTTTCTGTGCCAGTATTGAAGAAGGTACTGCAGGAGTCACATAGGTCGTTCACACACTGATCGCCTTCAGAGGGGATGTCGATCCAAAAACTGCCATCTAATCAGTGAAACAGTAAATTAAAAAAATTTTGAGCTAAAATTACGCTAGTCCGTCAGGGAGCGAGCTACAGGAGACAAGAATCTAGCCAAAGAAATAACAGAGACATGAACAACAAAATGGCGGCAGAAGAACGTGAGAAGCGTCTGTCTGGATGTCTTTGTGGCCCGAGTCGGTTGTATCAGTCCAATGCAGTGTGAGTGTTGCTAGAATGAAGCAACGAGCCCTTAGGCTTGTCCTACATCAATTCATCTGCAGGATGCAGCATCTCCACTCAGAGTTGTAATCCAAATGAAGTAAGAAAAGTAACTTATGAACGTAAACAGAAATTCTCTAAGTAGGAAAATATTACGCTTACAGTCTTGAAAATAGTTTCCTGTTTATGGAGCTGTGACACGAGCCGCTGTAACTAAGTACGTATACAACCAATGTTACGTTTCCCTTGTTTATAGTGGCTGCGTGGCTTTGTTTGTTAGTTAGGCCGGCACTAATAGCTTTCCATTCTTACTACGAATGAAATGGCGGGCCTTGAAGAAGCTCACACAACAGAATCAATGGACGAAGACCACGAATATTTGTCTTCGCCGTGCTTAAAGTTACCAACACACACAATACAGTGCGTTCAGGGAAGAGAATGCTTGAAAGATCGACGCGTATATGGAAGGATAATATTAAAATGTATATTAAAGAAATAGAGTGTAGGATCAATTCAAGTGGCTGAGCGACGAGTGACGTGTTCTTCTGAACGCTATTTCAGCCTGTGAGTTCTGTAAAGGCTGAGTAATTTATACACTAGCTGAGCAACTGTTAGTTTCTCAAGAAAGATTCTGCTGTGCCGATGTAAATGGCGTGTCCTTATAGACGAACCGCCATTTTGCTAAAGCCTTGACTCGTGGCTTTGTTGCGCAGAGCACTCTTTAGGCTAAGTGATGTACCAGACGCGTACTTTACCCTAACCTCACTTATGACGTGGATTTGAATATACTAGGATTCACGAAGCTGTGTCAGCAATTTTAATAAGTCTTAATCAATTTTTAAAGTTAAAAAAAATCTTAACGACATTCTAAACCACCAATTTTATAGTTTATATTATTATTACTTTAGGAAAAATCAGGAATAGAGAAAAGTAATCCAGTTCAGTGAAATGGCTTCAAACATACATTCGAACCTGATGATGGTCATATTGGGTTGAAACATGTAGCTCAACGAGAAGTTACTGAACAGTGAGTGTGTATAAAATGAATGAGAATCGAAAGAGTAATTGCACACACAGACTACTACGTGTTCAAAGAAAGTTGGCCTCTTCTTGAACTTTGGTATGAAGGTCGTGTCACGGAGATAATTTTTATTTCAGCGAAGTCAACGTGACAGCCGTGGACAAAAGAACTTCCATGAATGTGGCCCAGGACGTTCTATGGAATCCGTCGTCTGAGTCTGTTTTCTGAGTCAATTGAAATCGGTGTGCATCTTTTTAAGTTCTATTATACGTATTGAAGATTTCTGTCCACTGGGTTGTTGCGCTGTGTAGTCTGGTCGAGGTTTACCAACGTTTCAGAGGTCATACTGCCTCCGTCATCAGAGTATGAAGATTTCTGTCTTCCGGGACGTTGCGCTGTGTAGTCTGGTCGAGGTTTACCAACGTTTCAGAGGTCATACTGCCTCCGTCATCAGAGTATGAAGATTTCTGTCTTCCGGGACGTTGCGCTGTGTAGTCTGGTCGAGGTTTACCAACGTTTCAGAGGTCATACTGCCTCCGTCATCAGAGTATGAAGATTTCTGTCTTCCGGGACGTTGCGCTGTGTAGTCTGGTCGAGGTTTACCAACGTTTCAGAGGTCATACTGCCTCCGTCATCAGAGTATGAAGATTTCTGTCTTCCGGGACGTTGCGCTGTGTAGTCTGGTCGAGGTTTACCAACGTTTCAGAGGTCATACTGCCTCCGTCATCAGAGTATGAAGATTTCTGTCTTCCGGGACGTTGCGCTGTGTAGTCTGGTCGAGGTTTACCAACGTTTCAGAGGTCATACTGCCTCCGTCATCAGAGTATGAAGATTTCTGTCTTCCGGGACGTTGCGCTGTGTAGTCTGGTCGAGGTTTACCAACGTTTCAGAGGTCATACTGCCTCCGTCATCAGAGTATGAAGATTTCTGTCTTCCGGGACGTTGCGCTGTGTAGTCTGGTCGAGGTTTACCAACGTTTCAGAGGTCATACTGCCTCCGTCATCAGAGTATGAAGATTTCTGTCTTCCGGGACGTTGCGCTGTGTAGTCTGGTCGAGGTTTACCAACGTTTCAGAGGTCATACTGCCTCCGTCATCAGAGTATGAAGATTTCTGTCTTCCGGGACGTTGCGCTGTGTAGTCTGGTCGAGGTTTACCAACGTTTCAGAGGTCATACTGCCTCCGTCATCAGAGTATGAAGATTTCTGTCTTCCGGGACGTTGCGCTGTGTAGTCTGGTCGAGGTTTACCAACGTTTCAGAGGTCATACTGCCTCCGTCATCAGAGTATGAAGATTTCTGTCTTCCGGGACGTTGCGCTGTGTAGTCTGGTCGAGGTTTACCAACGTTTCAGAGGTCATACTGCCTCCGTCATCAGAGTATGAAGATTTCTGTCTTCCGGGACGTTGCGCTGTGTAGTCTGGTCGAGGTTTACCAACGTTTCAGAGGTCATACTGCCTCCGTCATCAGAGTATGAAGATTTCTGTCTTCCGGGACGTTGCGCTGTGTAGTCTGGTCGAGGTTTACCAACGTTTCAGAGGTCATCCTGCCTCCATCATCAGAGTATGCAGATTTCCGTCTTCTGGGTTGTTGCGCTGTGTAGTCTGGTAGATGTTTACCAAAGTTTCAGAGGTCATACTGCTTCCGTCATCACGTTCTGTAATTCTGTTGAATTTTAATCAGGCCTGAAAATTGATCTCGAATTTAATCTCGTGCGTTGTTAACCATAGATATGACGACCATGTGCATTATACGGATTAAATTTACGATTAAAATGAGAGCGATTAATTGAAGTAAACGTTAGAATGTTGAAGCCCGTAGTTTCTGAAAGATGTAACATAAAACCGAACGGTAATTCTGGTGGTTTATGGCCGCGCCACAGACTGAATGTCATGTCCCCAGGGGGGCAAGGCTCATGTACAATTAAATATCCTACTTCATGTCTTGAAGGTGGAAGTTGCATCATTTTACGAATACTTGGCCTCAATTTAAGATTTTGCCACAAGACGCCTCATCAGCTAAGCAAACAGTCTTAATGTCGACTTACATCTGTTAACGCAGCTAAGACGAACTAAGTAGCGTACTTAAACAGTTTCTATTATTACTTAACGGGGAGCAGGTCTTGTGGTATTGTTAAGACAGTAAAAACATATGACGGACAAGGCGTCTGGATAGGCAGACTGCAGATTTTTAAATTCGTGTCGCTGGAAACATTTTGGAACTGTAGACATCACATTCGTGGAGACAGACATTTATTTGTCAAGCGTTTTGTATTCGACAAGAAATATGTTCGACATAAAAGCTATATACCTTAATGGCGTTAATACATCACGCATTCATTTTTATGTTATCAGTCATCTTGCTTGTACGTAATTAGAAAACAAAGAAAATTATTGAAAATTTGTATCTTGATATGAGATGAAAAAGATGAATGTGGGAGTAATAATTCTGGATTCTTGGTGTAAATGTCTAGAAAAAAAAAGTCTGATATGTTTACACTCGCTGGAATATTCATCTGAAGGCCAGAGAGGAACAACTTTCATTTCCAGAGGCCTTGTCTGACTAACATCGGTTAACCTGCTGTAATGAACACGCGTCATGGAATTGTTACGACACGTTTTGATAGAGACGAATGCAGTCTGTGTCTCGCACCGTGGGTTCTGACATTTTCATAACTCTCTACTACAAGATGGCTGATGACTGATTGGCCAGGTCTCATGAAACATCTGCCCATCGATGTGCGTAGTTCGATACGATAAATAAACTGATTCTTTCATCCGGCTGTAAAAGTCGAAATTCCATCACTACTACCGGAATAATTACATCCCTCTTTGCATTATTTAGGACCAGATAGTCTATTTCCTCAACATATACTTTTAAATTAATTATAACTGAAAAACGCTACAGAATCTAACACGTCTATGAACTACAGTTCAAATTAAAATTGCGATCTAGAAGTAATTAGGAGCAGAGCATATCCGAAGAACTCTTGCCGAATATTTTGTATTTATGACTCGTATCAGGCACGTACATATTAAGGAAAATTGCTGTTTTCATAGGTTTTGCGCAGTGTGGTAAGAAAATGCGGGTTTTCCAGAACAAGGAACAGGAGAATGTTTGAACTTAAAATAGAGCAGGTAACAGGTGGATAGAGAAAATTAGAGCGTCATAGGACACGTGAGAAATAGATACATTTTAGACAGGAAATGTGAAGGAAAGAGGCAATTTGTTAAACTCAGACGTAGATGGAATGAAAATATATCAAAATGGAAATAAAGAAATAGTGTGGGGGGTGCGAATAGAATACAAATGGGACAGTGGCGGGTTCTTAGGAATACGGTAATTCAAGTTTCATGGATTGTACGTGAATATCTTGATCAGCTCAGCGACTACCAGCATCAGAATATGGACTCTTCTGCATTGAGTTAATTGCTTCCATGTATACTTTCTGATGCCTAGTTGTGAAACAGGACCATAAGTGCTTGTTTTCCCTTGTGGAGCACGTGGTCACCCTTCTTTGTTTGCACAACATCCGACCCAGCACTCCGGGCATTCAAAGCTGTAATTAATTCGTTTGTTTACCGAGTGAAAGTGATGGTCACAAGAGCCGGACTCCAAACACGATGCAAAGCGAATTCATTCCGTAAAATTGGTAATTACGGCCTAGACTTTATAGAAAACAAAGACTACAGAGCGAAGCAAGTCTCACGTTTTCGTTGTTTCTTCCGAATGTGTGGAGCTGTCACCGTCAGATAGTGCAAAATATCTAACCTAACCTAACCAAACTAACCTAACTTAACCTAACCTAAACTAACCCAACCTAACCTAACCCAACCTAACCTAAACTAACCCAACCTAATCTAACCTAACCTAATCTAAACTAACCTAACCTAACCTATCTACCATAAGCAAGCTTAGCCTAACATAGAGTAGCCCATACCAGCCTAGTCTAAACTAGGCTAGCCTAACGTAGTGTTACCCATCCTAGCCTATCACAACCTCGACTACCCTAGATAGCCTATCCTATCTTAGGCTTAATACTGCATGAGAAGGCCAGCCTAACTGCAGGGGAAACTATTCTTTGAGAAAACCCATGCCTAAACTAGAGTAGACTAGCGTAGTGTAGCTTAAATTACTCTGCACAGACCACTCCAGAATAGGCCAGATCTTCCAACACAGCAAATCTCATACAAACCTGCCCCAATCAACCTACCGAGCGTAAATTTGACATTTATGGTAACCGAGAAAAGAAATACCTAAATTAACTGAACGCACCCTAGTATCAAATAGAATAGCGTATCATAGCATAGACGAAGGCCTAAAGGTTAGGTGTCGGAACACAGAGGGGCCACAAAGCCGTGAGGCTGAAATGCAGAGATCGGCATGACTGGGGGACCGCACTCCTCCAGACCGGTTCTCTGCCGGACAGAGTCTTTCCTGGATACAATTTCTGCGGTCTGTGCCGGGAAATACATTCAAATTTTGAAAATTTTTGGTTTGGTGCGATTTTTAGACAATTTCCAGCATTTTTTGATTTTTTGAAAATTTTCACCTTCAAAATTTTTTCGAAAAGTTTCAAAAAAATTTGGTTTTGTGCGCTTTTCAGACAATTTCCAGCATTTCTTGATTTTTCGAAGATTTTCAAAATTTTGAATATTTTTTCTAATTATTCCCCAAGTGATACCTGCGAAACTCGGTGAATGGCTCACACTGTCTCTGCCGGACTGCGCCTTTATCTCACTCGGTTGCTGCCTGCCCCGTTGTCTGCACCAACCGGCCTCTGCAGGTCCCGGTCTCTGCTGGTGATTGACTGCCTTACGTGTTGCCTGCAGCACCTGGGCTTCTCAGTGCCGTGTCATGCAGAGAACGGTCCATGCAGAGCCCGAGATAGGCAGAGACCGCATACGTCAGAGTCACAGTACATCAGAAACAGTCCGAGAGAGACCGGTTCTGCAAGGCATGAGGTGGTGGAATTTTGAAAAATTTCTAAATTTTCAAAAAATGAAAAAATTCTGGAAATTTTCAAAAATTGTCGAAATT
>NW_019059945.1:324506-355880 GCF_000696155.1 Zootermopsis nevadensis | reverse complement strand
TTGGGTTAGGTTAGGTTAGGTTAGGTTACGATAGGTTGGGTTAGGTTAGTAGTGCCTCAACAAACGTAGTTTAATAGCCAGCCGCAAGTGGCCTAGGCGTATATCCTACCCCTGAATGGCAGAGGAAGGAAAGAAGTCCTTGTTCCATGGACGCATTCCCATGTTAAGCAGCTTACGCCCTTGTTGCACTCGGCCTGTCAGGCTTACTATTGATTCAACTCTCACAAAGCATCCAGACAGGATCAAAGTTTCACTATACAAAATTTAATTGCCATTCCTTTCATTACTTTTACACCGAGTTTCCAGCGATTTGATTCGGTGGTAGGATGCCGTTTTGTTAAGTTGCCTTCAACTTGGTAACAATCGAGACTTTCTTGATTCGATTTTCAAACTCCCCCCCCCCCCATCACCTCACCTCATTTATGTCACTCGACACTACAGCACG
Organism: Zootermopsis nevadensis; assembly: GCF_000696155.1. Next base: position 355,435 of record NW_019059945.1, on the reverse strand, counting down.
CATTGTAAGCGTTAAATTACTATAGCAGCTTCTCATTTGCACCTCTATAGAACTCTCTTCCTAATTAAGGAACGAAATTAGAATTCAAACTTCCAGTTGCCTGTTCTTTTGTGCATCTTTTAACCTAATTTCTTATCTGAATAGCAGCTTCTGGAGACGTTACCAATACAGACTGTAATGAAATGAATTTCAACCTTAGAAGCTCGATGAGTTTGATAACTGAATTCACTCCTCCTGGCATCCAGATTCCTTCAAAGAAATTTAGAACGATTTCTGTCCGTTCTTCACAGCTCTAATTTAAGGCAAACCGGTGGTGATAAACCTTTCTTTCTAGAGGACCAATTAGAATCTGGAAGCCCTGCATGGGCCATAAGCCTAAAGAAACATCAAAACTGATGTTTTATAAAACAAATATTGCATATGCCTTACATAATTTAAAACACTCATGAAATATTCAGAGGATGAGATTAACAGGACATGTAGCACGCATAGAGTAATTAAGAAATGGAAACCGATTTTTATCTGGAAGTCTCAAGGGAAGAGAAACTATTACGAGACCTGAGAAAATATTGGAGGGTAACATCAGAGTAGTTCTCAGATAAACAGTGTAAAGATAAGGTCCACGGTCAAGTATCTCAGGACTGGGTCTAGAGCTGGGTCTGTGTGGAATGGATGTAGGAATTCAACCAGAGTTCATTAAAATAATTTCACTCCTTGAGCCACTGATGAACTAGGAGTATTATCTTTCCGATTTTCTTGTTATAAATAAAAATAGAATTAACAGGCTGCAACAAATAATTTAGTAGACCTAATGAATGCATTTTAGTCTTGCAGATGGCAGAACGCCAGTGACAAGCTTGGCAGAGCTTTCTTGCTAAAAACTATTTGATATCTCGGAGTCTTCTGATGCGTCCTCCTTTGTCACATCATGAGCTGGGATAGCCGAGTCATTTACAGTGACCGGCTTCAAGCTGGACTATTGAGTTTTTATTCCTTGCATGAGCAGACAGTTTTATGTATGATTTGAGGTTTTCACGGCGGTGAGTATGAAGATTTCTGTCTTCTGCGTTGTTGCGCTGTGTAGTCTGGTCGATGTTTACCAACGTTTCAGAGGTCATACTGCCTCCATCATCAGGGCGGTGAGTATGAAGATTTCTGTCTTCTGCGTTGTTGCGCTGTGTAGTCTGGTCGATGTTAACCAACTCCTTTGTCACATCATGAGCTGGGATAGCCGAGTCATTTACAGTGACCGGCTTCAAGCTGGACTATTGAGTTTTTATTCCTTGCATGAGCAGACAGTTTTATGTATGATTTGAGGTTTTCACGGCGGTGAGTATGAAGATTTCTGTCTTCTGCGTTGTTGCGCTGTGTAGTCTGGTCGATGTTAACCAACTCCTTTGTCACATCATGAGCTGGGATAGCCGAGTCATTTACAGTGACCGGCTTCAAGCTGGACTATTGAGTTTTTATTCCTTGCATGAGCAGACAGTTTTATGTATGATTTGAGGTTTTCACGGCGGTGAGTATGAAGATTTCTGTCTTCTGCGTTGTTGCGCTGTGTAGTCTGGTCGATGTTAACCAACTCCTTTGTCACATCATGAGCTGGGATAGCCGAGTCATTTACAGTGACCGGCTTCAAGCTGGACTATTGAGTTTTTATTCCTTGCATGAGCAGACAGTTTTATGTATGATTTGAGGTTTTCACGGCGGTGAGTATGAAGATTTCTGTCTTCTGCGTTGTTGCGCTGTGTAGTCTGGTCGATGTTAACCAACTCCTTTGTCACATCATGAGCTGGGATAGCCGAGTCATTTACAGTGACCGGCTTCAAGCTGGACTATTGAGTTTTTATTCCTTGCATGAGCAGACAGTTTTATGTATGATTTGAGGTTTTCACGGCGGTGAGTATGAAGATTTCTGTCTTCTGCGTTGTTGCGCTGTGTAGTCTGGTCGATGTTAACCAACTCCTTTGTCACATCATGAGCTGGGATAGCCGAGTCATTTACAGTGACCGGCTTCAAGCTGGACTATTGAGTTTTTATTCCTTGCATGAGCAGACAGTTTTATGTATGATTTGAGGTTTTCACGGCGGTGAGTATGAAGATTTCTGTCTTCTGCGTTGTTGCGCTGTGTAGTCTGGTCGATGTTAACCAACTCCTTTGTCACATCATGAGCTGGGATAGCCGAGTCATTTACAGTGACCGGCTTCAAGCTGGACTATTGAGTTTTTATTCCTTGCATGAGCAGACAGTTTTATGTATGATTTGAGGTTTTCACGGCGGTGAGTATGAAGATTTCTGTCTTCTGCGTTGTTGCGCTGTGTAGTCTGGTCGATGTTAACCAACTCCTTTGTCACATCATGAGCTGGGATAGCCGAGTCATTTACAGTGACCGGCTTCAAGCTGGACTATTGAGTTTTTATTCCTTGCATGAGCAGACAGTTTTATGTATGATTTGAGGTTTTCACGGCGGTGAGTATGAAGATTTCTGTCTTCTGCGTTGTTGCGCTGTGTAGTCTGGTCGATGTTTACCGACATTTCAGAGGTCAAGAACCCAGAAGACAGAAATCTTCAGATATTTTTATCTTCGCAGCCCGAGGCTGCAGAGACAGAGCGTGAAGCTATCAACTCACCTCCACAAGATGTCGAGGTTAGAAAAGCGTGGAGTTTAGCAACCATAAACGTACATCTTCATAACATGATGCTTAGGTATAAAAATTACAAGAACAATTCTACATTTACTTTAACTTTGTCGAGTTAGCCTTACGAAAACACTGGGATGAAGCGTGATTCAAACATGAAGTTTGATCCTCGGATGAGTTTTAACTACGTACTATAACCTACAAACCTAAAAGCATGTTATATAATAAAAGTATCGTAATTTATAAAAATAACAGACTACGTTGGTGCATTGCTATTCGTGGTATGTAGGCCTTAAATGAGAAAAGTAAACTGTGTGGTTAAGATAAAATGCTTGTTTGTATTTCTTAGTGTAATGGGTTACATAGTATGTAATCGTATGAAAAATGGTTTATAAAAAATAAATTAATATCAAATTAAAAGACGTCTTAAGAGAGAAACCTGTCGAGAAACGGTTATTCGGAAACCGAAGCTGGGTTTGGGAAGGTAATATTCAGATCTCGGTGAAATAATTTCTGAAGATGGAAAATGGATAGAACTAGCTCAGAGCTGTGTGAAGTAGCAAACGGACTTAAGTATTTGCAGTGTTTAAAACTTCGGGTTACACAACAACAAAGTTAAGTAAGGAGTTAAATGGTATCATTATGCAAATAAGGTAGCATATGCTTTAGTTATTTCACTAATTACTTACTAAGAAACTAATAGGCCCGTGATAATTAGTTATGCCCTGAAGAATAAAACATACTTTTTAATTTCAGCTTTTGAAGTACCTACTTAATTTCAGATCACGTCTAGCTAATATAATATATAAATTAACACAATGGAGCAGCGCCATTTTTCAGATGCTTCATGTCTTGTCAACTGACCAACAAGTACCCGTCCTTAATCCCATTACTTTAAGACCAGTTCTAATATTATAACTTATTTCTATCTACGTCTAGGTTTTCCAAGTCGACGCTTTCCTTCAGGTTTTTCAATTTAATTTTTGCAGGAATTTCTCATAGGTTCAATGCGCCTGATCATCTTAATAAAATGTGATGATGAAAACAATTTATAATATACACATTTCTAAATTTGCGCTGGTACATAATATTCTGTTCAAATATATATTTATTTTCACAGTCTATACACAAACGTTATAATTAAATGATGTTGTTAAAATTATATAATATTAACACATTATGTAGTATAAAATATTATATAATATTTTATACTACATAATGTGTTAATATTATATAATTTTAACAACATCATTTAATTATAACGTTTGTGTATAGACTGTGAAAATAAATATATATTTGATCAACACAAACATGACGCATTTAAGCTACAAATCGAGTTATTAAAGCTATTCACACAAATTCGCGCCAAAGAAATATTGTAAGCCTTCATGAATGTTGTCATTTGTGGTTTATTTAAATATGCTGTCAGTAGTTAAGATTACATATAGCTTGGAATCGTATAATTATTAATAAACAATGTGGAAGGAAGCGACTGTAACCTAATTTAAGGCACTATCCCAGAATATACCTGAGAAAAATCACGAAAGACCCGCTGGAACAGACAATCTCCTGGCCATTATTTGAACCAGAGATCTGTGGAAGGCGTCCATAGTCTATTGTGAGCTTCTGGGTTCTGATTCCATACAGTCTTAAAGGTGGACCTAGATCTATCTCAGGTAGCTCCTTCGAAACTCTGGCAACCTCCTCAAAGAGAAGCCTACATGAAGCCACCAAGAAGACCACAATCGACATTTTCATCGCCGTAAAATCCTAAAATTTCACATTCCTAACAGGCCTACTCTTTGTTAAGTGTCTTCAGTAGACTCTACTTTAGACACTCCAGTTCAAAAATTGTGTTTATCACACTCCTGAAACCAGGCAGATCGTATTAAATTTGCAGATTCATTAACTTTATTGTTCTCTTTCTGCGAACCATGTGGTCAGAACTAAGAACAATAGTTTTCTATTTCTATAAGCCTACATGGTTTATAACATGCGATTCTGAACACTTTTGTAGACCTCCTATACGTAATTTAACATCTGCTCCTGATTATTACAGTGGATTAAAGTACGTATTTTATCTCACCTTTTCCACTGTTTAAAAGGAATATACGTATAAATAACTTACGTTAAATATGATATATTAAACGCTTTTGTTATGCTTCTCCAGTGTCCGGCAGCAATGAATATTTTTGTAGCAAGAACCTCTTTTCTTACATCGTTAGCCTAGACTACAAACAAGACGAGATCTGAGCATCGGCGAACGATGCTGGAGTATCAGTCAATTACTTGACAGAGAAGTTCGATTAGAAGTGCGAAATGAATTAGTCCTTGCCTGAATTAAGGTCGTGGTAATCTACGTTAGTCCCTCCTAACAAATAGAAGAATAGCATATTTACGATTTAGGCCTATAACATAGAGTAGTTAAATGGGACTATCCAATACCAGTTACAAAATATACTAGAAGGCGTAGAAAGGAGATCTTGTCTGTCCTTAACTTAGTATACCGAGGCCTCAGAAAAAACCGGATTAAATGTTGTAGTCGAACACTAAACCTTGTAGACAAATTTAAATTTGATTCGTATCAATAAGATCACATTGTATTTTCTTGATAATGGCTAAAGATTGCACATAATAACAATTAAAATCTATATATGATTTGAGGTTTTCACAGCGGTGTGTATGAGGATTTCTGTCTTCTGCGCTGTGAAGTCTGGTCGATGTTTACCAACGTTTCAGAGGTCATACTGCCTCCGTCATCAGAGTATGAAGATTTCTGTCTTCTGGGTTATTGCGCTGTGTAGTCTGGTCGATGTTTACCAACGTTTCAGAGGTCATACTGCCTCCGTCATCAGAGTATGAAGATTTCTGTCTTCTGGGTTATTGCGCTGTGTAGTCTGGTCGATGTTTACCAACGTTTCAGAGGTCATACTGCCTCCGTCATCAGAGTATGAAGATTTCTGTCTTCTGGGTTATTGCGCTGTGTAGTCTGGTCGATGTTTACCAACGTTTCAGAGGTCATACTGCCTCCGTCATCAGAGTATGAAGATTTCTGTCTTCTGGGTTATTGCGCTGTGTAGTCTGGTCGATGTTTACCAACGTTTCAGAGGTCATACTGCCTCCATCATCAGGGCGGTGAGTCTGAAGATTTCTGTCTTCTGCGCTGTGAAGTCTGGTAGATGTTTACCAACGTTTCAGAGGTTATACTGCCTCCATCATCAGGGCTCAATAACCCAGAAGACTGAAATCTTAAAATCTCTTGAAACATTTTTCGATGTAATGAATATTTAACGAAATAAGCCTACGATGAAATACTCTCTCTGACCCTGGTTTTCTGCTTATTTTAGCAGCAACAGATTTAAGATCAAATGAATGAATATCAAGGTCAGCGAGGTGTTTAAAACAAGACATACATATGCAAAGTTTCCACTCTTGTTTTCGATCATGACAGAATCACTTAAATGCTTTCTAACTTACGGATGAGACGCGCTAAACGCAACAGACAAAATGGATAAACCCTTTCATGAACATCTTCTTTCTCTTGTGGGAAGTAACCAAATCAGAAACCTATCGAATCCATTTCAAATGCCTACGAGTTGTCCTTTGTTCCCTTAGAGAGCAAATTGGAAAGAACACCTCCATCTAGATTTCTGTCAATCTTCCTTTCTGCTGGCCCAATCACGTTCTAAACCTATACTTACTTTTTTTCTATCCTTTCAAATAAAACCTCGATTAAAAATAGTGAAGTCTTGAGTATCCGCCACATTCAGCCTAGGAAATTGTATTGGAATGTTAAAGAATGCTTAAGCAATCTATTTCTTCTTTGCTACTGTTGGGTTCACTTACAAGAATTCATGAAATATACAGAACAAAATGCAATAAAAAGAATGGAATAGAAACTTTATAACAGACCAAACTCACCAGCAGACAGGCATGATCTCCCCTCCTACACATTAGAGACGCTTATTGGTTAAAAGAAAGCTAGGAAAATACGTGTCTTAAATTTATTATATAAATTTATAATTGTTTAATTTTAACCGTCTAATCACAATAAAATATTTTATTAAATATTAAAATATTATTACTACAATTAACATTTAATATTTAAAATATTTAAAATATATGAAAATGATGCTCTTTCTATCGAAATGTTCGATTTACAATTAGAGCATCATCTTTTTCACGACATGTTTCGGTTTTCAATGAACCATCTTCAGGTGTATAATCGATATAAACACACTTTCAAAAATTAAAATTAATGTTTCAAGTGAAAGAGCATCATTTTAATATATTTTAAATATTTTAAATATTGAATGTTAATTGTAGTAATAATATTTTAATATTTAATAAAATATTTTATTGATTAGACGGTTAAAATTAAACAATTATAATCATCACAATATGACGCAACATTATCATCTCATATAAATTTATATTTAAATTTTATGTATACTATAAAATTAGATATATCAGCGTAGATGGCTTTTAAAGGATATTGTGGATATCAGATGGCACCTGACAGTCCCACAAGTAAAGGAATTTTATAACAGGTGTCAAGTGTCGATTATTTATGCTAACAACCTGGTCAGTATTATATTTATAGCTAATGAAACTGTGATGAATAGAAAATAACTTGAATTCACGAATATATTTGAAGACCTAATTTTATCTCTGTAAAATTAAAAAAAAAATAGTTCTGCCCTAAAAATAATAACCATTCTCTTTTTACATTATAAAGATCAATTGGTTGATACTGTTTGTTCTGTGAACCTTATAAAACCCATAAATTATTTTGCTGGTTAAATGAACCATACGTTTATATTAAACCGCGTGGTACATATAGGTACCACAGTACTTTTCTGGTTGGAATAACTTCAAAAAACTCGAAAGTACACACAGAGCAAAGGCGGTTTCAGCCGGAATACATGGATGTGAAATGTGGGTATTGACAGAAGTTAGGAAAAGAATGGAAGTTTTTTTAAAATTAGATCGTTGAGACATGTTAATCGGAAGTTGTTAGGCAGAATATGGAAGATTAAAATATAATAATATTATAAAAGACAGGGCCTGTAAAGTGCAGGTGTAACTGGACTGATCACGGTTGAAGAACGGAATATAAAAGGCATTCTTTACGACTTCAGTCTCTGTACACTACAAAGAATAGGCACATAATTCCATTTATTGTAGGTACACGTCTAATTTTCTCCGAGGCGTTCTAAAGTAGAGGTATATACTACAATGTATACTGCTGACATAATTAATCAGCAGCAGGTTCATTTACAGGCTTACATTCAATTTTATTTATTTATTTCATGACTGTTAAAATCTCAGATTGGAATGATTGGTGATTAATAATTGGAAAGGGTGCGGAGAACGTCGCCAAGAACTAAGTTATTATCATGCCATTTGCTTGTAAACGCCGAACAAAACAAAAAGAAACCTCAGACAGGTTTTCCGGGCAGGAATTTGAACCTGGAATCTCCTAAATAAGAAGCAGGATATATATATATGTGCCACTTTTAATTATTCTAAATTTTAAGAAAGAACATGGGCATTATAAATGATTGTTTTCCCGTTATTATTCAAGCTATGAAATAAATTCTTTACCATTCGCAAAGTCTGAAATTAAACTGCTTTGTAAGATACCAGCCTTAATGGAAATATAACTTATAAGCTTACCGCGCACCATTGACGAAACACATGCCAGGGGATATTTCATTCCAATAATGGACGGACTAATTAGGGGTTTGTTTGATTTAACAGTTAACGATTTTAGGTTTCGGAATGATTACGATAGATTGGAAGTAATGTGGCGACGAATTGCAAATTGCTCGGGAAGGCTTTACAGCGCTAAGTTTTGGTTCAGTCATTTACACTGGGTGCGAATGTTCTAAACTTCGCAGTAAGCTGTGGAATTATGTATTAAATCGTAAGAATGTCCAGGTCCATATTAAAGATAATTTTCATTAACTCCTGCATACGTACGTAATGAGAACGGAAAGTTGGATTTCACAGGCTATTATGTTCCAAATGTTCGTAGGCTGTAGAGGACAACCTTTTTCTTTTTTTCGAGGTTCATTTATTGTTAACAGGAATGTATTGTTCTGAAACTGATCTCACTATTATCACACTACATATTAATATCAATTATTTTACGTTGTATTTCTTTACATAATCAGTACATCGAAAACTTTACAAATACAAGTTTCAGAGTTATTCGTCGTAATGAGATACGAGCTTATATTTTCTCAATTTTTTGTACAATGATTTGTTTCTTTATTATAAAATCGTTTGATAACCATAGTTTAATGTAAAGTAGGTTTTATGTTATAGTTACGTAAACCAAAATTATTAATTTTAAAACATTCTCTGTTGACTCCAAATACCAAAATTCATTGAGATTGATCCAACAGTTTTGGAGATGAAGCATGTTCACCGACAGACACTACACTATTACTGCTGGTATGCCGTGATTTTATTCTCTGTGTGAAAATATTTCAGGAAGAACAGTTTTGCTCTGGAGCCGTTAAATCCCTCTTCAGATTAATTTAATACTTCAAAAACTTTATTTATGTTTATAAAATAAACGTCTTAATGATGAATAATAATTTCAAAAATAAAACAGCTGAATCCACAGTATGTGAAATAGGTTTGCGGGGAGAACACACTTGCTGCAAGCTGACTATGGGCCTACCAGCGGCGTCTTTGCTGCAAAAGTTTGTCCGGTAACCGAATCCTCAACTGCTAACGCCTCCTCGCAGCACCGCCAGTGGTTTGATTGAGGTCCCAGCGGCCTGGACCGTGGCGTCGTGTTAGTACGCGAGGATTTTGGAACCAGTGCTCCACAAGACACGTGAGATGTCATCGTGGCATTTCCAATTTGCACTGTACTGGTGTTACCCAGCCACCCGACATCCTGACGACCGGAAAACGTAATGATCGAATAACGAAATCTCTGGACATTATCTATCGCCTTCATTTTTATATTTTCTTTTAACAAAATCAAGGTAAAGGATAATGTCAAGAGTTCGTTGTTTTAACAAACCTCCAGATTTAGTTTAATAGCGGAATCTTAAAAATTAAACAGAAACATGACATTAACGAAATCGCTTACTTAGTAGACTAACATATTTATCAAAAATAATTGTTTTCTGGGTTGTTGCGTTGTGTGATCTGGTAGAAGATTATCGACTGTTACCTTACGTTGCGGGGAAATAACTTATTTCACGACGTCATTTCAACTGCGGATGTTAGATGTGTAGACCTGATTTTACCTGACACCAATGAGTTAGGTATAAACTTTGATCAACAAGCAGACGGTCGGAAATTATTTAATTACTTCGTTTTAATACAATTAATTACTTACTTCCTTAATTAGTTATGTATAGAATAGCCTATAACGTTAACTAGTTTGTCAGTTAGTTATTTACGTATGAAAGTAGACAAATATCCACTATGATAGTGATCCTATTCTTGAAGTGAAGTTTCAAAACGTGTCCTCCTCACTGAAGAGAAAGACCGTTCTTGCATGAGGACACTCATTTCAGTTTTATCAGTGGCTGGCTGTGGTGCATCAGTGGCTATATTATGACGATGAAGCAATATGTACTGTGAGGGCATGACGGCCAGAAATTACGTTAGAATTATTTATGTCACTCAATTTCAGAGCGGCAGGCAGCTATTAATCTCTGTTAGGGCGAAAGAGACGGAAGATGCGACAGCTAAACGGAGAGACGGCAGTGGCCACCTGACAAATGACACAAAAATACGAAGTAGCAGGCTGCAATGCAAAGTTCGTAAATCAAACAAATTACAATTTTCAGTCCTCAAGAAATAATAGTAAAAGTAATGTTAAGCAAAGGTCTATGCTATGAATACGTGGAGCGGAAGTGGAGTTAAGGCTCCATCTTCATCGCCCTGATGACGGAGGCAGTATGACCTCTGAAACGTTAGTAAACATCGACCAGACTACACAGCGCAACAACCCAGAAGACAGAAATTTTCATACTCATCGCCCTGATGATGGAGGCAGTATGACCTCTGAAACGTTGGTTAACATCGACCAGACTACACAGCGCAACAACCCAGAAGACAGAAATCTTCATACTCACCGCCCTGATGATGGAGGCAGTATGACCTCTGAAACGTTGGTTAACATCGACCAGACTACACAGCGCAACAACCCAGAAGACAGAGATCTTCATACTCACCGCTGTGAAAACCTCAAATCTTACATAAACAATTTTACTACAGGTCTGTTACACAATTTTGGTGTGTGGTGAAGTATTGAAGTAGCCTAATCCATTGGGTCGTAACATAGAGAAAACTCATAAGCATCGCCTTCTAGTCTTCCTTAAGCCTGAACTGACTTTCCTATTACCGTACCAGAGTCTATGAACCCCGGGACCTTAGAAGCAAAACTGGAGGCATCTTCGACCCTAAGGCACACGACGTGAGTCACTTTAGCACGTCGCCCCCTATAAAATATTAATAGACCTATATCATAAATGAGAACTGCATTAAGCTGGTCCCGTGCACAAATTGACGCCATGTAATTGCATATTAAATCCGTCCCCACAAGCCGCATGCTAATTAATGATGCGTTTACCACCCCCTAGATGGCACTAGTGGCGTTATAAGTGGGTGACGTCATCCTCACCACTAGCAAACTATTACAAAGGCCAGCTCTTTAATGCAACAATAGTGTACAGTTTCATATACGTCCAACTTTATTCTGCCCGCCTCTGAGCTCCGTCTGAGCGTTCAGAATGTCCGTATTAACTTCGTCATATCTGTCTGTCTGTCCCCATGCAACAATTCGAGAACGAATGCACGGGTTTTTTTTATAAATGTCAGTGGATTTTTATTAAAATTTGTCGACAAATTTAAATTTTGATTAAAATCGGAGAGTAATAAGGTCTGTTTACGCGAAGTGGCCCTGAATGCATTCTGCGGCCTTCTCGAGCGTCAATTCGCGCGTCACTAGCTAATTGTCTATCGTTGCGAAAAATGCTTCGATCGAAAGCCACAGTGAAAAATAAACAAACATTTTATAACCTGGATATTTCGCCGTAAATCTTGTTGTTATCGATATAATTAAAAATAAGCATTTATGTGCTGCATTATCTAGTAATTAGACGAACGTCGAAATAATTCTGATAAATTATAAAATTAGATGTTTACTATACTTACAGGACAGCAACAAATGTTTTATTGAATAATAGAAAATCCAGATTGCAATAAAGAGAATTAAATCGCCATAATTCTTGCGTTATATTACATTCCTTTGTTCGTTTCAATTTCCAGATGCGGTGACCTCGTGGTAATTAGACTTCACGTTTGTTATTTTGGGGGTCCGGAATTCAAATATTTGCCAGGGGACCTGCTAATCTGAGGTTTATCGTGCTTTTTCTCAGTCTACCCAGCAAAATTCCTTAGGATAAGCCATGGTCTTATCCTTACACATAGAGACCTATGTGTAATGACAATTAATAATTCACGGTCGCCCTGTTACACGTCACGTTATAGTTTGTGCAAATATAAAATGGTCGCTCCAACAAAAAAGAATAGATGATTTAATTTGAATGTTACTAACAGGTGAAAGGAAACAGACTGAAGATGTCAAAAAACAAAATGATAAATACAACATTCATTTTTAAGATAGTGTAGTTGCGTCATATTGTGATTTATTAAATTAAAATTAAAATATTTGGTTATTCCGTCAAATCACAATGTAATAAACCTTGATCGGATACGGTAATACTTCTGGATCACCTCCAGACACAACTGTGTTGTCTACTATTTCATCTCTGACCGATGTAAACATCAAAAGCATCACTTCAAACAATAAAGTTGATCCATTATATGAAAATATCTGGACACGACCTCCAAAAAACTACACTACGAAAAATTGTAAAAAATTGTAATTGAGTTTTAAATTTAATATAATTTTACACCTGATGATGGTTTAATAAAACCGAAACATGTTGTAACTGTTCCAATTGTAAATCGATTATTCGATATGGAACACAGAATGATATTTTAATTCATTTTTAAACCTAAAAAGACGAAGACACAAGAGGATGGAGACGACAGGACAACGAATGCCCGTTATATTGTTAGAGTAATTAAATAAAAAAATGACAAGTAGTAGGCATGACAGAAACTAGAAAAGAGTGTAAAATTTTAATTTGGATGCCCCAGAGAATGACCCAACATGGGAGACCTATGGTCCCACATAAATTGAGTTATAACGTGTGGGTTGGATTAAGCTTGCTCAAAATATGGCTGATGGAATGTTGGACGTCAATGTATAATTTCTCGATCAGCCGACTAAGTAGGTACCAACTGATACCGACACCACATACATACTATGGCTCTTATATTTTGTTTCCGATTGCAGAATTCGAGAAATATAGGTGATGGCCGTCCAGTTGTGTTATTACGTGTTTAAAGATTAGGCTACGGCCACTTTACCCCCCCCCCAAAAAAAAAAGGATCCCCCTGTACCGTTCAGAGTTTATTTTGATTATTATTACGTAATTATTATCTGAAGACGGAGGCAGCAGGTTCTTCTAACACGCTGGTACGCCCGTGAAACATAAGACTTCACTACGCAGTGTGACAATCTAAACTCTCACAGTCGTGAAAACCGAATTACATCAAAAGTAGTCTTGTTCCATTCTTGTTCTTGCAAAACAGATACTGCATTATAAAGGCTTTTCAGAGTGGAAAATTTGCAGTTATTGCATTCATGCATGCACTATTAGACATGGCACGGCACGTTAGCCATAAAGTGATAGAACAATTTATTTATTAGAATTAATACTACTCGTCCTGAAGGCTACTGGGCGGGAGGGGGGAGTTATGGTGATATATCGCCATGGAACCAATTCCCGAAGTCGTCACGAGCGGTTTATGATAGATGCTGGGTGGACTACTATACAGGGGCCATGTAATATAAATCTTTACAGCTACTATTTTGAACGTTACTACGACATTCGACGCTGCTGTGAAATACTGTAAAAAATATCTGGGGGGAGGAGGGGGGGTAGGTAATATAGAAATGCAGCAGTTATTGCAATATATATGCCTATATATGGACAGGATATAAACAGTGCAGATAAATAAGTGGATTGATCACTATGGCATATTTTTGACGGTTAATGGTGATGTTAATAATGAATTCGCGCGCTGGAAATGGCGGAGGGGTGTCCATATCTGATTTGAGGTGGGTTGGTGGTTGTATGCTGTTTGTTTCTTGTTTATTTATTAGTTCCCTCAAGGTAAGGGACCGAATGTTCGGAGTAGGACCTATTTTGTCTTCATAAAGTCCCGGTTTCGAATCTCGACACGGTGGCTACCGATTCTTTCTAAAGTTTTTCGTGATTTGCTTCGGTGTTTCCGGTGAAATGACCAGACACTGGAGACTACATTCAAAGTACACCTAGATAGATTCATTCCACATCTTTATGAAATCATCCGAACATTGGACACTATATGATCTAGGGCAGTGGTATTCAACCTTTTTTTGTTCGCGTACCCCCAGATATAATTTCTCTTCAACTTTGTACCCCCAAAAGTTGTTGGTGTATAATTCAAGTTATACATAGTATATAATCAACATTTATAATAAATTAAATAAATTACATTACTGATTATTCAGTGTTTTTCGTAAAATAATATATATATTTTTTTAAATTTCACGTACCCCCTAAGATGTTTTCTAGTACCCCCGGGGGTACGCGTACCCCAGGTTGAATACCACTGATCTAGACAGTTAAAAAGACACCAAGATCACCCAGTCTCAAAGGTAGAGAGTCAAGGACCTACTTCGTAAACAAATCCGTAGATAGAAGGGTAAGTCGAAAGTGAGACTTAATTGAGCTGTCTCAGGATAATATAGCTTAACGATAGCAGGCTGGGTCACCGTGTTTCACTAGTCCTCTCTTGCTTATTTAATGACGGGTGTTCTTGGAAGTGGTCGTGGCACGCTCTAAGGCACTATATCAGGGTCCGAGATAGTTACAAATGACAAAAATACCCAGAACAACCTGCCCCTTGGCTAAAAACTATTCTTACGATCTCTCGAAAACAAAGCGTAAGTCAGTTTAAGAAGGATTAAGATGAAGGCGATAACGGCAGACGACTACTTATCCTATGAGCCTGCTTTTCCTTCATAAAGTTTCTCCTTTGTCAGTTTTGAGAGAAGGAACTATGAGGTGAAGAAAAAACCGTGGCCTACTTGAACCAGCTAGTCTCTAACCCGGGGGCTTCAGTTCAGGTGTGATACGAAACATCTTAACCACGAAGTCCCCTCGAAGTAAACGATGTTGAAACTCGGCCACTTGTCGGCATTGCGAAACAACACAAAACGTAACCGCGTTAAATACGAAAACTGTGTCATCTGCGTCATTATGATCACGTCTGATGCTGCCAGGACGCGAGGTGGTCCTACCGGGAGTCGCGACTACGTCGTCCAGCCACTCCGATTCACGGGCTTATAAGAGCTTTCTTTCAAACGCTGACTTTACACGATCGATGTATTCGTTTCGCTCGTTCCGGCCTGGTGTCCCCAGGGACAGCGTATTGTGCCCATTCTTGATCTCGAGGGGCTCACGAACCAGAGATGTGTTTGTGGACGGAACGAACCTCTGATTTAAATGTGTCAATATCGTTGGAGCAAACTACTTGTTGGTTTGGGGTGATCATGTAGGCCTTCTTCCCTCTAGGGAACTAGACTCCGCTCCAGAGAATTAACCGCGTGCAGACACTCGGGGGAATCGGCCCTATGGATAATTCAAGTCATGTTTTGTACTACTGATAGCTATTCATTCTTTAATTCTCTTTTTAACGGATGGTCATATGCCTAAGTCCCCTCATATTGGCAGTCAGACCCAGACCACACAGAAGGGGAATCAGCTAGTAATATTGCTTGAATGCATCAACCGTTAAGCTACGTACATAACCGATGACATCCTTCACAAGTGAGACCTTCATGTTTTAATCTTCCACTAAGCTACACACTGCCTAACTACAAAACTGGCTAGCTGGTTGACCGATTGTCTACATGCCTAACAGTTCATGGATGACTAGCTAACTGGCTGAATGGTTGAGTGGCTGTTTCTTAAAATACAATTACTAGAATTGTGGCTGCCTAGTTGAGTTTATTCAATTCAATTAATTTATTTAAATATTTGCAAAACAGCGAGAAGCCAATAACAGGCAAACACTGATAATACATAAAATAATAATTAAATAATAATGAAAAATATTACACAAACAGATTAACTGAACTTAAACATGTACAGTATTAAATATAAGAGCCAAATACATGCAATCCCAAAATATAAACAATATTATACACAAAGGAAAATAAATGAAGAAATGTAAATAAAAACAAATAATTCACCTAGGGAATACTAATATAAATGTAAAACGTTGCACACTTAGGTCTAATTAGACAAGCTAGAATATCTAACAACCAGCAAACAACAGAGCTGTCGAATGTTTGTCATGCAATATTAATGACATTTTAATTTAAGCTAGCCAGTTATTCTTTTGATTTCTGAGTTTGTTTTGTTGTGATAGGTTATGGGCCTATTAAAGGAGGAAATTAAAAATGCTTCACCAAATGTTTTCGTAACAAGTAATAATGATGACGGAGGCAGTATGACCTCTGAAACGTCGGTAAACTTCTACCAGACTACACGGCACAACAACCCAGACGACAGAAATCTTCATACTCTGATGACGGAGGCAGTATGACCTCTGAAACGTCGGTAAACTTCTACCAGACTACACGGCACAACAACCCAGACGACAGAAATCTTCATACTCTGATGACGGAGGCAGTATGACCTCTGAAACGTCGGTAAACTTCTACCAGACTACACGGCACAACAACCCAGACGACAGAAATCTTCATACTCTGATGACGGAGGCAGTATGACCTCTGAAACGTCGGTAAACTTCTACCAGACTACACGGCACAACAACCCAGACGACAGAAATCTTCATACTCTGATGACGGAGGCAGTATGACCTCTGAAACGTCGGTAAACTTCTACCAGACTACACGGCACAACAACCCAGACGACAGAAATCTTCATACTCTGATGACGGAGGCAGTATGACCTCTGAAACGTCGGTAAACTTCTACCAGACTACACGGCACAACAACCCAGACGACAGAAATCTTCATACTCTGATGACGGAGGCAGTATGACCTCTGAAACGTCGGTAAACTTCTACCAGACTACACGGCACAACAACCCAGACGACAGAAATCTTCATACTCTGATGACGGAGGCAGTATGACCTCTGAAACGTCGGTAAACTTCTACCAGACTACACGGCACAACAACCCAGACGACAGAAATCTTCATACTCTGATGACGGAGGCAGTATGACCTCTGAAACGTTGGTTAACATCAACCAGACTACACAGCGCATCAACCCAGAAGACAGAAATCTTCATACTCACCGCTGTGAGAACCTCAAAACACAGGAAGTAATAATTATTATTGTTGAAACTGCTGTTGCGTAGGTTGTTCTTAATTTTAATACAGAGTCGATTTAATTTTCTTAAGACAGGGATTTTAAAGGTCAGGATAATTTGATCTTTCCTTCTAAATTATTGCTCACAACCTTGGCAGCATCATTTAAAGAGCCTTCAATTTGGTCTACAATTTTCAGTTCAAGATTCCAACTGACATGTGTGGACACTGCAATTACAGGAGGTGTTATGAAGACATTGAGCTGATCTCCAAGTTCAATGCGTTTACCATCTCCCTCTGTCTCTCTGCATAACCACAAAACCGCGAGAGACAACAAACTCTCTTCCTCACACACACTCAAAAATTTCACTTCCGATTTCCGGGGTTTCTAAAAATCAACCAATCCCATTACACTATTACGTTCAGTTTTCCCCACCGTCCTTTCTAAACATTACACTCTCCACCAATAAGAACCCAGCATTCGGCAACCATAGCCAATGGCAGGAGCTTCTCCCCCGCCGCTCAGCTTCGCGTGTTGGTCCAGCTGTTCGGCGCTATCATCACTGCCCACCCCTCCCTCCCCTCTCTCCTACTCCAAGATGCTCCATCATCGCTAGTATAGGGAGATGAATCTCTACTTTACTCGGCCATGTTTTGTTGGGTGTTAAAGCTTGCTCCTGCTGCTGGAGTGTCACTTCGAGGAGGGGAAGGGAGGAGGGGAAAGACTGTCGTACCTCGTGTGTGCATGCGGATACTACACTTAGTGTCTGATTGAGAGGATACAGCTTTGGAAGCTGCGAGAATCGTTTTGCTTTTGTTAGTAATTTAGTCGAATGATCTGCTTTCCAGATGTCTCTTACAGCTGTGTGGAATCAGGTTTATATAATAACATGTTAACAAATGGTTTCAACGTGTTGTGTGTCTTGTGTTATTTAAACATTCGATTTTTAAAGATGGGTTAAGAATATTCGAGTGGCAAGAAAAGATAGATTCGAGCTGAAAACGACTGAAGTTACAGTGGACACATCATGACAGTGAAGTAGAATGTGTTACAGTGACAAGTCTTCAGCTCTGACACTCTGCAGAGGCCTTCCTTTACGCCTGGTAATGTAGGTATGGGTGTGTAATTCTAAGAATTAGGCGTATGGCCATTTAAAAGGTCGTTTTTTGTATCTTATCGGTGATGCTTAAAGGAGATACGTAACACGAACATTTTAACGTTAGTATGTTGTTGGAAGTGTTGAATAATTTTCGCTGAACTAAAAAACGAAAGGCATATTTCCTTTACTTTAGAGGCCTATAACATATGAATCACGAAAACGAATTACTCATGGAACTTATGAACAGACGTACTTATAGGGCTGATTTAAAATTGTTGAATGCGAACACAGTTTAAATATAGGCTACAAGTTGTAGCCTGTAAATAAATCACATCAATTCCTAGTGATTTTACAAGTTCAGCCATCACGTTACGACGCCACGTAAAGGAATTCTAATTTCGTTTATATTCGAGAATTGATACCGATTTAAAATTACGTGTAACACACCAGAGTAATAGTCTGCCATGAAGATTGTGTTTAAACCTCGAGAATGCTTCTGACAAAAACAGTTAAATCAATTGCGTGTGAAGCCACAAACAGTAGAATAACAGCATGATGACGATGATGATGATGCAACGACTCATGTGTCATCAAACTCAGCAGCAACAACAACAACAACAAACACAGTCACTAACACAACAGCAGCAGCAAATCTTACAACAAAATCCTTCCGGAACCAATTCAACGTCCGGTTCTATCCGATCGTCAACTCCTCCACGACTTTTGGCCTTTGGTCATCATCAATTTCACCGGATCCAGAACAGCGAAACACCTTCCGTTCCTTCCAGCATCGACACTAGAGTGAGAAATGTCGAGACATTAGAAAGTCGAAGTAGAAGTATCGATATAGTAAGAGGAGACAGTGATAAGCTTATTGTGGACGTTTCGTCAGTTACCAAAATGCATCAGGCGTCGGGGATGAGTTGCACAGACGCCGCGAGTCCGCAGCCTGACCACAGCGATGCAGAGGAACTCCAAAGAGATGAAAATAATAGATCCAGGCACTTTCGTGGCACCAGAGAAGACGACGTGACAGAGACTAAAGCACTGATAGAAAAAATAGAATCAGAGCAGGATATGGGCGTGGAAGGAGACGAGGAGGATCTTCAAATGAATGACGAAAGTGAAGAAGAAGAAGAACTGAACGTAGAAGATGAAGATCAGGAAGGAAATGATCTTCTGTCGTCCCCAGTAGACTTGACAAATAGGCATCATTCGAACGCGCATTTAATGTTAACAAATCACAGGCTGATGCAGACTTCAGAAATTATGGACTCGCATTCTCCTGTTATGTGCAATACAAATTCATTGTCGTCCTCGCCAAAAGGTGATACTTCAGGGAACGTTCTGGACAAGACCTCAAGGTCTAACTATAGGTCAGAGAGTGTGTCGAGTGTGGGGTCTGGGTTGTCAGTGGGCGGTAATAGTGGTGGAGGTCCATCGACCACAACCGCCAGCAACGGGCGAAGAAATCTTGCCTTTTCTGTGGAGAATATCCTAGACCCGACCAAGTTCACGGGCCGGGGTCCGTTACAGCAACCGGTCGGTCGGCTGGTGGCTGTTCCGCGCCTCGCGGGCGAGCCTGGCGGCCACGTATCGGCAACGGCCTGCTGTTGGCGCCCGCACCTCGACACGGCTTCCCCGGACCGGACCGACGACAACTCAGGTAAGTGGCAAGATATGGGTGAAGACGCTGTCACTGCTCACATAACGAAACACTTTCATTTCGGCACTAATGTTACTTTAAGACACGAATTAACGGTCCTATGTTATCGACATTCGATAAACAACGATTAGTCTGTACAAGAGAGACCGCAATTTAAGTCACAGCTAACGAAGGTGGCGGCTGTGGGTAGACAATGAGTTCTGGGACAGACGTCGAAATGTTTGTTGGAACAGGAAGAGATTACGGGAAAACAAGCCTAAATTTATAATTCTAAACGATGACAGCGGAAGAGTATGCTGTTCACTTAGGCTATTTCACTGGAATACATTTAAATTCTTCATCGTTTTAAGTGCCTTAATGTTTCTCATGCTGAAATCTGCTGTCATCTGTTTCCTTGTGTCCTATAGTATGGTAGTTCACCAATTCCTCTAGCGATGCTTTCTCATCGCTCTGGTGATGAAGGCAGCAAGCACCTCTGTGAAACGTCGGCTTAGTGAAAACCTTAAATCTCCCGTCTCACACGTTCATTTACTGCAGGTCCAAATATATTGTTGCGGGGCTGAACTACACTCTGGCAAATAAGATCCATTGCATTGCATTGCATTGCATAGACAGTAATTGTTTGTCATTGTATTTCGTTAAATATTTATCATGCAGAAAAAAAAAATTAAACAAAAGTTGTTTGGGCCTAAGTTATTGAGAGCAAATTTTTGTCCGTTGACTTACTTTCAGAAAGCGACCAAGTTCAATTTAAACTTCACGTGAAGAATGTGTGACATTTTACCGATAAAAACAGAAAATAGTCCAAGTTCATATAATAAATTATGACGTGTAGTGTACTCCTAACACTAGAATTAATGGAAATCCGTTCAGCATTTTCGGAAATAAAATAACGGAACCGACACGGGAATTCCCCATTACGCATTCATTTTCTTTCATGTTGTCCTTACGTTCTCTGAGCAGCTGAAACTCGTTGGGCTGCCTCAAAATTCGTTTAAGTTAGGCCAACTTCCGACCTGGTGTCAAATGAAAAATCTGTTATGGGATAAGCCCCAAAACTACGATAAGCTGTGAGGTTGTGGATTGAAGTGGTCATAGCCTATTTTGAAACACAGTTAATCATAAGGTCGTAATTTCTAATTGCAACGAGACATGTCGAGTGAAATGGCCCGTTTCTATTCAAGACTGTCATCCAATTCCTCAGCTTAAGCCCATAGGCCTATTTACATTTTAGTTATATGGCCTATGTTTCAAATACATCCCACAAACATTCTTCTTTGACATTAGGAAACGCTTAACTTTCTAAATGCAAGTGGTGACTTAAACGTGTGAAACACCTTTTAATGTTAAATAAATAATAGCCTAGGCATTTCTTGTTCATTCGACGACATAGTTAGGCCTACGTGTGTTATATTCTCAGTGTGAAGAATGATATTGTTTACAAAGAAGTTATCATTCATGATTATCTTCCTAACACAGATGTGGTCCTTTATTCTCTCATTATTTGTATTCTATTCAGAGATTAAGCAAGGCAATGCGTTTACCCAACGAAATACTTTCCTTTAGCTTCTTTAGATGAGATGATAATGTTGCGTCATATTGTGATGATTATAATTGTTTAATTTTAACCGTCTAATCACAATAAAATATTTTATTAAATATTAAAATATTACTACTACAATTAACATTTAATATTTAAAATATATTAAAATGATGCTCTTTCTATCGAAATGTTCGATTTACAATTAGAGAATCACCTTTTTCACGACATGTTTCGGTTTTCAATGAACCATCTTCAGGTGTATAATCGATATAAATTCAAATGTAATATTCTAAATGCAATCCTTCGTCAGATGTCCATTAAATATCAGTTATCCTCTTAGCTTCTTTGTCTCCTCATCCTCCTTCAACCAACTGTATCCAGGCTAAATTGTGTACCCATTTATATTTCTCGAGTTTAAAACCTATTACGACAACATCCGGCAATGTCCTCTAATGTTGCAATAGTTGCCATGTACGTCTATCTTGGAAAATTCTGAGGTGGATTTAACACAAAATCCAATCAACGTTCAGCATTTTACCAAACGTAGCGTCGAGCTGTTTAAAATCCTGATTCGTAGCTCGGGAAATCCTGGGTTCGGATCCCGACCCGGATAGCCGATGTACGTGAAGAGGTAATGTTAAAACGTATCTTAATAGCATGCAGCATGAGGGTACAAACTGGATGTAACACTCAGGATAGGCGATAAACCTAATGAATCATTGGTATTTATAAAGGTAAAGAGTTTATTGGCCATGCAAATAATTACTATGCATCACGTTTTGCCAGTAAGTTATTGCATATTTCTCTCTTCTGAAATCTTCATACTCACCGGTGTGAAAACCTCAAATAATACACAGTAAGTTATTGTTCATAATTTGAAAGTCTTCAACTGCAGTTGGTCTACACTTTGTTACAGGTCACAAGTAAAGGGCCTAACTGTTCTGAAATATCCAATGTACAGTTAACTTAATTGTTCTACTGTATTAAGCAGTCGTTAATTTCAAGAATGTGCAGTAATGCACATTGCATCTGGAAACCTCAGATCCTACCTACATCTTGTACTTCACAGCTTAATCTGAGAGGACTTTTCAAATTCACCCTCTTCTGGCATACTTTAGTTAAGAATGTTTTAAACTGAAGCTCGCACAAAAATTCGAAGTAAGGAGTAAAACGTGTCCCTTCCATCTTAACAGCTACCAACTTCATATTCGCATGGCTGAACTAAAACCAGCTGACACAAACGAGGTTCAGAAGTCCATCTTATTTTGCTACAGCTATTAGGTCTATAAACGAATAGCCTACGGTAAGGATTAACCGTAACTTCTACAGTTTCAAGAACCCGGAGGACATCGCCGTTGCAATTACGCCTGTATCGGGTATAGAGAGAATGCTATTTGGTCCTACCTATCAAGACGTCTGATGATAGTCCACCGCAATTATCCGGACTGAACGCAGTGCCTAATAGCAGCATAGCCATGACGCTGCTCTGCCATGAATAAAATAAACGTATGACCAAGACCACTGAAATGTTCACTGCGGTGGAATGCTGGATTTTGAGATTCATCGGAAGCCATGACGTTACCATGGAAGAAGGTCTGCGCTATGCTACCAGACCGACAGGTCACAACCCATTGAACTTGCACACACGAGCGATACAAACCACTCTTCCTCAATAGGGTACAGGGAGAGATTGTTAACTGAATCGGAAGACTGTCTGATCCCTGCTCAAGATAGCGATGACGTTACTCGGCAATAAAACGCAATCCTACCGTAGATAGGGGATTACGAATAATAAATAGGATCATAGGATCATCAACTTATAGCGAGGATTATTTAAGCTACTGTCAAGATATATCCCCATGGCTATGACGTCACTGGGTCTATTTGATACGGTTCCAGAGTGTTAGTCTTCATGTCCTTCTTTTGTGTAGTGTTTCAAGTGTCGAACTTGTATACCACATCGCTCAACAGCGGTCATTCGTGAGGACGACAGCGGCCCCGCGAGTTCCATAGCCTAAGAGCACGGAATTTTTGATGAAATGAACAGTTATAAAAAGTTCAAGGATACACCCAGTTACAAAGCAAGTAGACCTATGTGTTTAATTATCTATCTAATTAGGCAGCTGTTCAAATAGGGCTTAAACCATTTAACTGTATTTGGCAAGATCCACATTGAAGAAACTAGCAACATTTAACAAGCGACGGGCGATATGCGATATCATATTGCCTGTGTATTTGCGAAAAGGCGATCAAATTGTTAGTTTGTGAAAATATCGGTAAAGGAAATGATAACTGCATACCTCATAGGCTATTCTATAATTCGCACCAATTTAAAAGTTTATTTTTCATAAGTAGTCATAATTATTTCCCACTATATTTCGCTATATACAAAATGATTCTTTCTGCGATGCAACCAGCCACAAAAAATAATCCCCCTCCATAGCGATAGGCAATATGTATCTCTCGCCGATACAGTAGGTAACTTCCCTTCCACAATTATCGCGAGCAATAATTTTAAAAGCGATATTGCTGACAAGCAACATTGATCTGTATCGCCTGTTGTTTCTTGCAAGTTGCTTCGGCGTGAACCCTGCTTTCCTCAACCTATTCCACGTGGCTGTACCTTAAAATACAGGGCCTAATTCAATATCTCACGTCACACCAAATCAAGCCTTCGCCCAAAATTAGGTGTGAATGTACGACTATCACGCCTATAAGAATCACGTACATAATTTATGATAATCCTATTCTTGACACTTCACTGTAGTCTCGTTTTGTAGTCTGTTGTTCCGTAATAGTCTTTATAGTACAGTTCAACAACGCATAACTGATAAACAAATAAAATATTAGAAATACTCAAATAAAGAACATTAGGTCTTACTAACAATATGGCCTGTAAGGAAATGTGAAATATCAGAGTAGGGATACAAATTTCTATTAACTTAGAGAGAACACGTGTAATATAATTAAAAAAACTAGAACAGATATTTGCTGAACTATTTAAATTCGATAAAATATAACATATTAGAGCCATCACGTTTCATCTCCGGACAGCCTATAAGTAGGATACAGCTTTTAAGGTAAAGAGGTTATTATTAATCAGAGCTGGAAAACTTTAACACTCGGTTCAACAAGCCGATGAGTAGACGAAAATTAGTAAAGACTGCTATTACCTGCATCTAGTGCTAATCTCCACTCCCCATATGTCTGCATGATGCTTAATTAATCATCGGGAACTTTACCTTTATCTCAGATCTATATGTTCATCGTTGTCTCATTGATTTACCAATTTTCACAAAAGGGACTAATATCTGACAGTTATATAAATTACATTTTCTTTTAAGTAGGCCTGTTATCCTCCATTTCAATATTTAATCTCTGTTGAAAGCTGATATTTTAACCAGTAGCCTGTTCTCCATATAATACATTACTTGATATTTAATGTCTTGTGATAATGTTTCAGAGCAAGGCGCATGAATGCAACTGACCTAGGGATAATCAATTCTCTAAACCGAAAAACTGCTAGTGCCAAAGACCGCCTTTAGATAGGATCGATCGTATCTGTCATGTTAACAACCTTCTTTACAAGATCCAACTCTGGTAGCAGGACCCAAAGGTTCGACAGAGCTGAAAGTCCCACAAAAGCCTGCGGTTATACACGATTCTGAGTAAGTTCCATCCACATCCGACCCTCACAACCTACGTTCCTAAATCCATCTTAATGTTATCCCCCTACCTTCAGCTCGGTCTTCCAAGCTGACGTCTTCCAACAGATTTCTCCACAGAAGTTAACACAAGCCTAATCTATACAGCCTATATCTGGTTGGATGATCGTTCACCTCTGCTTAGGCATGTGAACGTGAGGCCAGCAGTCAAGTTAGTCGGCTTTGGCTCTCAGAGGGCTCTTACGCCACGGAATCTATACACGAACTAAAATACTCGTGCACATTATCCGAAACGTTAGCTGATTTCCTCAAGGGTTAAGATACATCAGGCCTAACTAGAACAAACTGAGGTGTGTTTGACTCTCATTTGAGAGGTTACTGGTTTAAAACCCGGTAGAGTACTGAATATTTTGAGTAAGTGTTTTTGTTTCTTCCGTTAGTTCAAGTTTAAGCTTGCTGTAAAGCTTTGATACGTCACAATCTCTTTCATCCACCTATTCGTTCGCAAACTTCCTTCCATATTTATTTCGACATAGGCTTATGAATGCCACGGTGGTCTAGCGGTTAGAACGCTGGCCTTGTAATCCTGGGGTCTCGGATTCGATTCCCGGCGGTGCCCGAATTTATAACTTGTGTTAGGCAAGGCCGTGGTCTAGGCAACACGGAGTTTTCCTCCGGGGGCTTCCCCGGTTTCTCCGTGGCATCCCAACAATTACTCCATTCACACACAGAAGAAGGCAATGGCAAACCACTTCTGGATCATCTGCCAAGAACGTATATGAACAGGTCCCAGTCCGAGAAAAGGATGGAAGGATCCTGTTCATATGGACCTGTCGTCATACAGAACACTATTAATAATAATAATTAAGGCTTATGACTTGTAGGCTAACCCAAACTGTTGATATATCATCGTTAAACGAACAACCGTACTAAAAAACTAGCAATCAGTTGGGTTGTCATACAGCTATGTCACTATATTAGCATACAGAACATATCATATGATTTCTAACGATTGAAAACAAACGAAGTTAGTGGTAATTGAAAACGATAATGCATATGTCTAGTTTCAGAGTTTCGATCTACATTTCAGTTAGAAACATTATACGGTTATGATTATTAGCCATAATTTGCCTTTGTATTATTGTCACAACTCAATTATAAATGGATGTTCCAATAAATGCAATGCAATTGGGCCTACATGAATGTTTATACTCACCGTGTAATAGTTAAATAATGGTAAAATCATGTTTGTTTTGCTTTAAATTAGATCTCTACTTAAACGGTCAATTAGCTTCATTTGCATGAAATGTCAAATGGCAGATGTAAACTTCCTAGCTAATATCATTGCACATGCGATTATTCCAGATCAGCTGTTTTGAATCTCTGTTGAGGACACAATAAGACTGACTGCTGGGTTTATAGTCGATTCAGCTACATTGGTCATTTGCAACTGTTAGCGCATAAAACAAGAAATTAAAAATAAAAATAACATTTAATCTGAACAATTATATTTTGATGATATTTCACGTATATTAGATCGCCATATGTCGATATCTTGAACTACATAGTAATCGCTCTTCCACAAAAGAAATATACCAATTTTTTCAATCCTTTCAAAGCCATGGTACAGACATTTAGAATCAAGTAGTGAGATTTATACTGCCTTCTCTAGATTAAAGGCGAAGGCTGCAATCACACTTTGAAATAGTCTACGACGGATAAGGCCTCAGTCTTTTCAACTCAGCCTATTGGCTGATATTCTTAAATTTCGTCTGACGCCAAGCAAACATGAAGATAATAATTTTCATTAACAAAATAATACAAATTTAAATTTAATATCAGAAGTAGATACTGGGATTCGTGAATACCTCTCTCTGTCAGCACACGTCATTTTTCTCCGAAAGTACTGAACACATTTGCATGACTAAGCTAAGTCTATTTATGTTGGGGTTATACACAACGATGACAATTATAATTTTTGTTAAAGTTTGTCTAATATTCCACTAAGGTGTTCTGGGTTGTAGCGCCGTGGAAACCTATCGCACTGATGATGAAAGCAGCAAGGACTTCTGAAACGTCGGTAAACTTCTATCACAGTACAAGGCACTACAACCGGGAAGACAGCCATCTTCGTACTCACTGCCGTGAGAACCTCAGATCCTAATGTTCCCCTACTTTACATTAAACGCAATTACAAATTTATCAGTTATTTGAAGAAAATAAGACATCGCACAAAGAGTGTTAACATAAAGTACAGGGCTTAAAGCTTTATTTAGAATTATCTTTTTCATATGGCGCATATTTACCAAAAAGAGCTATTTTATGACTTTGTACAGTGTGACTTCACAGCAATAGATTTGCAACCTAAGGGCATCAAACGAACATCAATGCCACGAGGTATGCAAATAACGTCTTTAAAAATTATCCAACCCATATTGCATTCGAGTGCACTTTGAAAGGTTCCTTTATCAGCCTAATGGTCACTTCCGGTTATCAACGATGGAGTTTCCGCAATACGAACGATATTTGGGCCTATTTATTTGCTCTCCATTTACAGAAAGGTTGCACAATGTACTGAAATATGAATGTTGTACGTATACAGAAAAACGAAATAAGAATTGCACAATTCTTATTACGATACAAATAAAATAATGTAAAAATATAAGAAATTGCAAAAGACAAGCTCTCTGGTAGCAGAACACCTCTAACACCAAAACTGTCAATAATTACTATCCTAGCCAGCCACATCCCACCCTCACAGCCCTTATATCCCGATGATCTATCTTAAAATTATCGCCCTATCCGTTTGTTCATCTTCCAAGTGGACGCTTTCCAAGAGGTTGCCACACCAAAATTCTGTATGGAAGATTTGTCTCTCCCATTAGAGCAATATGCCAGCTTTCGTAATCTTCTACATTTCAGTATCTTAAAAATACCAATGTGAATCGCAAAGTTCCTCGTTATGTATTATCCTAATTGTTAATTTGTGTTCTTCCTCTAGGTCAAAATATTTGTGTCCTACGAAATGTTTTAACAGTCTTCAAAGAAACATTTAATTTGAAAGAAAAATCAACTGATAGACTTATAGCAACTATTTTACGCGAAGATCATATATTCTTTTCCCTGTCTTCGTGGACTGGGCAACTTGATTCTTGTAACAGCCTCAGTATTCTGTTTCCAGTGTCTCTTTAATTCGGTGTTCCTCTTAATATTCATCTCTCAGATATAATTTATAGCAATAATTTCACGCCATCCTCTGCTTATTTCCTCTACTTGAACTTACAATCTTCCTCCTACAAGCAGCTGGCCAAATCTCTTCAACTGTAATATCAATCTTCAATCTCACACGTATTTCAATATTTCTTATTTTCTGTAACCATGTAAAAGTCTGCATCCGCTTAAAATCTTATACATTTCTAATTTTCAGCTGTTATCCTTTGTTTCCATATCTCATTAATGTTCTCTGCCACGAGTTTATTCAGCACGTGTTTATTATAAAAAATTCTTGATAATATTTACTGAATCTTCTGTAAAATATCCCACTAAAAGGGCCTACATCAAGGAGATGATTGTCATTTTCTACATGTCTCTTTTAATTTGGTCTTATTAACTCACTGACTAACTTTGTCCTAAACAATCAATTAATTCCACTGTGTACGGTTTCATTGAAAAGTGGAATAGTTACTCTGCTAAGTGTGTTTACAGGTTCTTACCTCGGCGAGTATGAAGATGGCTGTCTTCTGAGTTGCTGCGCCGTGTAGTCTGGTAGACGTTTACCGACGTTCCAGACATTACTACCGTCTCCATCATCAGGGCGATCACACGGCGCAAAACTGAAAAGACAATTATCTTATACTTACTCAGCTGATCAAGGAATTCCCTCACATGCATTATAGACTCCGACGATTCACTACGAAAGCCCTATCGTAAGATAATCGAGTCCACTACACACTTTCCCCTCAACTACGACTACGACCACTAAACGGATTTTTCCATTTGCGATAACAATTTAAGTTTTCTGACATTTTCTTCTGCGCTTTGCTTGTCACACGTCCCGAACATTTACGTGTTGAAGATTTCTGTCTTCTGGGTTGTTGCGCTGTGTTGTCTGGTAGATGTTTACCAATCGCCCTGATGATGGAGGCAGTATGACCTCAGAAACGTTGGTAAACATCGTCCAGACTACACAGCGCAACAACCCAGAAGATGGAAATCTTCATACTCATCGCCCTGATGATGGAGGCAGTATGACCTCAGAAACGTTGGTAAACATCGTCCAGACTACACAGCGCAACAACCCAGAAGATGGAAATCTTCATACTCATCGCCCTGATGATGGAGGCAGTATGACCTCAGAAACGTTGGTAAACATCGTCCAGACTACACAGCGCAACAACCCAGAAGACAGAAATCTTCATACTCACCGCTGTGAAAACCTCAAATCATACATCTAAGTGTAGCTTTATTTTATCACCCTGATTATATCAGACGAAATTGTTCAATTGTGAAGCTCCTCAATATGTGCCTTTTACCCGATAGATTGTTAATTTGGGTCCAGATATCCCCTCAGCACTTCATTATTAAACACTTTCAATCTGCATTGGTCTGTGAAAGACCAAGTTTCACCCATCATCTTGTACTATTTTGTACTACAACAGGCATATGTGATATGTATTTCTGTCTTAAGTGTTAGACAGGACACGGTGATAAGGTACTCTGAACCAAACTGGATAATAAATTGTAAATTCTAAATATTTAAGTTGCTGTGTTTACTGGCTTATATAACCTAGTCTGGCTAATTATTTGGTCACAGCAACGCGAGGGACTATGGTTGCTAGGGCGTCGGGAGTGGCTTTGTACTGTGGCTAGGTGCCACTCTGGGGTTAGGGTCACACAGTGTGGATACAGGATTTGTTAGTATTTGTTACGCGCTGTATTTATGTATCTGTTTTTCGTGAATGATTCATAACCCTCTGTTGGTTAACTCTTGAGAGCACAATGGTGACATACATGCATAACGTACTTTACTTTAAACTCAGTACCTACGTATTTTACCACAGAATATGTAACGGTTTCACATACATCTCAGCGATTATTTCACTAAATAGCTTTAACTAATTTATGCTTGTAATGGAGATGCTTTACGTTTTCTTTCAGGCAAGAAATGTATCAATAAATATTATTTACTTAAATTAAGGGCTTCAAAGTTCTAAGTGATATTTAATTACTGGCATAACTCATGATTTGTAAATGTTCAATAAAATGACGTTTGCCTAATTAGTAAACGTTCAGTTTTATAAATATTTTATCCTAAATATAACGTGAGAAATCATGGCACAGGGCTTAATTAATTTATGGAATACTTTGTGATCCATAAAATAAGTTATTTAAATACAATAAGACCCTTTGTTTGAAACTTTTCCATTCCATCGGAAACTCGTTCATGTCAAACTAAACAGTACAGCACGAGAATCGCAGATAATGTTTGTGGTCTTTTAGTGACCTTTAACTACGGACATTCAAAAAAGTTGGATCGAAATGCATTCCAGCTGTACATGTGTGTAAAATAAGACGTTAACGCTTTCATCAAAAGTGTTCTGAACAGCTGGAAATTTCAGTACCAAAATGAGAAAAACGCGTGTTAAAACTGTACTCCGTTATGGATTGCGCCTTTACAGGTGTCATAATGTGGCAAACTTTGGTGGTCTCCATTGACGTAATATGCATACCGTTTTCATTAATTAGTGTAATTATATAGAGATTAGGAAGTCAAGAGGAATTTCGGACAGGCACAGAAACCCCCCCCCCCCCCCCGGCC
>NW_019059945.1:299147-324444 GCF_000696155.1 Zootermopsis nevadensis | reverse complement strand
AAACCCCCCCCCCCCCCATGCAGTATTTTAATAGGATAAAGATGTCTATCTTCTGAGTTGTTGAACTGATGATGGAGGCAGTAAAATCTCTGAAACGTCGATAAACGTCTACCAGACTGCACGGCGCAACAGCTCAGAAGACAGCCATTTTTATACTCGCCGTCGGGCGAGAACCTGAAATCTCGCTGAATAAATGTAGCCGGAATTTTTACAGCGAAATGTCGTCAGGAACAATAATTTTTCCTTTTAATTGTGTCTTGTGTCCTTCGACGGGAGAAGCACACTACAACCGAGGGCTTCAGAAAATTACCACGCGAAGGCCAGTGTGTCCAAGGAGCTCTTGGAGGAACAGCTCAAGTTCTTCAGCTCAACACTCCCCCGGGCTCAGCGTCTTTGTACCACTCCACTTTCCCTTTCTTCCTTATTTCCTTTCATTCCTATTTAACGCCACACACTGTGCTCACTGTTTCCTTGTCAAGATGAAGTCGAAAATGTCTCATTATTAAAAGCAGGTGTAGAAAAACTTACACTATTCAACTACCACGCTCAGGCCAGCGTTCCTCAATGTGTTTCACAAGAAACACAAAATATTTCATTTTTCTGACTTAACGTGCGAATGTACAATCTGTTCTTAATATTCTCGGCACACCAAAAACCTTGTAGCTACAAACCAATGTGCCGAGGTATGCTGGCCTAGACCATTGTAAGGGTGATTAAATCACGAAGGACGAAGTGGACAGGGTGCGTAGCGCAGGCCAACGGCGTGTTTGCTTAAGAGGAAACTGTGCTGGTCCGAGGTCCCCATGGGGAAAAGTCACTAGTAACATACAGGTTCATGCGTAGATCGGATGATAATATTAAGATGGACGTTAGTAAAGTAGACGTAATTTGTGAAATAATACAAGTGTCACAACTTCTATTTTGCTGTCTACTACATGTTTTGACCTAACCAGGTGAAATAACACTCATGCATTCTACCGTTTGCGCCTGAAGATGGACTGGTTAAGACGAAACGTTGAGCAGACAGCAAGATATAAACTGTACCCGGCTATTTATAAAGCTGTGATCACGACTGCGCTGACTCACGACAATGGCCAATGTATTTTTTGTTCAGCTATAGTTCTTGTAGCATGGCGTAAGATGGTGTTCAAAAGTAACTGATCTGATGGCACTTTGTCATCTACAAATCTTGCACTGTATTGTGCTACTACTAGATTTACGAGGCGACAGAAATACGCCGTGGCTTATTCTAAGGCGCTATTCCAAAATATCTGAGAAAGACTTAAGTCAATATTAGATATAGTACGACTTTGGAACCCAGGACCTTTAACTTACAAAACACTTGTAACTAGGTTATACCACGACCTTACTAGTCAGTTTAATTTACTAGTTAAAAAATAGGTCAAGCTATCTAGTTATTTAGTTGGCCATTCAGTTGGTTAGTTAATTAGCTAGACCCTCACCTATTTGTTTAGTTCGATGGTGGAATAGGTGGTCAGTTACTTAGTTGTCCAGTTAGCTCAATCGTTTGTCTGTTACCACTGTCAGCGTTATTTCACAGTAACCGTTCGTTCGCCTCTCGATTTGCCACAAAGTTCCGTGTCTTCTTGCAGAGCCACTACGAGCGACTCATCAACTGAATTGCTCCGTCCCTCCAGAACGGAGAGAGAAGAGATGAGATGGCGGGGCTTAAATCAACAATAATTATTAAATTAGTTACAGCAAATATCTCTAACCCTGTGCTTCCATTAGAAACTCTTGCTGCCTCTTCTGCTATTTACCATCCTTTTCGCTCTCATTTGGTACAACGGTATTGTGTTCAAGTGTCTTGGTCTCCAGTCTCTCATCTCAACTGTGCAAGGCCAGAGCAAGACCGTCACAACTCCATCTTTATATTACCGCAGTAATCTTTACCTTTCCAAGTGTTAGGACACCACGAAATATTTTAATATCTCACAGCATCAATGTCATTAATTTCTGAAAATCTGCGAGTAATAGCTGTCTTCACCCTCTGCATTCTAAGATCGTCTAAATATTTTGAAAAATACAGTTCTTACCGCAAAGAAAACACAACACTTCACTACAACGATCAATTGGTTAACACAGTTTAAGAAAATAATCTCCGTTTAATCTGATAATGATTTTTTTTATTATTTGTAGTGTTCTGTCTGACGACAGGTCCATATATCATGAACAGGATCCTTCCAACCTCTTCAGGTTGTCAGGACCTGCTCATACATATATACATTCTTGGCAGAGATGATCAGAAGTGGTTTGCCATTGCCTTCTTCTGTGTGTGAGTGGAGTAATTGTTGGGATGCCACGGAGAAACCGGGGAAGCCCCCGGAGGAAAACTCCGTGATGCCTAGACCACGGCCTTGCCCAACACAAGTTATAAATTTGAGCACCACCGGGAATTGAACCCGGGACCCCAGGCTTACAAGGCTAGTGTTCTGACCGCTAGACCACCGTGGTAAAATATCTGATAATGATATGATACATAAATACGAGTCTATGTATAAAATGCAGAATTACTGAACGATAAGCTGGTGGAAATATAATTATCATTCGGCCTTGAAATGTTACTTATAATTTCATGAACACGTATGAGAGGTTGAAATTAATGCTCCATACATTAGACGGGGGTGAGTGGTCGATTTTAAACACCGGCTTTTAGCATCCGGAGATAAATCCGTCGGTAATACAAGCGCAAGTTATCTTCAGAGTTGCTTTCCTGTCCGGACGCTTCTGCAGAGTTGTAAAAACATCGGTAGATTATGATGCCGTTATTATTGATAATCTCCTTATATTTAATTGATGTGAATTACTTTGTTAAACACGCTCGTGCTGGTGTTAACCACTGCCGACACGTGTCATCGCACGTGTCTGTGTGATCGAGGGATCGGAATGAAACAAATGTGTCCTGTCGCAGTAGTTCAGAAACTCTCTTGTGGTTCGGTGCTCTTTTAGGTTTTAAGACAACCTGCCTATACATTGAATAGGAGATTGGGTGGACAGAAATGGCAAAGTGGACGCCATGACAAAGATAAGAACTGGCTTGATATTTGGTCTTGTGCTGCAAGGAAATAATATGTTGTAGTTGAGGGCTTATGCTGGCGAGAATATTTGGACCTTGGATAGATAAAGATATTAAACCAATCCACAAAATGAGAAGTTTCATAATTTATACTTGTCGCCAAATATTAGTCCACTCGTACCTGTGCCCATTTTAAACACACAGTAGGGGTCTCCCACCATCCCTATTCTATTTAACTTATATTTCAAAATTGTTTATCCATACTTTATCCCCTCATTTATGGGATTTAGAGATAAAATAATGAAGTAAATACATTTTAAATTAACTGAAAGAATACATACTACGTTGAAGATTGGTATCTTCTGGGTTATTGCCAGACTACACGGCAGAAATCTTCAGGCTCACCGCTGCGAAAACCTCAAATCTTACATAGATACTACGTTGTCATATACATCGGAATTGGTCAACAGTTGCAACAGTTGAAAACCGACCGCTCTGTAAACTTACCATAACAAATTATGTTTTTGTGCATGGGGATTTCTTTCCCTTAATTTCGTAGTCATTATCAACACATAGCAGATTTGTCATCACAAATACAGAGCCGTCAATACCGCTGTTTATCTGCAGGCCGTGTTGACAAAACACATTACAGCAGCTCCGGCTTAATTATCACAGACTGCAGAATAGAAGATACACCGCCATTAAAATTTTCTTAGCCCAAATTTCAAAAGAAGCATTGTTATAACAGAGGATGTTTTTTTTCTCGAAAATTACACATTTCTCTGTTTTCACATTAATTTTTTTTTCCAAAAGATTCTGGATATAGCTTCAGGGGAATTATTTTATGTTTCGTTTCATGACAGCAATTATGTGGGCCTACATTTTTAGGTGTTATTTACAGAATTGTACGTCATCTACATACAGACGGTTTTATTCTATAGTGAGACTGGGGTTGGAAAAAAAAAGACAAGATGGACGAGACACGAAGCACGCAACTGGGATATAATAAATTCGTACAATATTTTAGTTAGCAAATACCAAGGAATTATATCGCTTGGCAGTCCTTAGTGAAGATATATTTAAACGTATATTGGAAAAATTACAGAATGGAATGCGGACTGAACTCAACCGGGTAAGGACAGAGTTTTAAGAGAGGATTTCATTAACAAAGAAATGAAATTTCGGTTTTCATAATATCGGGGAACTAATTTTATTAACCCTCGATTAAGGAGTCGGTTAATCCTACAGTAGGTTCTGAGCCGAGAGGCCTACTTTGATAGCAGCATCTGTGTCTACACTAGGCAGGATATAGAACATTCTGGCTCTGTAGCAAAGAAACAAAACTTGCCTTCCCTCTTGTGTCGCCGTATCTTAACTACTTCCCTCCTCCCCGTACTCTTAGTCTGTTTCCATGGAAACTCGTAACAAAAACCCGATCCTTGTAGTCTGGAGTGAGTTACTGTGCGGAGAGAATCTTTTCTTGCGGCAAATTTGCATGATCCCGCCATCCCACACACTTACAGACAGCGCCCCCCCCCTACCCTCCAAACCCATGTTCATGTTCTCAACAGTTTTCGTTAATAATCTCTCTAAATGAGAGCAAGTAATTAGACTAGGCTGTTAATTACAGTTTGGGGGATTGTTTTAAAGACTAAAGTGTTTAGTTAAATTCACCATTTACAAGCGAAAGTGCAGAGGGTGGTTTGGGATGGGGTGGGGGTGTATAGCGGAAAATATCTGAGAGTTTTAGTTCTGACAAGAGTTTCAAGTTGGAAGCCTGAAGGAAGACTCATTACTAAATTCGTCCCAAAGGCTCGTTACCTTAACGTAACTTACGAGTGAGAAAGTTATGAAACACTGAAATCACACTTGTGCTTACAGCTACAGGCAAACTTACGTTAAAAGTTTCTATGATGGTTTAGATACCAACGTTTCGGAGAAATATACTACCTCCATCTTCAGGGCCAAACATTCTCTTTAACCCCTGAAGGTGGGGTCAGTTATAGAGGTGTTCAATCATCGATTTTTGCTCCCGGAAATATGGTTAATTTGTCTAAAGTCTGGATTACATTTTTCCCAGATGTCCCCCAACGAATCATTCAACAGAGCAGATTAGCCAAGTAATAACAAGCCTGAATTATATTCTGGAAATCCAGGATCAAATTCAGACTGGACATCGGGTACACCGACAGAGGATTTTGGGATATCAGTCACTGTGCGGTTGCTCAGATGATACGCCTGCCTTGGCTTTCCATGGTCCACGAAAGCTTCCCTCTAATCGTTCGTTTCATTGTCGATTCGTCTTTCATATGACACAGCTCTGATTAACAACTACACAGAATTCCTTTCACCTGCTAGTACGAACACTTGCACGACTGAACTATGTGTGTCGGGGGATGTCTCGCCAAGATAAACGAGTCTTCCTACTGCCACTTCAGCGAGGGCTGCACTCTTAGTGAAGTCGAAGCACATCTAAATAATATTTAAGAGTTTAGTCCATACCGCAAAGAAAACAGAGCAATTCACCATAACAAATATTAACTGGTTAACGATATCCAATTAAATAATCGCTGTTTACAGTGAGAATCATACAAGATATTTAAATATTAAATGAGCATTTGCTGATTGTTAAGGCAGGTGGTAAACCTAGTTCCCACTGGGCTTCACAGGGTTAGCTAAGTGAACAAATTACATAACGCTGATTTATTCTATTACTAAAGCAGGGTGACGATGCAAACAGAATTAAAAATTATAGCCTGCTCATTATTTGAATGCAAACTTTAGGAAACAGGCCTGATAACACATCGCCTACATTACATAACCTGTAAGACTTGAGGTTATCACAGCGGTGAGTATGAAGATTTCCGTTTTCTGGGTTGTTGCGCTGTGTAGTCTGGTCGATGTTAACCAACGTTTCGGAGGTCATACTGCCTCCATCATCAGGGCGATGAGTATGAAGATTTCCGTCTTCTGGGTTGTTGCGCTGTGTAGTCTGGTCGATGTTAACCAACGTTTCGGAGGTCATACTGCCTCCGTCATCAGGGCGATGAATCGACCAGACTACACAGCGCAACAACCCAGAAGACGGAAATCTTCATTACATAACCTGATCGTGTATTCAAAGAGTATTTGTGTTCTATCGGCAGGAAAGGATCTGCTGCACGATCTGGATGACACAAGCAGCAACAGGGAAGAACTAGGAAGTGACGTCAGTGATGAACGAGACGGAAAGAGCAACAACGGCAGCAACAGCAGCGGAGGCGGTGGGGGCGGCGGAGGCGGCAAGAAGAAGAAGTCGGGAAACACCGCGGGCAGCATTGGAAACAGTGGTACCGGAAGTGACGGTAAAAGCGGAAGTGGTAGTGGTAGTGGTAGTGGCGGTGGTAAACCTCGAAGAGCGCGAACTGCGTTTACATACGAACAGCTAGTAGCACTGGAAAACAAATTTAAGACAACGCGTTACCTCTCAGTCTGCGAACGACTGAATCTAGCTTTGTCTCTGTCACTAACGGAGACACAAGTGAAAATTTGGTTTCAGAACAGGAGGACTAAGTGGAAGAAGCAGAATCCAGGTATGGACGTGAACAGTCCCACTGTCCCGCCTCCGCCTGGGCCTCCAGGTCCGCCGTTTCAAGGGGGCTACTCTCACCACCAGCACGCCGCAGCGGCCGCGGGACTGTTGTATTCGGCCGCTCACCACGTCCCATATCCGTATCCTCTGCCCCCCGGCGCGGGCCCCCCAGCATCGCAGAGCTACACAGGACACCCGTACTTTCATCATCTGAGCAACCACCACTCGCTGGGGCATTCATCGTGAGACTATGATGGCTTCTTCAAGGAGCATCTTGTAGTGTAGGAGGCTGAGAAAGTCGCTTACCGCTTTCTTAGAAGTTCAAATTGTTCAGGATAAGGATAAAATGTTAAGGTAATTCCCACTTTTACGACAAAATGCTTCTCTGGAGTCCCCGTCCTCAATCGGATCGCATTACAACGGGCCACAAATTCCCGACAGATTTAACCATCGGCCCTGCATGACGTCGGTCAAATCGACAGATGCGTTGCAAATCGATCTACTGCCAGCATTTCGTTTGTTGTTGTTAGGGGAGAGATGACTCCTTGGACTATTCATCCGAAGTCTTCAACGCGTCTGATACTAAGATGCCGCCAAACTCTTGTGTGAAGGCGTCAGCGCGTCTAGACGCAGAGTTCTGACTGCAACAGACAACTGCAGGCTGCCACAATATGCAACTACACAACAGATTTCCAAGAATTAACTTTAAAAAAAATAGGAAACCTGATTACAACGGAATCCTCAAAGATTTTCTTCCGTTTAAAGCAGTTTTATATGTATCACTAGTAGGGCCTAAAGATGGCTGTCTTTTGGATTGTTGGCACCGTGGACAGGCCCACTATTTGCCTCCCTCTCCCTTAAAATTACTTTAAGAAAGAGGCATCTAGCTCTCTGGTCTGTGAAAAATTTGACGCATGTCACTTTGTCATTTTTAAAGCACACACGACTAAAAAAGGTTTTATTGAGAATCGTGAGATACAACTCATGACAAAGGCATGCAACTCTGACTAATGTTTGCTGCCTTGTTCGACGACTCCTAGAAGGGTAAATTATCCTATGATTCATACAACTATAAAACCTTCAGTAAAAAAGGACCTAAATTCTTTCCATAACTAAAGATTTTTTTTTTCGACAAGGTAAATACGAAAATTCGAGACAATCTGCTGCAATATGAATCACATATGAATACATCTATTGTCAGTGATGTACAAGTTTTGTTTCCTTGAAGATAAAATTGAGTTTTCTTGTCGCAAGTGGCCCTAACAGATGTCAAATAATTCCGTAACTTTCGTTAGTGGTTTCATTACACAAAACTGTTTGTTATTGGCCATCGTCTGACGTAACTTAGCCCTACACGTGATACACCAGACATTTCAGAGAGTTGCTGATAATGAGCAAGCCTGTAATTGTTTGTAACTTATTACGCATAGCTTGTGTACAATCATATTAGACCTAGTTTGCACAAGATACTGGTTGCTTGTACACAAATGTGAGTTTAAATACTGTCACTTATTATCGCAATCAACATCACTGTTAAATATACCGTAATCATATTAATTTATTAGCAAAAATGAAAAGATTGACTGTATAGAGTTCGAACAGGAGCTTACGCATGAGAAAACGTTCAAGAATTTTCCTTTGCCAAGTATGAGGCCTACATACGTTTGCGTTCATCCACATTTTAAAACATTTTCATGTGCTATTATCTATAGAATTGTAAGTCAGTATAAGTAATCAAAACTTGACAAAACGCAATTATCATCAGTAGACCTGACAGAACATTCCTTCCACTGTTCACAAATATTCACTTCTGGATTAAAATAAGTAATAAAAATAACCTACTAACAGGTGTTACCTCTACTAATAACGACCCAGTACCTTGTGCATGGCTATAATGTTGATTGTCTTCATAAATACAGCAATTTTAAACACTTTCTAACCGAGATAATGAGTCTAAGACAAATAGGTCCACTGCTGTATTTAAACAGCTGCGTGTTAACTTCATTACACAGAATAATAAATAAACAAGCATTCGCTCATATCATGCAGAGAGCATAGAATATTATTTATACATAATGTCCTGAATGTTGTTATAAAACTACTATTTCGTTTGTTATTTTTAACTTAAAAGGATTACGATTCTAATTATGAAATACTGTGACTTAAGTGACGCTGATAATAAATGATCCTGTATTTAAATAGTTAAAACCATTTTTCAACTCATGCATGTGTATGATCCTTAATCATGACCAATCTTGGCTACAGTTTGGAATTGGTTGCAGGCTTATTGCCTAAATTCGAAATGACTGCCTTTTCATTTCTTTCAAAATGTTCAGATTATTTACCTTTCAATTAGAGATGATCAATATTGTTTATAGTTAAATTTACAGACGAAAGATATTAACAAAAGACGCAGCTTATAAACCAAGTGCAAGGTTTTGTGATGAAAAAGTACGTAGCTTCAATCTAATCAACTTGTGAGAAAAAATCAACACAATTAAAGCAATCGTGAGCAATTATATCTGCGCTGCCTTATTTGATAAATTTATATTCTGCAGGTCTTCAAGTCAGTATTTATTTTGCTTGTTAATCATAATTCAAAACTCGGTTTGGTGTACGAATTTCCTTCAGTTTTCAACATATTCACATTATTTATTTTTGTTATCCTAAATTCCATTTAAAATATTATCCTCTTGTAATCTATATGTTATAGCCTATATTCACTCCAGTGTTTATATCGAAGAGTGACTCAGTACTGCTCTTGAAAAAGCATTTCAACAGCTTCATGCCCCTGTTTATTATTTGTTAATACCTTCCAGACTTGAAACGATAATTTTATTAGCAATAAACGCGTGAGCAACATTTTAACCCAACAAACAATA
Organism: Zootermopsis nevadensis; assembly: GCF_000696155.1. The sequence goes on along the minus strand of NW_019059945.1, from coordinate 314,954 downwards.
TTTTCAACTTTAGAATTTAAATTAAGTCCCTTTACCTTAAAACAAATCCTGTTTTCTTTAGAAAGCCAGTTTTATTTCGATAGGTCAGCCGCGAATAAAGTAGCTAATTTCCGAGAGTTGATCTGTTGCTCATCCGAACACCGATCTTTCTGCGCCACATTTAGACCAACAGTTTTGTAATAATTGCTTCTTCTTCTCCTTCTTATTCTTGCTTCTCTGCCCTCTCTAATTTAGACTTGAAATGGCGGACGTCTCGACACTAAATCATTCGTCGGCAGTAATTCTGTCTTCTTCACGAGGCAACGGACTAAGTGGCCTGACTTACTTCATGTTGCTTGCTACATGTAACGGGTCACTAGATGTTAATTTGGCATTCTCTGCATTATCTCTGCTTTACGCGCTTCCTTCCTGCCTTCAAGTTTATCTCTTCCTCTCGACTCTCCCGCCGAGTTAGTGACACGATTTATTGCCCACTGCATCCTCCTGGTTCTTCCACAGTCTTCTGTGACGTAGAGTGGCATATCTCCCCACACACACACACAAGTGCTTCCATGGCTGTGCCATCTGGAATGAGACACTTTATACGAAGTGACATTTTTCCTGAACATTTCATGAACTGAGACAAAAAATACTTTTCCTTCTTCCCTTTCATTAATTTTCTTTCATTTCTTCCTCCTCTTGTCTTCCATCTTATGCTTCTCTTCGTCATCCATTTTTCATCCTTTCCTTCTCCTTCTTCTCTTTCATATTCTCCTTTCTTATTCCATTTCATCATCCATCTCCCTCTTCTTCTCATTCTTCTCCGTTCTCTTCCTCGTCGTTCCCCTTTTTAGTTTTTTATTAAGGATCTGAAATGGATACACGTTCACGAACTATTCACGGATTAATACAGATCTCTTTCAAAATGTCAAACTACAACTTCTTACATTTCCCCTAACTCCACGATGTTATTTAGTTTTTAAAATCTAATGATTACTCATCTGGTCAAGAATGTAGAACCGTTTTATGAAAGGCTGTCAGCTTAATTCAGTTAGCACAGATTTATATTGTTTCGAGCCATTCTATAAAGGTGAGGCTTTTGTTCTTTTGACCGGAACAACATTACAAAATAAGGTCATAAAATACGCTGCAAATAAGAGAATGGAGATGAGGTATTAGTGTAAAATTACTTCTGTTGCTCTCTTAACGAGACGATCCTGCAAATTTCTCTCCTGTCCATACCCTAGACAAGTTGTGTTGATTCTGTTTCATCCTAGTATTAACGACTATAATATTCCTCTTAGATGAAGATTTCTGGCTTCTGGGTTGTTGCACCGTGTAGTCTGGTCGATGACGGAGGCAGTATGACCTCTGAAACGTTGGTTAACATCGACCAGACTACACAGCGCAACAACCCAGAAGACAGAAATCTTCATACTCTGATGACGGAGCCAGTATGACCTCTGAAACGTTGGTTAACATCGACCAGACTACACAGCGCAACAACCCAGAAGACAGAAATCTTCATACTCTGATGACGGAGCCAGTATGACCTCTGAAACGTTGGTTAACATCGACCAGACTACACAGCGCAACAACCCAGAAGACAGAAATCTTCATACTCTGATGACGGAGCCAGTATGACCTCTGAAACGTTGGTTAACATCGACCAGACTACACAGCGCAACAACCCAGAAGACAGAAATCTTCATACTCTGATGACGGAGCCAGTATGACCTCTGAAACGTTGGTTAACATCGACCAGACTACACAGCGCAACAACCCAGAAGACAGAAATCTTCATACTCTGATGACGGAGCCAGTATGACCTCTGAAACGTTGGTTAACATCGACCAGACTACACAGCGCAACAACCCAGAAGACAGAAATCTTCATACTCACCGCTGTGAAAACCTCAAATCCTACATTCCTCTTATATCATGTATTTGAGGAGTGTCGGGCCTGTATAAGATCAGAACCGAAAACAATCGAGTCTTCAGGGCTCATTTTAGGAAGTACGTACGGAGCAAATACACGAAGATGGTGCACACTAAATTAATGCATCAGTTACATTTTAGTATTTTGATGTTTCTCAAATCAAATGCAATTTTTTTAAGTGTGTGCAAATAGGTGGGACACGTTGTTGGAGATCTGAAGCTGTGTTAAAGTCGTTGATGAATATTCTCCTCAGCACTGAAAGTGCGACTCCATTAGCTACCGCAACGGTGTCACTGTACTGTACAATCTGCAAAGCTTAAGCTTAAGGAGGATACATTCTAGAGATACGCGTTATTCCTTCCCGTGACTCCGCGAAAAAATTGCCCAGAGATGTTTCCACCGTCCGGTACTTCGAATTATCAGAAAGACGCTGAAGTGACAATACAAGGAAGAGTGCATTTTCTGCCTACAGATACCTCCTTTGCTATTTTAAAACAAATCAGTGCTGCGAATAGTATAAAACCGAAAATCACCATTTTCGATAAATTCTGAATCAAAGGAAATTGTAACAGATTACGATTATTCGGACATACCACATCTTTAATAAGAATAAAGAGCGAAAATCAAACCAAAACCCTACACTGAACATGTTTCGTTTTAAATAAAAAGTAATACGTTAAGACAAAACTTCATGCGGATACAACACGTTTGATTTGAAAGTCTGTTCACTAATGTCTTCCGAAAGCCCTCATCGCATTCAATTCATGAGCAACGCACTTTACACCTCTAAAAGTTATTCCACGTTTTCATTACTTATTTCTCAGATATGCTCATTTTGTAGGAATACTTTAAGGAGAAAGGAGATAACCAGGCATCTTACTTAATAACTCCATGGTCTTTTGTCTTGAAAAGCTGATATGTATTAATCCGGAAAAGACACTTACGTCTTTTATAGAACCTGAAGGTTCGTTATCTCATTTACAAAAGCCAGACTTTGGGTTCTGCTCCTTTCGGATCAATGCGGCCACACCCTCACATCCAGTTTATTTTTTTTTGGAGTTCCTTATTATGCGATCTCCTTTGTGTCCTTGCCAATTTAACGGAGACACCAAAATTCCTTAGTTTCCTACAACTTTCCTCTCGCTCGATGTTGCTATGGTAACAGGAGACAAATCCTACTCGTCAGATCTGACCAATAAGTGACCAGTTATGGACTATGCTTTGCATCTGGAGTGTAAATGCCTTGATAGAAATCCTGGTCTTCGTACTGGAAGATAGGTAAGTGAATTTAAAATTTCAACTTATCACAGCGGCAAGTACGAAGAAGGCTGTCTTCTGGGTTGTTGCAGTGTGTAGTCTGGTAAACGTGACGGGTTTAGAATAATCTTAGTAGGCACTTGAGGGTGAACGATAAAAGTTGTTACAAAAATTTCATTTTGCTGTGGGTCAGTCAAAATCAGACTCAGACTTTATGAAAAACCTCTGAATCAGCTTATGATGTAAAATATTAATGTATGGCAACACAAAATGTAAACCTCATTAAGAATTCCAATTTTTATTTTAAAAATATTCCTACGCAGTGTAGCCGTACATGTAACACCGCGTAAGGGAAAATAATTTGTCGTAAGTCCCATGTTCTTTTATTGTAACAGTGGTTATCTGTCCGTAATAAATGAACATCAAGGCCAATTAAGTATGGATGATCGCAAAGAACTCACTTGGTAAACAAGCTATGTCTTTCGCTGAGATTTGTTTAAATACAGCTTATTTCCGAGATATCCAACAGATACAGAAACTTGGGCACACTAACTACCTCATTTCACCACACTGTAAATACGGATAGATGCATGTTTTAAAGTAGGGAAATAGGTTGTTTCAATTATTTATTCCGTCTACACATACCATCAGTAATTCAGTCCTTGCCATAAAATTTAAAGTCATTCTACAATAACACACTACAACGCAGAGAAACCTCACCAGGCTGTGCTAAAAATATTTTTAAAACATCTCTGATAATTATTTTTGGCAATTTAAAATTTAACCGTTCACAAAAAATTAAAAACGGTTTATATATATAAACGGTTATGACGCTGGCCTTGTAATCCTGGGGTCTCGGGTTCGATTCCCGGCGGTGCCCGAATTTATAACTTGTGTTGGACAAGGCCGTGGTCTAGGCAACACGGAGTTTTCCTCCGGGGGCTTCCCCGGTTTCTCCGTGGCATCCCAACAATTACTCCATTCACACACAGAAGAAGGCAATGGCAAACCACTTCTGGATCATCTGCCAAGAACGTATATGAACAGGTCCCAGTCCGAGAAAAGGATGGAAGGATCCTGTTCATATGGACCTGTCGTCAGACAGAACACTAAATAATAAAAATATATAGTTACTTTTCTGAACAACCGGGGAGGGGGGGGAGTTCCTTAGTACAATAACACAGAAACCGGGAACTGGACCTGATGATGGCCACACTGGTTCGAACTCTGTTGCCAAATTGAGAAGATAGTAAACAGTGTGCTAAAAGTGACGTACAGATAAATAAAGAATCAACAAATCATACCGGGATGCTACAAACTTTAGAACCTCGCAGTTTTTAAGTACCGGTAGAACGCATCAGTCAGAAAGTTTTAGAATATGCAGAGATCAGCTGCTAATGTTCATACACACAAGTCGCGTTCAGTGCTGGCAGTAGTCGTGTTTGTCCATATTAAAATAGATTAATCTCGATTTCAAATATATGAAACATGTAACAATCAATTAGCGTTGATTCGGAGCATCAGTAATAGATGTAGTGTTCAAAAACAGGGATAACGCAAACTGCGAAGAGTGAGGGGAACAGGACTTGATCGGATTGTTTTAACCTTGATTAGAGACCAAATTAAATTACAAATAAATTATAAGCATTCAAACATTCGCCATTTGGTGTAGACCTAGTGCATTTTAGAGTTCCAAAGGATTAGACATTATAGATTTTAAAACCTGCTAGTACACTGATCCAAATTCCCTTGCAACACGTCGCTATACTAAGTTCAGGGAATAAGTTAGCAGTGTTTAGAAAGTTACGATTTTCAGTAGCATAGCTGTACGTCTGATATAAAAGAGCTATTACAGAGAAATAAATATTCGAATCTAAGCAAAAATTTATTATTTTATTCGAAAATATAGACGTCTCAATGGTAATCGCTAATTTCTTTAGGAAATTATATATTCGCGTGTTATAGTCAGAAAAAGACAGTATCTTATCTTTCGCAGTCAGAATTCGTAATACACACAAACATACTCATTCATCAACGATAGTTTCATTCAACATGCGTTATGTTTTGGTTTTATACGTCTGCATTCTTATATGGCAAGGATTTATATGTGGTCTAGCGGTCAGAACGCTGGCCTTGTAATCCTGGGGTCTCGGGTTCGATTCCCGGCGGTGCCCGAATTTATAACTTGTGTTGGGCAAGGCCGTGGTCTAGGCAACACGGAGTTTTCCTCCGTGGCATCCCAACAATTACTCCATTCACACACAGAAGAAGGCAATGGCAAACCACTTCTGGATCATCTGCCAAGAACGTATATGAACAGGTCCCAGTCCGAGAAAAGGATGGAAGGATCCTGTTCATATGGACCTGTCGTCAGACAGAACACTAATAATAATAAAAAAAAATTGGGATATATACCGACGGCTTACAATTTCAGTAAGGGGGTTTGTAGTGGCTATGCCCTACTCAGTTTTTCTCTTTCTAGGTATATTTAGTTGCAAATCTATGCTATACCCTTTCTGATAGTATATATATGTATATATATGCTGTGGGCCTACTTTCGTAGTTACTGACATTTTCAGTTGATTTTAAATGTTGCTATATCTGGGTGTACTCTTGAACTTGCCTGACTGGTTAGCCTACAAGATAGCTCGCCCAACTTGCATGTTTTTGTTTTCCACATTCCATAAACATTTGACCTACAAAGGTTACATTCGAAGGATATGTTGCCACATAAAGTTTCAAACACCACGTTTTTTACATCAGTGTTTATTCACTCCACAAAATTTGAAGGACCGCCATGATAGTATTGTTAATATACAGAAAGTAAAATTTAATTTATCTGTACGAAGATGGGGATGTATCCATTTGGCTTTTATGTCCACACCGAATTTCACGAAAAACGATATTTTGGGGTCCAAAGTATTAATATCAGAAGCTGGAACAGACGGATTGACAGACGGAATATACCAAAATTAATTTATCACTGCAAGATAATAACACAAATTGAGAATGTTTGAGAAGGAAGTATTCCTACTGAGGATAATATATGGAGCGTATTTTTTTTTAACAAAACTGGTAGCAGCTTGGAAGCTTACATTTGTAATTAAATAACTTGCGTTTGGATTCCATAAAAGCAACAAATTTCTCGACCACCTGAACAAAATATTATCTTTTAAAGGAAGCCGATGCACTGACACAGGATTGTTAGTTATGTCGTAGTCAATACAACTGTAATTGCTTATCTTTAAGAAAACGAACGAGATGTAAAGTCAAAGGTAATCAAATCGTACAGAATTCCCGAGGTTGCAAAACGCGCTTTCGGTGATGTTATTTGGGGTGAGGCATTTCTGATAGCTGATGCCACGGGTAAGGCCAGCAAACGTAATCATATCGGGGTGTGAGAAGTGAAGAGGGGGCGGGGGAGGTTAAGAGCTTAGCATAGAGTTTACTCGGCTGTGAAAAAAAGGGGGTTGATGCGTGAAATGGATTTAGAGGGCGGGTGTATCACACAAAACGGAGGGGCACGGAGGTGTAGGGTTGTTCGAATTATAAGCTTTTTTTACTCCCCAACAAAAATATATTATTCAATCTTTGACGTCATTTCCGGCTGTCATGCCATGCAGAAATAAATTTGCATTCACAATTCGATTCACGGGTATTTGCACTCTGTAATTAGTCTGATTTGCATTGGGTAAATTTTTTCCCTCTCACTCATGTGTTTTGTGAATTTTTGTGACTGTATAGGCTTCTATATTGCTGATTCTATATTCGAAAGCTGGTTAAAAATGTCATTGTCGCGACGAGAATCAGCCAACAGCCTCTCATAAATTCCGAGGTGTAAGTGTGCATTTTATAATAACAAGGAATATTCAAACGGACAGACAGGTCTAAGTATCATCAACAAAGTAGTTTGGCTTCTGCGACTAGAAAACAGGACTTCTGTCCTCAACTACAAGTAAGTAAATGTTTGGTAATGTAGCCCGAAGGTCTGACAGCCAATGGATGCTCGTTGCTTCTTCTGATTTGGACAGATTCTGTTGCACAAAACTGGTACAAGATGGCGTCCGATGGCGGACTTCTGTGAACACGGGAAAGAGCTTCCGGGTTATGTAAAAGCAATGTTAGACGGAAATATAAGAGTTAAAAGGAGTGTGAGAGAAATAAAGGCACAAGAAACAGACAAATATAGAACACATAACGAAAGAAGGACTGAAAGGAAAAATAAATCCACAAAGAGAGATAAAGAAGGAAGAAAAAGTAACCCAAAGAGGGACGAATAAAGAAAGTACCAAAGGAAAGGAAAGACGGAAATACAAAATGAGAGAAAGGAGGAAAAGGAAGCCTAAATACAGTTCACTACACGGAAATACAAAATGAGAGAAAGGAGGCCTAAATACAGTTCACTAATTTTCGCTCTGATGCTCACAAAACAAAATACTAAGGTTAATTTTACTTTAAACTAAAATCTTCTCGGCCAATTAGCCGTCATGAATTTGAATTCAAATCCAACGTTTCGGAGATCTGCTCTATCACTATATCAGGGCTGTCGAGTTTTTAAGTTCAACTCTCACCTACAACGCGGTCGATCGGCCGAGGGGATCCTAAGCTTAAGATTTTCCTTCTCATCGCCCTGATGATGGACGCAGCAAGGGGCTCTGAAACGCCGGTAAACTACACGGGGCAACAACCCAGAACACGGCCATCTCCAAATGTTCCTCCTGCATCTCCGTTTGCATGTGAAGTCGCTGTTTTCAGATTACGAAAGTTCATTTGTTTCATCAGGTGCTGTCCCTACGTGGCGCTGGAGGGCGAGCCGCAGGCTGATGCTGCCTGGCACTTTATTTTGGTTGACAAACGCACAAGTTCTAGAAACCCAAAGCAAGTCATTATTTTGGTGCGGCAGTTTGTTTTGTGTTTGAACTCAATCCCCCTCAAGTGCCGCTCAAAGACGTGGCAGCAGACAGACTGATTTACATTACAAACCCAATTCAAGTCCGGTCAGCACTTGCTTATGCAAGCGTCACTCATCGAAAAAATGTGTCCAGAAGTTAGACAGACAGACCCAGGGCTAATCCAGTATATTATTAAACTTCACAATCATTCACTTTCGCTGTAAAACCGTATTGCCTCTGAAAGTTCATTGCATCTTTACAGAGGGATGTGTGTACGTATGCATTTAGCTTGTAAGTATGTGTGTGCACATAAGTGAGTGCGTGCGTGTATGTATTTACACAAGCTTATGAGTGTATATATATGTATTTATGTACGTGTTTTGTCTGAAAAAAAATTTGCGTATGTATAATCCATCCATCAAACTGTCGATCCATAAATCTTGCATTCCACCAATCCAATAAAAGGATCAAGAGTCTATAGGTTGATTTTATGCACAGAAACGGATAACTTAATTAGATAATTAATAGTTTATAGTTGTTGTAGTTTTACCGTGCAGATTTAAGCATCGTTATCAGGACGTATACCGAATGTCTCTTACTGGTACAGCGAAAAAAGACGACAGAGGTTAGGGAGCCCCTCGGTCGCAAGGAGTAAGTGACGGTTGATGGCAGTTAATAGAGGGAGGTTGAATTCCCTGGGCGGATCATTTATGTCTGATATAAAAACGTGCGGGCGAGGAATGACTATTAATAGTTACTCAGTTTGTGTTGGCGTAGATAGCTACAAACGTATATGCCTTTGAAAACTGCTTTCAAATACCGGCTGCCGAATTATGGCCAGCATATGAGGCTTCAGAGACCATATGATCATTGATTGCACAACACTAAACCTATATTAGGTCTAATAATAAAGCGAACACTGAAATATGTGCAGAACAAACACCGCTTTTGTCTGCCCGCAATAGAGGAAATATTCGCCAGAATAATCACCAACAATACAAGTTTGAGTCTAATTACAATTTAAACCACGGTTGTAGCATACTTATAAGTAACAAGTAGCTTCTAAATGACGAGATTGCTGAAGTAAGACAAAAATACTCTGCTAGACCTATATAGGCTAACTGTTTTCAGCAGAGTCTTTATTGAGAATCTAATAGTTGCTCAGCTTCTGAAAAAGTACCACGACTTTTATAAAACCCCAAAAGCTCATGCCCGTGTTCACAAGAGTCCAACACTGGTCCCCATCCGAAACCAAATTAATCTAGTCCATATCCTACTCTGTTTACTTATGATCATTTGTAATTGAATAAAAATTTACTTGGATATTATCCATCGTCTAGTAATTATAAAAAGGTAAAACGACGTTTCGGAGATGGGACTCTATCTCCGACTTCAGGTTCCTACACAGTTGGGCCCACTAGATAGAGCTAATCCCTATCTCCGGTTAGCACTATCTAGTGGGCCCAACTGTGTAGGAACCTGAAGACGGAGATAGAGTCCCATCTCCGAAACGTCGTTTTACGTTTTATATTTACTAGACGATGGATAATATCCAAGTAAATTTTTATTCAATTGACTCTTCACCATCGTCAAGAAGTTTTAGATTTGATATCATTTGTAATATTTGGCGTTTTAAAATGGTATTATCCCTTCAAGTTTTCCGACAAATTTTGTAAGCTTTTCTTACGTATGATGTAATTAGGATCGCGCTTTAAATGGGACATCCTCTATATCAAGAGGAAAGACAGTAACAAATTTACATTATCGAAGAAGTCAAAGTATATACAATTTTAGAAATGCTTGTTATAATTCAGCTCAGAATCTTTTAAACTTAAAGATTAAAATATTCCAAACTACAAATCTATCCCATTCGTGTATTTTGGTCTTTCGCCCCAGCTGAAGAGCACAACCTGAAAACATGAAATTTGCACCTAAGAGAAAAAATAACAAGACAGAAATTAGTTAAATGCCAGTCCTTAATATAAAAGTAAACCAAGGGGAATAAAGTAGGCTGGTCACGTAGAACACATGAGGAACAAGACAAAATATGACAAATGACCACAAAAATTTAGTTTAAAAACCAGAAGATCTGAGACCATTTTCAACGTTACTACTTTATGGGAAAGTGACATCGATCAGACAAACTTTCTTTGTTTTCTTTTTATATATAAAAACATCCTACCCGAACTTCTGGTCGTACATTTTATCCTACAATCACAGCTCTGTCCAGCATAACTTCGGATTATAATTATTTTTTCCGTAACATCATATGTTGATAGAACCTACGTGTAATATGTATTTATTATAAATATTTATAACTTCAAAATAAATTTCTTTTGACATTTAATGACCTTTATGAAAGCCAGTTTCTAGTTACGCTGTGCCACCTTATGGAAAGACATTACAACCATTTATATAGCCTAGTAGACAGCATGAATAAGAGGGGGAGGGAGGGGGCGATTGGAGCAATGATGCACGTAAACTCGTTATATCCTATATAGCCTCTCTCATTACCACCCAACAATAGGACACAAAGCTTAGAACTCGACTGGGACAGATTTATTTTCTGTTCCACCCCTGTCCCTAGAGGGATTGATTCAGAGCCTTTTGTTGTAGCGTCAAAACGATTTCGATACCCAGAAACCAACATCAGAAGCAATTACTGTCATTACATTACGACTAAGAAGTTAGATACAAGGCGTTCCTTCCAGGTATGACACAGTTATTTTCCATAAAAACTAAATTATTCGTTCATGCGCGGATTACTAAATAATTCCACTCTGAAATTTTTATTATCATATAACAAATTCTTCTCGGGCTATCGCCCGTGTCAGGTGATTGAATGACGAAGATAAAAAAACAACGTTTCGAGAAAAATCTTTGTCTTTCGTATTAACTTCAATACCCTGATGACGAAGATGGTTCTCGAAACGTTGGTGTTTTCGCCTTTCAACCACCTGACACGGCTCGTAGCCCGAGAAGAATCCATTATACTTATATACCCCGTGAAAGCTCCAGATCTTACATGTAATTATAAAGATCTATACAGTACATTAAATGAAAGTCTTAGACGAGTTAAGCTTAGTGGATTGCCCATAGGACCAATTCGGCAACACTAACTTATAAAAAATAAAATTGTCAGAACTGTCAATAGGTTACTGCTGTATTTTCAACACGTTGTTAATTTACTTTAAAAGGCAGACGTTATAATGAGGTTACAACTAAATTTACTGAAAAACAAATTCAAAAGAAGATAGGCTTACATAAAATCATTCTGTTATTAGAGAAGATCTACGTTAGTACAAATAACTGAGTTATCAAAAAGATGTGTAACGTCTACGTATTACAAATGATTGAAAAGCTGTTCTCTCATCAGATATTGCAATTGGAAAATAGAGATGGGACTCTATCTCCGTCTTCCGGAGATAGGGATTAGCTCTATCTAGTGGGCCCAACTGTGTAGGAACCTGAAGATGGAGATAGAGTCCCATCTCCGAAACGTCGTTTTACGTTTTATATTTACTAGACGATGGATAATATCCAAGTAAATTTTTATTCATCAGATATGATTAGGATTATCAAAGAGGACGGGGAATGTAACAAGCGTTGGGACATGAGAATTGCATTCTACAATTTTGGTCGGAAAATCAGAAGGGAACAGCCCATTTGGGAGCCAGGCGTAGGTGGGATTCTAGGTCTAAAGTTAAGGTGGTTCTTGAAGAAATTGGCTCAGTGTAGGGACCAGTTATGAGCATTTGTGAACACGATCGCAAACTTCTGAATCCATATAAGGCGGAGAAACGACTATCTGCTTCCAGGGACCTGCGCATGAGTCACGGAGGAGAAGGTTCGGTTGTAGCACTGATGCTGGAAGTGCTGGAGCAGAAGCCGCAAACAACACGAGGCATCTCCTTCAGTTTCCCATGGTGATGATGGAACCTCCTCCGTCCTCCCCACTCGCCTGCAGAATTAAGTGTGTCTCCAGTAGCAGCCCCCAGCGCCCGCCGCTAATCCAGCAGCCAATACCGGGACACTGCATTAGACGAGCCCTCGTTCTACAGCTCAGTCTTTCTGCTTTGCTTAAGATAACCACTGGCTTACACGGTTCCGAAGGACAGTCCGTCTCCTGGTTCAACTGACGACATAAACAGCCCGTTTTCACATCAGCTCCCATCTGTCCCTATCCTGGAAAAGATGAATCCTGTATTTGTCTTAGATCCGTTTTAATATTATCTGCGAACTGTGGTTCCCAAACACCGGTACTCCTTCCGTTTGAAGTTTCCCGACAAAATTTCAGAATGCATTCCTTATGAATTCCACATTCATTTCCTTTTCCTTAATATAACTTTTCACTACACCATTATTTGGTGAAGATTTGACAGAAATCAAAATGTAAGATTTGAGGTTTTCGCAGAGGTGAGTTTGAAGATTTCTGTCTTCTGGGTTGTTGCGCTGTGTAGTCTGGTCGATGTTAACCAACGTTTCAGAGGTCATACTGCCTTCGTTATCAGGGCAACAACCCAGAAGACAGAAATCTTCAGAAATCACAATGTTCAACATCAGACATAGGCCAATAAACTATTCTCCACCTTACAGAATATAATATGCTCTAACAAACAACGAAATTCTATTAACTACATGGCTGAACGCAGAAGTTAAACACGTCTAATATCAATTTCTCCCACTGGACATGATCCTGAACCAGTCCCCTACTCATACTTACAGCCTACGAGTTCTTAATATCCAGCTTAATACAAATCAGTCATCTCTTTCAGGGTGATTCAATTGGTCGGTACCCAGGAGGACTCCCCAGTCCGCATATATCGACGAGTCAAAGACGGCGTCTAAACCCAGAATTACAACGCCATTACTAACATAAATTGCACGACACATTTAATGTATACTAAAATATAAATAAAAATTCATTTAATGGTTTCGAGTATGAAACATCCGGATGGACAATTAGACACGGTCTTTGCAATAAGCGGTTAATTTCAATAAACGCAAAATATGGAATACTACTCCCAAAAGAACCGCCACGGTGGTGCCCATATGTGCACTCCGACTTCAGTGGTGAGCAGCATGCGACTAACCACCTGAGCTATGACACAGCCCCCATTGCGGTGCCCGAATTTATAACTTGTGCTGGGCGAGGCCGTGGTCTAGGCAACACGGAGATTTTCTCCGTGGCATCCCAACAATTACTCCATTCACACACAGAAGAAGGCAATGGCAAGCCACTTCTGGATCATCTGCCAAGAACGTATATGAACAGGTCCCAGTCCGAGAAAAGGATGGAAGGATCCTGTTCATATGGACCTGTCGTCAGACAGAACACTAATAATAATAAAAAAAAACTCCCAAAAGTATTCCGACAAAAGACAACGCACTGGAGAGCGGAAGCAGCTGAAAACTGACAACAAGAAGAGTTCTGGATCTATGTCGCAACTATCGGTGGTTTTCCTGTCGAAAAGGGTGAGAAGGATTTAAAGCAATGTGGGAGTCGGGACAAGAGGTGTCGGCATTGATAGAAAACGGCGGGGGGAGGGGGTTACTTCTAGCAAGGCTACCAACATTCTGCTTCACTCAGGGTCACGTGATTGGAACCGTTTTGCTATTTCATACTCAAGAGATAGAAAAACGGCAGGGTAAATGGTTAGAAAATTACGGTTTCCTAATCAAAAAATTGGCCTACAGTATTGTGGTTAGATAAAATGTATAATAGTTATTTATTTATCTTTCGTTGATTCTTCTTCCTTTGTTTTTCCATATTAGTCTCCTGTTCGATTTAATCATCTATCTCCATACAAGATTTCATTTACTTAGTTCTAAAGATTCATATCTTATCATCGTCAAATGAGAAATAAAACATAAATTTAGAACACCGCCATATTTTTTCTAAATATCCTACAAAAATTACCTTACACTTTATACACTTCCGAAAAAAATACAGATTAAGCCTACGATTCAAATGTAACAAGCGTAGCTCCTAAATTATACGTTCACAAGGCAGCCATGACTGTATTTTTTTGTATTCATCAGTCCTAGGATTGGTTTGCAGCTGTTCCTTGAGAATATACCACGGTGGTTTCGCCTTGCCTTCCGTGGCCAGTCTTTACCCACCAGACTGGAAGAGGAGACGCGGACAAACATCCATGCCTCGAGTGGGACTCGAACCCACGGTCGCAGCGACCAGGCGCACGAGGACCATGCCTCAGACCACGTGGCCAACTGTATTAGTGATGCTAAAATATTAAAACCTGTAAAGGTGGGCTAGCCTCTAGTGATATGATTTTTGGATTAATTTTTATAAGAATTTGTCACTTGTTCAAAAAGACTGCAGGCTAGTGACGACATACGTCACTAGACTCTCTTTACTATAACGAAATTATACTAAAACTGAGAAAAAGTCGACGCCTATCTCAGACCTGAGACAAAGATCCAGTTGCCAACGTAACCCCGATACTTCTACTGACTGTATTTGCTTTTATACGCTTAGTCTGTGCCACTGCTTGAACCATAGGCATACTGGAGTCGTTAATTTTTAAAGAAGCACTAAGAGAACATATGTGCTCCCTCCATCCTTTCTCTTACAATTGATCTGCATAAATTGTCTCTTATCCTTCGCATCCGTCTTTATCACCAAACAACAGAGACATGACAATGCTAATGCCATCCCCTCGTGCGCTCCTTCGGTCTGGGTTTTTCGGGCTCCTCAGCCACCATTGTAGTTAATAGGATTTACTGCGAATCAATAATACATACTGTAGTATAGAACAGAAGCGGTGGAGTCTCGGCGAGATCAGCGAGAAAGAAACAGATTCTGTTTCTTTCTGTTGTTTCGCTGTTTTCTGAAGTAGCAAAGGCCTCGCAGAATCATTTCTGTATGCTCGTGTTCTTCCTTCGTATTCTTAACCATGTGGGAAGAAACGGTAAAGTTTCTTTCTGAACCTACATAGGCACACTTCTTAACTTTGTTTCGTTATTTTTAAGCAAAACGTAGCCTAAGGTCGAAGATTTCTGTCTTCTGGGTTGTAGCGCTGTGTAGTCTGGTCGATGTTAACCAACGTTTCAGAGGTCATACTGCCTCCGTCATCAGAGTATGAAGATTTCTGTCTTCTGGGTTGTTGCGCCGTGTAGTCCGGTAGAAGTTTACCGACGTTTCAGAGGTCATACTGCCTCCGTCATCAGGGCAATGGGTCATCACTTTCTCTTTGAAGAAGCTAGGGTGTTTCTTCCAGATGCCTTCCTTCAGATATTTTAGTGTTGTGCAGTGAGGGTCTGCATTGATTGTTGCGAAGTGGTCCAGAAACCAGAGAATACCCTATGCATCCCCAACTAAGTTCCATCGGTAACACCTTCCCATCAAGTGTTATGGTTAAGTGCTTAGTACTCCTGTTTCATATTTTGGAGGTTCTGGTTACAAATCTTAGTCAAGAGACTGTCTACTTGGGTTTTCCTGTTCCTCCTGGCAGATGCCAGGATTAAACTGTGACCATTTCCTTCCACATACTTTACAGTTCATCATTCATCTGATCAGTCAGTATAGTGACTGGCTACGGACTGGGCAACCGGGGTTCGATCCTCGACGGGGGCAAAGGATTTTTCCTCTAGCCTCTGCGTCCAGACCGGCTCCGGGGCCCACTCAAGCCTCCTGTCCAATGGGTACCGGGGTCCTTTGCCAGGGGTACAGCACGGCCGGGGCGTGATGCCGACCACTCACCCCCATCTCGTGCCGAGT
>NW_019059945.1:264102-278293 GCF_000696155.1 Zootermopsis nevadensis | reverse complement strand
CATCCGTATGCTACTGGATCGCTATGGAAGGGCAGTTCTAAATCTAACGAGGTGGTTACCATGACAACGGGACGAAAGCTCACTGGTTCAGCAAAAAGCAAAGCAACAAGATGAGTTCGTGCTCAGGTAACTCTTATTTGCTAGTTCCGACCAGAGTCGTTATGGTAAAAGTGGAAGGAGTGATTGCTTCTGCGTTACGATGTATAGGCCTATAGTTGGCGGGAGGGGGAGGAAACTCGGAAAACCAACCGACCGACAGGGAATCGCTCTAAATTGGCCACCGGCAAGGGTCTGTATGTGCGCCTGAACGCATAAGTGACTCATATACTTGTGCTTAAACACCAGAACTTAGGAGCGTGCAGAGACACTCCTGGCACGTTGCTACTGCGCCTTGGTGCTGCACTCTGAAGATCTATATAGGGCGTGGCGGTAAAGCTCCACGCATTATTTACTTCGACACTGGAAGGAGCTGCGTGTTCAGCTTTACGCTTCGGTCTCAGACTCGAGTCTCGGCTAGAAGATACGAAATTCTTTGAAGCGACTAATTCTTTAATTCAGCTACTTTACCACTCATTCATTATTACTTCTCATTCAGTTCGAAAGATTATGGTATGCAGTTGAAACAAAGTTGTTAAATAGCCCAAGAATGAAGAAATACATCTCCATGGCAGTTAAGGGCGAGTATGTACCTACGTTCTTCTAACAACTTATTTTCTTGTGGTATGAACATTTAAAAGAACTGACGTTCAATATTTCCACACAGATTTTAATTCACTCTTTCTTCTACGCAAAACATTTGGAACTGGATATCAGTCTTTCCACTCGATTTTCCGCCAAAGAACAGCGGGTCCACGGCTCATTACAAGTACCAATGAGATTCAGAAAGTCGTCACGCATACAGGCATAAGAAAGATATTTTTCGTACTCCGGTATTTACCTTTAAAAGCCAGCCTCTATTTCAACTATCAAAGCTTCTTGTATTTTCTCGTAATACTTGGGTCCAGTTGATATTAAGCCTGCCCAGAGAATCGCTACTAAATCCCGAAAGTTAATTCCAAATACACTGTCCGGAAGTAACAATAATCAGTATTCAGTTATAGTTATTCAATTATATTGCTTTATAACAGCAAAAGCTCTGAACCGAAATTGTATTTAGTAAGAACTTACATCGTTCAGTTAACCTCATTAAATTCAAAGAATCCCCGTCTTCATTCGGCAACTTCTCTGACAGAAGTGTTTTGCGGGTCTGACGCACTACGGAGCTGCGTAATGTAAAGTCCTACAATAAAGCTTACCTGTAACAGAAGAAACTTTCCGTTCCAGTCAGATCTCCATTAAACACGGATTAATTTACGAAAGCAGTTTTATTCTTTTCGTCTCTTAATTATATCAGCAATTTATTAAAATGCTTTTTTCACATTTGTTGGGTGTCGGTTTTAATTTTGAAATTTGTGTCAGGAATCTTCTTTCTCCACATTCTCAAATTCAAGAAAGCTTAATACAGAATAAAAATAA
Organism: Zootermopsis nevadensis; assembly: GCF_000696155.1. Next base: position 276,778 of record NW_019059945.1, on the reverse strand, counting down.
CATAAATCTGTATTCAAGCACATGATTTTCACGTTGCATCTCTGTACTTACTTTGGGTTTGGACGTTGACTCCTAATATCCAATTTAATCTAAACCTGTAGGATTTGAGGTTTTCACGGCGGTGACTTTGAAGATGGCTGTCTTCTTAATCAAAATCTGTTAGCCATTTTAGTAAGGTAAGACACACGGACAGAATTCAGTTCAAGAACAAACTCCATATTATTTACAAGTTATTTTTACATTTTTATGCAAGGAACGCATACCTTTACTTAAGATGTTCCAGCTCCTCAGGCTAGATTTCAGGATTTATTTACTGACTCTTTATCGATGTACCAGCTTTGTCGAATTGCCCAGTAACATATTCTTCTTTTAGTTTAACGTGCTACTAAGAATGGTTTCATAGTAAAACTAGTGACTGCAAGGAATTCGCATCAATACTCAAGTGAAACAGGTCTACGTAGGGTTGGAAAATATGACCTAACTAAAAAGATATATATTAAATCTTGTCCGTCTAATCACAATAATTCTTATTAAATATTAAAATATTACAATAATTAACATTATACGGACAAGATTTAATATATACTTATTATATCACAATATGACGCAACTTTACCATCTTATAACTAAAAAGAGTTGAAAAAACAAAGAGAGGAATAAATACATAAAATGAGGAATAAGGAATGAAAAACAGAAAATAGATGATGATTTACGTGGAACAACAAAGAATAAATACATGAAACAAAACAAGTAAAACCCGAAGACCGGTAGAAAAAATAGACCTATGTGTTCAGGTCTTCTTATTCTATGCATTTCTCTCTTCTAATAACAGCAGGTGACCTTACAGCCTATCCGACAAGTTTCTTACCACGTAATTATCTAAAACTGCCCACTTACTTCATCTCTCATAGGTCCAGATATTATCTTGGCTTATAATTTATATCCTCTGCTTACAGCAAAAAAGCACGTTCACACCCATACAATTATCATATATAATCAAGTAAATTCAACGTTTGAAAAGTAGTCAAGATGATAAAGATTTTGTACAATAGAAAGAATTTATTAGTCTCCTAATTTTACCAAAAACCACACCTTCTAGAACTGCAGGCGCGAATTGATGAACACAGCAGTTCACCACTTCTTTATTAGAGAACGCCGACAATTAAAAGAGACTAATGACACCGCAGAACGTGATCGTATCGCCATATTAACTATACTACTCTAAATCGGACTTCTTTTAAATTTTACAATGTACTTTATCGTACTGCGGTCCTGTTTCCACACGGTAGACCTACCCAATGTATAACTATATTCTCCAAAATATTCCGCGTTGTGTTGATTTGCACTTTCTTGTTGTGTGTTACGATAATAATGAGAATAATACTCATCTCCAATTAAGCTACCTACAGTGGTTTTATCTCCATTGTTTAGGGGGCCATAAAAGTTATCAGTTAATTAATATGACATAGAAGCCAACCATTAGCTAGTTGCTCCACCCCGCTCATTTCCTTGGCCACATTTATAAACTCTTGTTGTGATAATGACCGTAACAATATCACCGTCATATTTTGACTACGTTTTCCTAACTCTGGCAGGATATATAGCCCGATACGGCGACTCTAGCCATTATTGTCTGCCGGATCGACGCATTGTGTTCGCTATCTCGGAGCGCCGGAGGAAGGGGGGGTGTACAGAACAGTATGTAATATTTTATCACTCTATTGCCAGCATCATCATCATCATTTCCGTGGTGTTATTTTGTCGCTCTATCTAACAATAGCTGCAAATGTTTTTGTGGTCGGTTGCCACAGCAACTGCTCGCCGGGATATTTGTCCCAGGAGACAGTTGAAGCGAGATACACATCTTTATTTAATGTCATTTTTGGTGGCTGGTTTAGCGTTTCTGCTAGTTCCGTTTTTGTCACTCTTAACAGGGCATGTATACATACTACCGTCGTAACCTTGTAGTCTATCAGTTCCAAAGTTCCCTGGAGCGTCGTCAGCATGAATGACTTGCTGATTGCTACACCTCTGGGGCAGATAAAATGCTAGCCAGATCCAAAGAAAACAGACGCATATAACACGTCTTCACGAGGTCCTCATGTCTTCGGCTTATTATCGCCTAACTATGTAACTAACAAAGTACATAACCGACTAACGAATTTACTAACTTATGAAATATTAAACTAAAAAAAAAAAAATGAAAGACAAAACAAATGAAGATAAATCAAATTTGAAAAAAATCTTTACTTCCTTAACATTGTCGCTTTTGTCATACATTTTTTCATTACTTTGTAAATGCTTGTTGATATTGAACAATATGTTTCGAACAGAGATGGTCATCATCAGGGTCACTTAGATTGTGTCCATGCTATTATTAATACTTTGTATGTAAGATCTTACAAGGTGAGGGAACATGATGATGAAAGTTTTCGGTCAAAATGAATGGTTCAATATTAAAACTAACAATTTCAAAATTATAAAAAAAAAAGTGGGTGGCATTGATAATAAAATCAAAAATACACAAAACACTGGGATGCTACATGAGAGAATTAGAATAAAAAGAAACTAAGATAAAAAATAAACATCGAGCAAGAAAAGAGGAAATGAAGTGTAGAAAGAAAAATACAAACGAATAAGAAAGGAGAAAATACAGAAAAGGAAAACATAAACTGAACAAAGGCTAGTCGCAAGTGGAATTTTACGTATTAATCGCATTAAATTAGGTTAAACAATACGGAACACAGCTCCAGTCGAAAGATTTAAGATGTTAGTGTTGTACCTCTGGGTTCTAACGCCGTGTGGACTTTCAGGCAGATTCCAACGTTTCGGAGGAACATCGCTTCCATCATCAGGGTTGAAGTGAGGGTGTTAGGAATTGGATTGTTCGTGAACAGTTATGAGAAGGTCCAAGCCACGGGGACTGACCAATCAGAGTCAAAGAATGAGAAGACGATAAGGAGATATGTACGTACACAGAGTTACACCCGAAAGACCACAGACTGGAGCTGAGACTTTGTACAGACGAGGTCTGCCACTTTTTCATCTGCTCTAACACACTTTTCGAATGGACGTCTCATGTAGTGGCCTTAGGGTGAGGCAACAAGGGAGAAAGACGTGACAATTAAATTCAATTCCTAAACGGGGATGGCACGGTGGTTGGAGGGCCTGCTGGACGTTTCAGAGTAGGGCTGGGGATTTTTACACATTTTTTTTTTCCCTACGAAGAAGACCAAGGGTTAGATAGAGAATGCAATTTAGGAAAGTCCAACAGGGATGGTTTGAACCCCCTCACTTACTCACACCCTCGCTTGCTTTCTTCTCGTGTAGGTTCAGTTTCACGCCTCTTGGGGATTCCTAGTGTGGACCGAACGTGGCGAGCAAACACGTGGTACCAAGAAATTGAATGGTCTGAGCGATTTGTCAAGTCCTGTATGAATTTGTGGTGCTCTGTAGCCCTTAACGATTTAATGATTTCTCTGCAAGATGTGCGTCAACCCAGCGGTTACTGGGGACCTTGTATTTGTTCCATTTCTGCAAGTGAGATTTCGGGTTCTCACTGCACTGTGTATAAAGATGCCGTTTCTGGGATGTTGCTCTGTATAGTTTAAATTTAATTTACAAAAGTACCGAATTTTCAGAGGTTAATATTGCCTACACCATCCGTGCGCGAAAAATCGAGGTAATTTGCAGGAGCACGCCGACATGCTAAAAAAATACAAAGAGTTTTGGACATGGCGCGTAGTATCAAACGAAACATAGGAAAATACGTATTTATCTAAAAAGTGTTATCTTCAGTGCCAGTTAGCTTTGCCAACAGCACGAATCATGGACCCTCTCTAACATTTCAGTAAGCGTACAGACCATATCATTTACTGTTGACTGGCTCTGTGAAGAAGATACTATTATCTGAAATATACACAAATAAATACTTTGAACGAATATAAAATTGTAAGAGGAATTATTATTTTGAAAATCAATATTCCAAACCGGGGAACGAATTGGCCTATAACCTGATTTTTCACAATAGAAACAGCAGAAATACATGCAGTACAGAGGTATAAGCGTGTTTTAATGTACTGTACTTCAGTGCGGTGTATACACACATTCAAACGCTTTATATAGTATTTAGTAATTTGCACATAAAATCTGTTACAGTGAGAGATCTAGTTTCAACCTCAGATAAAACAACTAACCTAATTCTGTAGCCGCATTTCAACCTCCAGGCCTTTAGAGAGACGACGGGAAGCTACAATTTGACTTCCTTACTGAATAGTGGTAAACATTAACCGAATTTAATCACCTTTAATTCACTTATGACGAACATTTTACGAAGAAGTTATTTGTTGCCTTCATATTGTACGTAGTTTTATCACGTAGTCTGGTGGTGACGAGACACGTGAAGAGACCTACTAGTCCCGATTTGAGGTTTTCACGTTGGTGATTCTGAAGATGGCTGTCTTGTGGGTTGTTGCGCCGTGTGGTTTGGTAGAAGTTTACGGATGTTACAGAGGCCCTTACTGCCTCCATCATCAGGGCCATGATCATCGCCCTGATGGTGGAAACAGCAAGGTTCTATGTAAGTTCCGTAAACTTCTACCAGACTACACGGCGCAACAACCCACAAGACAGTTGTATTTCTTAATTTTCATTCTTCTTAGCTTTACATGCTATAATTTTGTCTTGTTGTTCTGTTTCGTATATTATTTGTATCCTTCTTACAGGTCTATTACGTGTTGATTCCAATTATTCGGTTGTTTCGTATAAATCTACTGAAATAACTGTTAATTATTCTAAAATGCCTTAGTTTCATTATGATCTTATAATGCGCTACATGTAATTCTCATCATAAATGTCACAACAGTGACATACATTAAAAGTCTGAAACACGTGACTAAGACATGTGAATCACCCGGTACTGATAGCTTCATGGATGCTGCGGTTCCTTTCTCCCGGAGCTAAAATTGATGCATGGGCTCAATTACATCTCTCGCCTAGGGATTTTAACCTCCCCCCAGACCCCCTCCATCTCACCCTATTCCTACAAGGGCGCGTTTAGTTCTCACGATCACATTACCTCATTATTAGATTGGTAATATTATAACCGTCATCACAGCATCATCATCTATTTGCGCCCTCCTCTAGCTCCCATCCTCTGGTCTGTACCTATTTATTCCGCCCATATGGGGACCTACGGATGACATAAAAGAAGCCTCCAGCGGATTGCGGCCTACTGCGATACGTGTTCCAACAACTGTTGATATATTTCGATGGAAGAATCTCGTTAATAAGTTGTTTTCATAACATACGAGGTGCGATCGGAAAGTTTCCAGACTGCGTCTATTTTTTTTAAAAAAAAACCCGTACATTTATCTCAGGTATTAAATTCATCCATCACCCTCGAAGTAGTTACCCTGGGAGTGAACACAACGATCCCAGCTCCGTATTTAGAGGGCCGAGACGCGTATGATGAACGTGTTTGTCTGTCTGTCAGTACGCATTATGATTTCAGAAACTACATGAAGAAATACAACGAAATACCGAACTGGACGGATCTACAGAAAATTTTGTAGAAGGATTTTACTTTCGGTTCATATAAAACACCAACTCTATGTAGCGCTAAATTCAAATTTTATAGGTCTACATTTTGTCAAGAACTGCATAACTTATTTCAACCATAGGCTGTTTCAACTTGAGACCTACATGACTTAAAACACGTCTCATTGAGTTAAAAATTCTGAGTGCCACTTTTTCGATATAATGACGAAGAAACGAAGTAGGATGGGCCGATTGAGACAGTATGCGAGGTACAGATGAGAAATTAATACATTTTAGTCGGAAAACCTGAGGAGAAGAGATCATTTGAAAACTCTATATGTAAATAAGAGATTAACGTTAAAAATATTTTTAAAGATTCTCAAGACGGTGGAGTGATTTTAAGATTTAGTACGAAGAAAAACAATTTGACCCTACGCAGCGATTACCTATTGGCTTTCAGTGTGCAATATGTGTACAGTCTTGTGCAAAAACAGCAAGGAGCGTGCTTCGAAAGTTTATGACTTCCACTCGTTGATTTGCTTTCAGTGGATTAGAGTTTTCGTGTTGTGTAGGACAACAGTTTTCAATTTTCAGTCCTTATCGTTAAAATATAAATGACAACGGACACCAGAATCACCTAAAATCTCAGTATATTTGTTACCACTCCAGCTTGATATTCAGAAGGTCTAGTATTCAAATTTTTAAGCGCATATTGAATGTACCAACTGGGAAATTTTGTATTTACGCTCCGTAACGCAAGGAATCCTGGACCAACACCGAAAAATAGGCCATGATATTCTCTTTCAAAATATTTACCCACTCTGACTGTGTTCTACTTGCGTCATTAAGTCGTTACATAACCTAAACATCAATCAAGAACCGAATGTTTTCTCGTGATGCGTTTCTATTGGCTTATTTGCGTTCATTTCCTTAGCTGTGTGGGTTATGTAGAATTGATTGGGAGGAACTGAGGAGAAACAAACGTGGTGTGTTCCAGGTACTGAGAAAAATGGCAGCAAAGTGCTTTGAAAGAAAGAAAGAAATTCACTCGTGAGACCAACTGGTCGAGATGTATAAAGAGGCGGCTTTTAACTAATCATCCTGTTGTCAAGACTTACCCTGGCCGTGGACCACGCATGTCGGCTGTGTGAAACTGAGATTCTGCTCCCATCTGGTGTATGCCGAAGTCTCTTTAGGCTAATCCCCGTTTCGCTACATAATTCGCATGGACTAATTCTGAATGAAGGCTAAGCCACAGTGACGGAACCCACCCCCTTCTCTTATGGCAGCCTCGCTCAATCCTTGCAGCCACAAGAGATGTATGACGTCACAACAAGCCCATTCCATCTCACACACCTCGGCCCTCTCTCACCCCCACCACCGCCCCGATTCTACTTATGGCGCTAACAGCAGAACAGTGTAGACGCTTTCGGATTTGTTTTAATCAACATGTACGGGAGGAAAGTAGCTTCCTAAACCCCTCTGGCTCCTGTTTTCTGAGAGGGTTGCCACCCGGGGAAGGGTTACCGAAAGTTAGAACTGAGTCTGCTTTTGATTTAGTTTTGTTTGTACATGTTGGCTGGACTGCAAAAACGGATGATAACGGGACGATGCATATATTTGTGGTCTACCTTCGGTCAAATTCCCTCAGTATCTCTTTTAGCCTATTTGGCTGTCAAAGTAAAATTATAAATAAAATTCCACCGTCGACCATGACCGTTTTAACCCTCACACGGACAAGACCTTTTACGTCTATTTTAAACATAAATGCCTGCGTTGGATTAGATCGATCATACATTTCCAGTATGTTCGCCACTGTTCTCTGGTGATAAAGGTAAGAACCACGTAAGAACAAAATATAAATATTTAATTCTTCAACAACCAACAGTCCATACAATTAATCAAAATCGGAATTTAAAAAGTCAACAAATATCTAATGAACATGTTTGTAGTGGTGCTAGCGTCAGGCCTATCTAAGACGTTTATGTCTGTCATATTTAATTACTGATACAATTCAATTGAAACGTACGGAGGCTGAGTACTCCTAAACAGCTTAATAATCACACAAAACTCCATTTTCCATAAAGTTCAAACGTTAATGTGAGTGGAAAGCTGTAGACTGCACGCATGGTTATGGTACTAAAAGCCTTATTCAAAGAAATAAAGGGTTCTACAGTAAAGCTCTGATATAAACGTAACAGTAAAAAACAGTAATTCTGTTTTAAGGGATATTTTTTTCTGAAGTGGAGGCAGCATGTACACAGGTGGTAAAGAAATTTCCTGGTTTCATAGGACGCGGCCCTTGCACTCTGAGCCAACACAACTGAGCTCACCACACTCACGTAAGCGATTTCTCCAAAATACATTTTAATGCTAGGCCAATCCTGCCATTTACATATGCCTATAGCTAAGTCCTTTGAGATTTCACGATCAAAATGCTGTACACAGTTCTCATCTTCATGCACGGTACGTGTCACACCCACCTTATCCTCCTTAATTCAATTACTGTTTTATAATAAACAACAGAAAAGTAACATATCTAATGCAGTTTCCCCGGATCAAACATGGTTTCAGGAACTCTCTGATGACCGTCCTTCACATTCACGCGTGCTGTTTACATGTGACATAGGGATCACTGTGTCAGGTGAGGGGAGGCCATGCTGAAACGAGCGAAATGAATGGATCAGGCACGATTTAATTTACTCCTAATTCACCTCCTCTCACACATTAATTAGCGGCCGCAAGAGGTTTCACGCGTTGATGACTGGGACACTATGCCCGGCGTAGAACCACGATACTTCCATCTGCAGGAACAATTTCACCGCGTTGGTAGCCTATAGCCCGACCAACGCTAATGGCTATTCATTGAACAAGACGTGTTGCTATGCGAATTCGTCATCCTGTTTATTAGCCCAGTTTTCATCGCTCTGACAGGCTAGAAGTCAATGGTCCTTTGCTTCAGACCAGTACGAATAGGAAATGTATTATACGGATGTTTACTGCATCAACGTCACTACAGGTATTCATTTAAACAGATTTTAATCCTAATATTAGATTTGTGGATATTCCAGATCCAATGAGAATGCTTTAAAATAAGCTATTTTTAACCTAAATAAGTCATGAACTTCTAGGCCTATAAACAGCTCATGCACTATTCCAACGTACGCCCATTCATTTCTAGTAGCTAAAACTTTACAATTTTTTACCAACTTCATACACAGTACTTTGGTTACAGTTAGCAATATTTAGTATCCCGTGAAAGAAAATATTGGGAAGCACTGTTTGGATTTTAAGACCCCCCACAGATTTTGTGATGTTTCCACCCTCATGCAAGGGGATGTTTTCAGACATTCCATTTCACACAACGTTAATCAACATTAAAGAGTCGCATTCTCCTTTTGACAGCAGATCTGCCGACATCCGCTCAGAAAGGCAAGACACATTCATATGTGTAGTAATTAGGCAACCTAACCGTTCACCCAAGTTAGCTTGATGGAAAAATGACGCGAGTCACAGTCGAGCGTCCGTTAAGGGTACGATGTGCCCCGGCATCAATGAGAACCTCCAATCAAAAGGGATCATTCGACTATCACAATCCTGGCTCGAACGAAAGAGAGGTAAAGTTGTAACTATCACATCTGCTTCAGAGGAAATAACACTGCTTAAAAGGTGGCTGCCTTCTGGGATGTTGTGCCTCGTAGTCTGGTAGATATTTACCGTCGTTTCAGAGGTGCTTACTGCCTCCATCATCATGGTGATTGTCCAGATGATAGAGGCAGTAAAGACCTCTGAAACGTCGGTCAGTATCTACCACAGTACACGGCTCAACATCCCAGAAGGCAAGTATCATCATACTTGGCGCGAGAACCTAAAATCTCGAAAGAAAGTAACTACTTCATTACAAAACAATGAGTCATGGCGGACGAACCGTTTTATATATAATGCCGAGAAAATGTAGCCACCACATTCAAGAACCCGAGTAACGCGTATATGGTGGAGGAAATGTGACTACTGCATTCCAGAAAACTGAGTAACATAACACATTCTACACTCGTACAAACAAACTAATGAATCAGAAGGCTGTCTCGTTGCTCCTTTTAGAGACCGTGGTAAAATCCGTCCTTGGATTGTTCCACTCTGCATCTTCACAACCTACAATATTTCTCGCAAGCCGATTTCTAACTGGGCAGCTTTGTGTAACAACGAATCTCTGAACTTACCTCGGTCCCCTCAGTCGGATGACGCAGTAGTTCCTTCAAATACGTCATCACGACCTAAATTACTTCCCGATTCCTCATCCATGGACAGTTTCTATCCTGTTACAATCCACATGCCTAAAGAATCTAGTAGGGATATAGAAAACAAAGTCGTTATGTAATCTTAATAACCATTTAGGATCCATTTTAATATTATATCCCTCCATATGCCTAGATAAGCAATGGGATATTTCCAGAGTTAAAGCTGTTGAGGCGTGAATTTGGCCACTAGCCTTCAAAAACCGTATAACTTAAAATACAGAAATTTTCCTCCACGCCTTCATTCGCCCTCATAGCGTGTTGTTTAATGTCTGGGACCCCAGCTCAAGAAAGAGGTGTGGGATCTTGAGTTAAGCAACATACGGAACCACAGACATAGGCCCTAATTCGATGACAAGACGTCATTAAACAGCATAACTATCAATCAAGAATTATTTTACTTGTATTTTCATCCTTGCACTTATGTTTCCAAACTGGATTCAGCGGTTTAGGTGACGTAGCGTTGTCAAATAACCGAGGACATAGGCCGTTGTTGACCGCAGGATAATGTCAGGTTCCGGGGTCGACTGTGACTTCCACCTTGCCTCGCGACGCTCCGGTAGACTCAAAAAGGCTCCGACAGCCACACACTAATGGGCACAGACAGATCCTCCACTGTTCTAACACATCTTTCGGATGTGCTAGGCGGACCATACGTCCGTTTGAAGCGCCGCTCGTATTGCCCAAAGAAACCGCATCGTTCTGTTTCAGCCAAGTTGCGTTAAATACACCGTGGACACGATATTTCCTTTCATGTAAGTGTGATATAAATACGCGCCTTCAGGTTCATTTCGCTTGTAACTATAGAACTTGAATGTCCAGATGTTTCTATGGCAACACTCATGAAATGTAGAGAGAGAATTTGATTCCTGTCGTTCCAATATGACCACTATTTTGAATGAAACTTAAATTTAAGTTTAATTGATTTTCACAAAAGAATGGCAACGTAGAAAAAAGTCACATACGATATAAAATATGAATCTTTTGTTTTATGACTCAAGATGCAATATGAATTCGTCTTTAAATGTTGGTCACTGTTAAAGCCTGAACTGAGGTCAGTAATTTCATTCAACGTTTCTTTTCCATTTACGAATAATACTTGCTAACTCAAATTTTGTAGTCTGCGTGAGGAAACATAGCCTGTTTGTGTCTGTAACAATACATTTGTATCAGCATCATGTGAATACAAAAGCCAGTTAGAAATGCATAAGCAAGAAAAGTATTTTCCACAGCAGACTCCATAAACTTCCACTCTTGTCTGCCACGCACATAAAAACTCCTTGAAGCAGAGTCCATGTTGAGTGTCTAATCAATTTATCTGATCAATAAATACCCTCCTTTTATGAAATTCCGTAAAGTTCGTTAGATTCTACTGCACTGAGCAAAGTCCTTTTTAAGAAACTGACAGTATGCTGAGCTACACAAGAAATTTCTCATTTTTTATGCACCACAAACTCGTATTATTATGATCCAGAGACATTAATCAAATCCACACAATCCAACCCTATTTCACTATGATCCAGTTTAATATTATCCTCCAATCTCCGCTCAGGTCTACCAAGTGGTCTCTTCCCTGGCTTTTTTTGTGTTCACAGAGGCCTACAATCAGACACTGTCCTGAGAAAATTCTACTTTAATATTATCCTGCATTCTACGTCTATACGTCTTGAGGTGTTCAGAGCAAAATGGTGTTTATAATTGTTATCCCTATGCGTACTGCATGCCCCACCCATCTAGCTCTTCCCTCACTTCGCCTTCCTTAGGTCCATTATCCTCCATGTTTTTAAATAGTCTAATGTGAATGAGCACAGAGATGTTCATATTTACAAGCCGGAATGGACCTACTGGAATCAAAACTGTGTAGTTGATGATGATGAGAGATGCTTATATCCAATTATCTCTATAACACGTTCCCTTATGTGCTGCTGTTTGCAGAATCTTTCGAAAGTACTAATTGCTTCTGTCAGAAGTTCTTATAATGGTGGATACTCATTAACATCTGCACCTCAATCTTATACAAAGACCCTTGTTGTCCCTCCAGTTCCGCATGAAGACCCTCGCCACAGCAGAGACTTCATTCAAGTCCAGAACAAAATTCTCTTCTCGTTCAGTTGTTCACGTGTGCTGTAAAAGCAACTGACAGCTTATTCACGGCGCCGAAAGTCGCGTTAACTAATCAACACTCCTACACCAAATATCGGGTTGAATGGAGGACGGTTTCCGTGATTTTCCTCAGTTCATCCAGGCAACCACTGGGATAGTACTTAAAACAAACCACATCCCTGAAAATTATTAATCTTAATCATCCTACAGGTCGAGGCCATGTTACTAAGCAACTGCAAAAATATCGACACATAATCCAAGAGTCAATTAATCGATTCCCACAAGGCATATCTTTCTATTTACCATCAATTTCGACTTTCTGCGGGGATAAAGCGGCCGTAGCGTTAAACTTACACCTCATCTCAACAACGGCCGAGATAAGCATATATGGAGCTTTATCTCCATAACGCCTTCTTGGCTTGGTGTTTAGTCTCAGGACAAATTTCGTTTTCCTTCTAGCGTAATAAAGCGCAAAGTTACACTTCAATAGTAAATGACTGTATCTTCTGACCATGAAAATCTACAGTGGAACATACCTACTTACACAGGACTTATTCATAACTGATGCTGCCAAGGAACAAAATGAAAAGTATAAATAAATAAACTATATATTATACCGACCTGTTGTATAAGCATATTTCTGTGAAGAGACGCTTTTAAAAAATGCATAAAACTCAGTGATATCTGAGGTTCTCACGGTGGCGAGTATAAAGATGGCTGTCTTCTGGGTTGTTGCGTCG
>NW_019059945.1:171260-189743 GCF_000696155.1 Zootermopsis nevadensis | reverse complement strand
CATTACCATATAACATTCCACAGATTGTCAATGAGTGTCATTCTTATCATAATGTGAAATAAATGTGATTTATATAAAATATTCTTTGTGTTATACATAAGTCAATTGATAGATGTAATCTAATTTAAAATATGTTTTCATCATTATTAAGTGCATTGTCCTTGATCCAAATGCCATACAGTTATATGAAGCAAAAAGAATTATAAGTTACTGAATTCACATATTCATCACATTACCAAAAGTATGCAAAATAAATTCACATAAGAAATAGTCATCAACAGATGATGTAGCTTATAAGAGCATATGTATCTTTGGCGTCGAGCTTGAGTCAAATCTGTATTGATTTAAATAAACACAAAGAAATTACATTACAATAAGTAACATATACATACTGGGATACTGGGAACGATCCGTTCTTCAAGTGCCTGAGCACTGCGGGTCCCAACTCTTCATTGGCTTGATCTATAGATATTTTGGTAGGACTCCTTGGACGAGGGATCGGCCCATCGCAAGGCCTCTACCTATTTACAGGACAACATGGCTTTAGTGGGGTTTGAACCCACGGTCCCAGCGACCAAGCGACACAAGGCCCACGCCTCAGACAGCGCGGCCACTGTGACCCCCAACATATACAAGCATATCTTTATTATATCTGCATCCTTCATAAAGTTTCTGTACATTTCCTGAGAGAAACTACCATCTTTCAGCATAATTTTGTATTCTTTGCATATTCCAAAATCTCTGTGTTGACTCAGAGGTCTCAAAACCTAAAGCATGACTTAGAGCGTAATCTTGCTCATTATACATTCATCTTTGTTTACATGACAACAGTGATTACAGTGTGAAAGATGGCTGCTGATGATAATCAGTAGTGATTGTGACAAAGAATGATGTGCCTTCAACAATTATGTAAACTTCAGCAAAGTAAATGATCAATAAACTGATTAAAATTATTCACATCACGAAACACATTTTTTTTTGCAAGAATGCTACTATAAAGTATATGTTAAGGTAAAGTTGTTTGCGTCCTTAACACCCACTTCATGATGAAGTGGGTGTTAAATGCCACACATTCTCGCCCTTGGCACTAGAATTAAGAGAGTGGTCAGCTTCATTCTCTGACAACTCTATTTTCTAATGAAAGAGCCCCTGCTGTCTCAATGTCCTCCAGAATCAATTGTACCTTATAAATATTTCCTGCTAAACCACTGCAACAGTTTTCAACAAATAACAGACACACTCGTAATTTCTAATAAGCTCAGTCACAGAGATTAACTCTTTCTAATGGACCCAACTGTGTAGGTACGCCTTCCATTTTCACCTGAGAATGGAAAAAGATCCAGTTTTCAAAATGCTGTGTTCTTTTGAATACCAGTCGATGGACAAAACCCAATAATTTAGTAAACCTGAGAAATATCTATCATATAATTTGTATTCAATGAATACATGAAAGATAAATGGGCAAGTAATGACCCCAGTACCACAACCATCTACTGTGCATCCATTAATGTATTTTAGCCTTCTTACAGTCCTGCATTTCATATGAAGTGTAGTATCTTGCCTTATAATTACTTAATTTCATAAAATGCATTTTTACACAACAATATATTAGATCACAGTCACATTGTGACATTTCTCATGGGTGGGACTGTTTACAAATCCCTGTTTTTATAGATGTCCTTCTTTGCAACATTTACCTGTAAATGGTCTCAATTCATTATTACTTAACCTTAAAAGTTCCTACATTCTTTTAGCACAGACTTCTTTTCATCCAGTCCCTGATGTCTGACTTTACTGCTCTTTCCAAAATGCCACAGGCCAGTTTACATCCTTTGAAATGATGTTCTGATCCCTTCTTTGCCAACTGATCATTAATTTTCTTCCCCTTAATAACCCTATGTCCTGGTGTTAATTATCATTCTAACCTGTTAGATTCAGTCAGTTTAATTAGTGATTAATGGAAATCCCAGACTAATTTATTGTTGATCTGGTGTTTGTCAGGTGCTTTGATTGTTCCTATTTTTGTATCTTACATTAGATTTGTCACCTATTTCTGTTGTTTAGACAAACATTTTCCAATTCTTGTCTTTTAGAAAATCCAACCGTAAATGTTTTGTTGCTGTAAAGATAGCTGTCTTCCAGGTTGCAGTGCCATGATGAGTCATTATTCTGGTGATGAAAGCAACAAGACGCAAGACCACAAACTCATAAACATGACCAGTAAATGAGTTCTACTGATCACAAATATCACAAATGAACTAAAGTAGAGATGATTTGTTTTTTTCGCTTTGGGAAACCTGCATTATCGACCGAAGCAGGGAGACAGTTTTCAGTAAATTGTCATCACTCCATAGATGGCATAGCACGCACCAAATAAAATAGTCTGTGATGCAAGTATTGACTTTTATTTACGTAACGTCATGGCTCTTAAAGCCAAGTAGTCATTATGGTCTGTTCTCACAAAAAATGTCACCATAATTGTTTTTTTCTTAATTTCGGTATAAAACTGATAAATTCACGCTGTCGTCGTGATATTTTACATTCAACAACACACATACGCACTTACACAATTTTTAAAATGATTCGTATTTTTGAAGATTTCCTATCGTATCAAAACTGCTTCAAAAGATCGAATTTCATTGCCAGTCCCGGAGACTGGCCATCTTAAATAAGGCTTTCGTGATTTTCCTCAGTCCCTTCAGGCAAATTCTGATATTGTACTTACCTTAAATTAAGCCACGGAAGCTTTTTTCATATTCGTTACTTGTTAATTATCCTAATATTCGAAATTGACAAAGTAGAAACGAGAGTAATAAATCAGAAGTACATTCACGAAGAAGCAGAGAGTAGATTGCATTTGTAGAATGCTGTCACTCCGTTCAGAAAATCGTATCACCTCTTCGCCTACATAAACATAAATATTAAAACACGAAAAGTTTTACTGTTATACCAATCTTTTACAGTCCACCAAGTTTCTGAAATTATATTTTGATTTAAAAAATTAAAATTCTATAATTATAGCTAAACTTAAGATGCTGTAGCTTTCACATGTAGATCTACTGATTATTACACTTGATAGAATCTTACGTATTATTATAGACCCACATGAGAAAGGCAAACGATGTTTTTAAGTTGCGTTATAAGATTAGTTATTTCACCTTCCACTGGATATTATACTCCACAGTAGGGCTACCCGAATAGTTTACAGAAGGTCACAGACGATTGAAGTTCATCTTTGAAGCCTAAGTAAATGATATTTAGAAATTAAGTTCCTACCTCAAATAAAACAAAATGCATCTCTGAAAAAAATGTTCTTTGTTTAAATGCTCTTTATTCTGAGAATTATATGAAACCATTAATAAAATTTGTGGGCAAAATACAGAGTTATTAACCCTTTGAAGCCGAAGATCGTCTGAATATTATTTATGAATTCAGTCTGTACCGCGAAGAAAACACTACACCTCACCATTACGAAAATCAGCTGGTTAACCCTTTGAAGCCGAAGCTCGTCTTCATAATATTTACGAATCCAGACCGTACCGCGAAGAAAACACTTCACTTAACCATTAGAAGTCGAATCAGGCGGTACCACATAAGATTTAACAAAAGAACATCCCGGTCAAAGCCTTAAAGAGGGGGGTAGGTGGTACGTACATAGGCCTACAGTTTCTTCTAGGGTTCAAAGGGTCAATTGGCCTACGTCAGAAAACAGCGTGAACCAAGGACATTGATAATCTGTTCACCACATCGCAGAGTTACATAAACCAAACGTGAACACAGGAATACAGAGAGACGTTTCTTAAAAAAATTATCTGAATATTGGACATTACATCATGAACTCCACATTACACACTACGTAACTTCGCAGAATGCAAGAGACTAGCTTTGTTTAATATTCATAGATCAAGAAAAAGGCCTTTGTCAGTTAATTGTTTGTGTAAGATGTGACTATGAGTGAGTACGAATTTCACTTCAATGGAAGACATTTTCAGTTTCAGATCTGAGGTTCTCGATGCAGTTAATAAGTCGAATGTGGTCGTCTGAGTTCTGACGCTACGTAGTCGTGTAAGTAGTTGGTTACCGTTTCAGAGGAAAATATCTTCTCAATTTACGGAACTGATGTGCGTTTTAAGTACTGCTGTTTAAGATTGCTTTAATTCCCTGAAGATGTGGGTGACACTTTCCTCAGAAGCGATGTTAGCCGCCTACAAGTCTACACGGCGTCGTAATGAAAATATCATAATCACAATTTTAAATTTCTTTCTTATATAGGATTTGAAATTTTCACGGCGGTGAGTCTGAAGATTTCTGTCTTCCGGGTTGTTGTGCCGTGTAGTCTGGTAGATGCTAACCAACGTTTCGGAGGTCATACTGCCTCCATCATCAGAGTATGAAGATTTCTGTCTTCCGGGTTGTTGCGCCGTGTAGTCTGGTAGATGTTAACCAACGTTTCGGAGGTCATACTGCCTCCATCATCAGAGTATGAAGATTTCTGTCTTCCGGGTTGTTGCGCCGTGTAGTCTGGTAGATGTTTACCGACGTTTCAGAGGTCCTTGCTGCCTCCATCATCACCAATTCGCTTTCATATCATGGTGCTTAACGCATACAGATATAAGGGCATGAATTTCAGTATTAATACTTGTAACAGTAATTATAAAATAAGAAATGTTTCAACATACGCCTTTCAAACCTCGAGAAAAACTAAGAGTTAAACGCAATACAATTGAATTACTGATGTGACTAGTAGTTAATATGATTGAAGTTGGTAAGGCAGCTGGCTGTGGGGTGTGGGGGATTTGTGAGACCTTACAATTTCTGATGAGCTGCTGAAGTTCGAAGCCCCGCAAGTCTCAGTCGATATTATAGGGTAGAGTGGGGTTAGAAATTGAAACACATACAGAGGAGGAAGATGAAGAAAGCAGAATGAACAAGTCGCTAGGCACGGAAGGAAGGAGAGGGGGAATGGGTTAGGACGAGTTTGCAGTCCGGTCAACAGAAATCGTAAGCAGTGTCTTCGATGCAAAGAATTCTGTGTGGCTGTATCAGAGTTTCAGTTCAGAGAAAACGCATTTCGTTTCTTTACCAATAGAAATAATTCAGTCAGTGAAGTTACTGACGTCAGGTTGGATAGTCTGTATTCGATTCCCGGCAGCTGCATAATTACCTACCATAACCGAAACGGCTCTAAAATGCAAACGCCTGTTGGTGCTGGTCTTATCTCGTTGGAGCCAAACCTTCATTCCCCATACATTTTCATGATATCGGTTTTAGGCTCATACAGAACCAGGAGCTCTTACCTTATACGTCTCGTAGGCATTTTAATTATAGCCTATTATAGTGAAACGTCTCTACTTGAATATAAACAAGTGGAAATATGTTGAATAATAGAACTGATAAAGATAATTGTCTCCCGGGTCGTTGCTCTACAAGCGCAAAGACGTTTCAGAGGTGCTTTTTGCCTCCATCATCAGGAATTGATTATGGAGGCAGCAAGGATCTCTGAAACGTCTGTAAACTTCTGATAGACCACACGGCTCAACAACCCAGAAGACAGAAATCTTCATACTCATCGCCCTGATGACGGAGGCAGTATGACCTCTGAAACGTTGGTTAACATCGACCAGACTACACAGCGCAACAACCCGGAAGACAGAAATCTTCATACTCATCGCCCTGATGACGGAGGCAGTATGACCTCTGAAACGTTGGTTAACATCGACCAGACTACACAGCGCAACAACCCGGAAGACAGAAATCTTCATACTCATCGCCCTGATGACGGAGGCAGTATGACCTCTGAAACGTTGGTTAACATCGACCAGACTACACAGCGCAACAACCCAGAAGACAGAAATCTTCATACTCACCGCTGTGAAAACCTCAAATCTTACATCGTTTAATCAAACTTAAAACCAATCAACAAACCAAAAATGGAACAAACAAAACCCAATCAAACCCAAATCATTTCCCGGTAAAACAAAGTATGACAGGTGGAGTAACAACTCTTTACAGACTTCATTTTGTATTAATTTTATATTCTTCTTAGCTACAAAAACGCACGAAAAGTGTAACTTTTTTTTGTGCAATTTGCTTTTATCACGGCAGCGAATATGTCCACGATGGTCGAGCAGATATTGACGCCGTGTGAACTTGTAGTGAGAACCAACGTTTCGGAGGAACATCCTCCATCTTCGTGGCTGATTTTACCTACAAGCCCACATGATATCACAATCCAGAAGACCACCACAGCCAGATTGCTTTCTTGACATCGAACTTTACCGTCCGATACCCAAAAGGATTCTTATTTGACTATAATCTGTGCCGAGTAGGGCCTATAATCGTTTATTACACAGTATTAGCCAAGCCGTTTAGTTAAGCCACAGAGACGAGGCATGGAAAGAAGGAACTCGAAGAATCAATCAGATTGTAACAGGACACTCGCGATAAGTTGGAACCCTCTGGAGATTTGATGTCTGTATCATCAGTATCATGATCATCGCTCTGCTGGTGGCGTGTGCCGGGCAGCTGTAACTGGTGCAGATTTGCTTCACCAATCACAAGTCCTCAAGAACCAGCTGGTCTCTGCTCCAGCTCCAGCTCCAGCCAAATAGAGGCGCACGGAGATCCTCTGTGCAAGGCAGAACAAACCTCTCGCAACACGAGGCAGACGCAGGTTAATAGGACTTTAGGTTGTTTTAATGTTTTTTGTGCCATGAGATGTATAAAATAGGTTATCGGCCCACGCGTTTAACAATCTTACTTGAGAGTCGCTTTACGGAGAGTCTGGAGAATATGGAAGGAAAATAAGTTATAAAATCATTGCTTCCAAAATATCAGGTCTTACATCTTTATGATTATACTTTGTTTGTGTACAAAGTTGAAGAGAAATTATATCTAGGGGTACGCGAAAACATCTTAGGGGGTACGTGAAATTTTTAAACAAATATTATTTTATGATACACACTGAATAATCAGTAATGTAATTTATTTAATTTATTTTAGATGTAGATTATATACTATGTATAACTTGAATTATACACTAACAACTTTGGGGGTACAAAGGTGAAGAGAAATTATATCTGGGGGGTACGCGAACAAAAAAGGTTGAATACCACTGGTCTATAGTAAGCTCTTTCTGATCCCGTTTGTTCAGAATTTTTATTTAACCATCTCCTACCTAAAAATTTGAGGAAATAGAAGACTATTGAAGGTGCCTGAGAACAAAGTATGTCTGTTGAGGACATTATTTAGATGTACGAGAGAAAGAAATGTAGCCAGGAGATTCATAATTCGGTCTAATGGTCCTGACCAAGATTACCAATTCGCGGAAGATAAGATTGTCAGAGCATATAGCACGAAAACGGAAACGACAATTGCAAACAAAATTTTAGTCGGGAAACCCGAAAGTATGATACCACTTGAAAAACTTATACGGAGATCAGAAGATAACATTGAGATATATTTTAGATAAACAGTAGAAGTAGGTTATAGGAATCTAATGATCGGCTTTTGTGAAGAAGATATCAAATTTCGGTTTCTTACAAGCGGGGAATTTCTTAACGAAGTGAAAAGCTATTGACTTTCTAAGAAAACCCTGAACTATTGAAACAGTCAGCTTTTCCTGATCAAATCTGTTGACAACAGACGACAATTGTAACAGATAGGCTGTGTAAAAAGACAGCACGCATCTGGAGTACTCGGAAATGGAGTTTGTAATTTGTTTCCAACTCGTCTTTTAATTCTGTGCGCTGTAACCTAAATTAAATGGAATACGTGAATGAGCCAATCGTGTGCCGCCGTGGTTTCAAATTACAGGCCCGATTGGATATGTGATACCTATTAAGCCGGCTCACGCGCATGGCAGGAGGCACAGTTAAGTGTCCTGGTGGGCGGGATTACGTCTGCGCATGGCACTTAGGAAATATCACAATCCTATGCTCCTAAGAACAAAGAGTGGGGAAAATCAATGGCAAGTTAGTCCCAAAACCCAGACACGCCCTGTCCATTACTTAAAATTGCAATAATTTACAGATCCAAAAAAAAAAATTGTTCACAGATCTTCATTCTTCCTTAATCTGCTTCGTATTTGGGAAGTTCCGAGTTCAAATCCTAGCTCAGAGACCGGCTATTATGACTAAGGTATTTCGTGGTTTTTCTCTGTCCCTCCTGGCAAATGGTAAGATACTTAGTCGCAACTAAATGTAAGATTTGAGGTTTTCACAGCGGTCAGTATGCAGATTTCTGTCTTCTGGGTTGTCGATGAATCACCCTGATGATGGAGGCAGTATGACCTCCGAAACGTTGGTAAACATCGACCAGACTACACGGCGTAAAATCCAGAAGACAGAAATCTTCATACTCATCGCCCTGATGATGGAGGCAGTATGACCTCCGAAACGTTGGTAAACATCGACCAGACTACACGGCGTAAAATCCAGAAGACAGAAATCTTCATACTCATCGCCCTGATGATGGAGGCAGTATGACCTCTGAAACGTTGGTAAACCATCGCCCTGATGACGGAGGCAGTATGACCTCTGAAACGTTGGTTAACATCGACCAGTCTACACAGCGCAACAACCCAGAAGACAGAAATCTTCATACTCATCGCCCTGATGATGGAGGCAGTATGACCTCTGAAACGTTGGTAAACATCGACCAGACCCAGAAGACAGAAATCTTCAACTAATTAATTATTCAATAATGGCCCCACCGTTCGATGCTGTAAGTCTGAGATACTTACAGCGTCATTAAACAAACAATGAATAAAATAAACCTTTCTCTGTCTCTTCCTATCACTTATTTAGCTCGCTGTTTATGTTTTTCTGTTCTTAACGTCTCCTACTTTCTTTAGCGTCGAGTAGAGAATTTATTTTAAAAATATCTTGTAAGAATTATGGTTTGGTAATGTCTTATTTTAAAGTACGCTTACAATCTCAGCATTTGCCTGAAGATACCAAGGAAGGCGTTAATCAGGGCAGATGGGATTGCATCTCCGTCATGAATTCTAAATGTCCCGCCAAACACTTAAAAATGTTTGGAAAATACACAAAACATGAAACTGTTCATCATGCAACAATCCTCATACCCCTGTGGTTTCCTTTTGTGGTTCCAAAAATTCTCCTCAGAACTTCGTTTTCAAATCACGTTCATCCCTCAGACCAAGCGATAAAGTCTGATACCCGCACAAAGCAACAGGTAAAATTATAGTCTAGTATATTTTAATGTTTGAGTCGAGAGACGTGGATTGAAAGGTGGCAGGCATTACAGAAGCACGGTCTGTAATTAGCCTGTAACAAAGATACCCCTCGAGAGAGCAGATTGCTACAACCATCAGTTAAGCCCTCGCACGTGGCTTTGGGATATTTAACACCGCACCAAGACCTCATGCAGACGGCTGGTTCAGTCAAGGCCTACTGCGCCCTCCCGCTGAGGCCAACAAAAATACAATCCGACCTCATATGCAGGAGAATTAGTTTAACTTTTCAATTAGCTGAGTGCCTTACTCCTTGGTCTACGCGTGAAAATGTTGGTTTCGCTATCGAAGTATATCCATGGCGTAGGATCTTGTCTTGAATGCTGATAGTTACTCAGCTGGTTATAAAATAGCCTGCTAGTATAAAAGACGAAATCGCATCACTCCTTGAGAAAGGAACGCCAGTATAACCTAATCCTCTGCCAGTTCAATCCAGTCCAAACAATCTATCTAAAATACTTGTAACACGATTAAATTTGTAAGATTTGAGGTTTTCACAGCGGTGAGTTTAAAGATTTCTGTCTTCTGGGTTGTTGCGCTGTGTCGCCCTGATGAAGGAGGCAGTATGACCTCTGAAACGTTGGTAAAGATCGACCAGACTACACAGCGCTACAACCCAGAAGACAGAAATCTTCATACTCATCGCCCTGATGATGGAGGCAGTATGACCTCTGAAACGTTGGTAAACATCGACCAGACTACACAGCGCAACAACCCAGAAGACAGAAATCTTCATACTCTGATGATGGAGGCAGTATGACCTCTGAAACGTTGGTAAACATCGACCAGACTACACAGCGCAACAACCCAGAAGACAGAAATCTTCATACTCATCGCCCTGATGATGGAGGCAGTATGACCTCTGAAACGTTGGTTAACATCGACCAGACTACAGAGCGCAACAACCCAGAAGACAGAAATCTTCATACTCATCGCCCTGATGATGGAGGCAGTATGACCTCTGAAACGTTGGTAAACATCTACCAGACTACACAGCGCAACAACGCAGAAGACAGAAATCGTCAGGATTAAATTTATTTTACAACTTAGAGTTCTGCCTAAATCTCTAAAACAATCTGATTGATTAAATGTTTGAAGCAAGATACTCATTTAAATAACATTTAAAAATTTAGCTTGTAATTCAATACCAATCGCTTCCCCATTACAAAGGCCAAGTCGTTTACACTTTTAAAAGAAAATATTCATGTTTATCCTGAGAATAAAAAACCCTGAATATTATGCATAAAGAATGTGACACATATAGTTATTACTATGCTTTAAGTGGTTGTTTTCCGACAAGAATGTGTATTAATATCTGATTCACCCCCACACATTCTGTGTTTTCCCAAGTCATTGTCTTTATTTTAATTCCGGTAACAATATTAGGCTGGCCACTGCTACAAGTTATGAACCTTTTCATTGCGTAATTTTCTGCAATCCTTTGCTACTCCTTCACCAGTTTGTCTGAAAAGCCATTTTCTTTTCACTTTATTCTCAAATAATCAATGTTCTTCCGCGCAGAGACGAAAGTATTAAACATAAAACAGCCTTTATAAGTTTAATTTGGAATTAACTTGTTTCCATACGACACGTGAACTAAACGTTTACACAGAGTCACCAGGGATGCAAACTGAAAGGATATAGCTTCAGCATCACACGGAGTCATCGACACATGACTACGCCTAAGCTTACATATCCTGCCTCAACTTCCGCTTCGCGGATTAATTTGAGCTCAAGGTTTGCAGCAACATGTCTTCGTGGTGTTTGGTGTTTAAAAAATCGATAAAATAATCATGTCTCACTACCTCTTGGCAATTAAAAAATCTGTCCGTGGTTATTTAATAAATATTGTACACAGAGATGTTCTTTAAACAAAATTCAGTAAGAAAGGACCACAAGTATAAAGCGGGAGTCACATTCAGGATGAAGACAGGCCGGTTCATAGCATTCAGTTACATTTAGTTTGTAGAGAATTTACAAACAGCTAACACTCTCGAAAATATTTAACCTAGAGATCTATTGACGTGAATCCTCTGACCATGTAAGGACTTTAAGTGAGATTTCAGGTTCTCACGGCTGTCTTCTGAGCTGTAGTGTCGTTTAGTCAGGTAGACGTTTACCAACGTTTCAGAGGTCTTTGCTACATCTGTCATCGCCCTGGTGATGGAGGCAGCAGGGACCTCTGAAACACTGGTAAATTTTTACCAGAATATACGGCGCTACGGCTCAGAAGACAGAAATCTTAGTTACGAGGCTGTTCATGCTAAAAGTAATTGGTGTGTTAAACGATAACATTACCAACATTACCAACGAGGCTTTAAAGATCGAGTCACTACATTATAAACTTTACATCTTGTGTCCTTGAGAAGCTGACAGTCGTAAAAAATTTTAAGCATTTTCCGCCTTTCACGGAAACTTCATTACCGGCTACTAATTCTTATACGAAGTCAGATAAATTAAGTTCACACCTTTATATTTTTATTTCTTTAAGATTCGTTTTATTACTGTGGCCGAAATTCCACCAAATTTTTAAGTTAATTTTAATTCTAGCCACGATCTGCCAAGCGTTCCAGCAGCCAATTACCCCATTCGAATGTACTTTAAACCCATTAGTAGACCACATCTTTTATTTGTAGTAATAACGATGAAAATCGCTTAATTTTAATTTTAACAACAACATTTTAATAATAAGTTTGTGTATAGACTGGAATATAATAAATAAATATATACTGGACATCTTTTATGGTTCCATGAAATCTTGAAATTTGTTAGCGGTTAGCATACAAGTTTAGTATTAAATGGTTCTGGGGGTCACTAATACCAAAAACAATAAAAGCTTCTATCTGTCAGTGGGCCTATGGACAATGAAACTAAGGTGTAACCGCCATGGCACTGGTTGAGATGTGGGAAGTTGAAGCAGACGCAGGTAAGCCTGAAGTAGGCCTACAGCACTTCCGTCAGGTGGACAGCGGAAGACAGAGCAGCAGGCCGTCTGCCGTTGGACATCCGAGACGACTGCCAGAAATTTGACACTTTTCTGCGGATAGTACGAGCTACAAGCTTGGGTTGGTAAAGAATCTAAGGGGTTTTCAACTCGCTGACCGCGATCATTAACATCCACACGAGCAGAAAAAGGTTTCGTGAATACGGAAGGGCCACTGATATTTGGGATTGCTTTTAGGGTTTAGATGGATTACAGCATCAGAAAACCACGAAGCGGTGTCAGGGTTGAAGACGATAAACATGGCTAATACCTAATTTAAGAAATCAAGTCATGGTGATTTGAAATGTTCCTCAAAAGTAAGTTTAAATTTCTATATGAATTGTATAATATGTTGGTAGTTGTTGAAAACAAGTAGAGACATGCATTGGCGTATAATTTAGTACCAATTTTCGAAAGCTGTTTATCTACATCGGATAATTTTATCTTTTTTAATCTTTCCGACTACCTAATTAAATTAGTACCAAACATTACCTTAATATGGATATCAAAATGTCTACTTAAATACAAATACAAAGACAGTTTTTGAAATGAATTTCAAGTTTTCAATTCTTTTAACTTAAATTTAAATAAAAATCTGTATTCTTTTCCTCATTTTATGACCATTAAACAGCTATCGTGATTTATGCCAGCCCAAACGACTCTCCAGATTTAAATGGACTTCGTGTTTCTCAAAAGCAGTTCCAAGTAAAGAGAGAAATTTCATGCTACAATGACGCAACAGGCCCATATCGATAATCTAAATCCTTGACATATCATATCGATTTATCGACAGACACTGACATCCCTGTTAACAAGCACGGTCGTGTCGACCCATAAACCCTGCAGTCAACGTCCCTACTCACGAACGAATATCGGTCTTTCTGTCTGAATAGGTTACATTTACCAACTGAGCAAATCTGATCTTGAACAAGATGCATTCGTGATGCTGGCCGTGTCACAATTGTGTTATTATCTGATTTGAGCACGTGGACAAGTCGCACCTGTGTTTACCCCGCGGCTAGCCTCACCTGTAAGGGTTCTGACCGCACCAGCGCCCACCGGGTTGTAGCCTTGTGTTTGCTGATGTACTTAATGGCGAGAGCGGAGGAACAATTGAATACGGTGATGTAACAGAGGACACTGCGGCTGCGAAGGGACTTTTCCCTAGGCCCTGAGGTTTGTTGAAACAAAAGTAGGAAGAAAGAGACGTATGGGGAAACGTGGGAACAATAACGACAAAAGATGTCTTTTCTGACATTGTAGCGTTCAAAAATCTATACAGGCAAATACTGAAATTGTACACGGAGAATTAGCTTTAGGGCTGATAGCACTCCGGCGTCGAATTCGGAAGTTCCCGAATTCGAATCTCGGCCTGAAAGCTATGTCGATTGACTTTTTCATTGTCTTACTCAGTCCCTCTAGTCAAATGTTGGGATAGGAGGGCACCTTAAATGAATAGAGTACAATGTAAGATTTGAGGTTTTCACAGCGGTGAGTGTGAAGATTTCTGTCTTCTGGGTTGTCGCCCTGATTACGGAGGCAGTATGACCTCTGAAACGTTGGTTAACATCGACCAGACTACACAGCGCCACAACCCAGAAGACAGAAATCTTCATACTCACCGCCCTGATGACGGAGGCAGTATGACCTCTGAAACGTTGGTTAACATCGACCAGACTACACAGCGCCACAACCCAGAAGACAGAAATCTTCATACTCACCGCCCTGATGACGGAGGCAGTATGACCTCTGAAACGTTGGTTAACATCGACCAGACTACACAGCGCCACAACCCAGAAGACAGAAATCTTCATACTCACCGCCCTGATGACGGAGGCAGTATGACCTCTGAAACGTTGGTTAACATCGACCAGACTACACAGCGCCACAACCCAGAAGACAGAAATCTTCAATACAGTACAAAGTTATAATTCTGCAGATTTCTTAACACAGACATGATACGTGTTGTGTCGTCCTATGGAAACAACACGGATTGAGTCGAAATTCTTGAGTAGAAGAGAACACTTGGGAGACAAAGGCGTAGATTGAAATATAAAGGATGCGAGAATGTGAGGATGTGAACTGGATTCAGTTGGCTTAGGATAGGCACTAGAGGCGAGGTCTTGCGACAAGATAATAAAACTTTGGCTTGCGTATAGAGCGAGAAAATTTTTTACCCGCTGAGGAAGGAGTCATACATTATCATATTCAGCTGAAACAGGAAGTATAAGAAGAACGGGGAGTTTTCCATGTATCAACAGCCACAAATAATATTTGTACTTGTATCTGCTATGAAACCATGATTCAACAATAAATTAATTTACCACAGTTAAACGCAGTTAGACTTTTATTGTCCATCTTGCACCTCAAGTCATATGAAACCAGGACATGGGATTCCCCCTCCACTTATATCCTCCCGTCACGTGAAGAACGGAAGTGACGTTGTTTTTCCACACCACTGAACCATCCAAGTACTAACAGGATCAAGCTAGACTTTGCTGGCCGCCTCCTACGGCTAGCGAGGGGGTTGAAGGGCAGGGGGACGGAGGACCAGTGGCAAGGTATCATGGGGGTCCATCAGTTGACGATGTATTCCGGTTAATGAAAGTGGTGTCATTAAGAATGGCGACTGTGTGTACGTGTGTACGTAGCAGTGCCTGGCAGTGTTAGAAATGCTGAAGACGCTTCAAGGGACAGCCACGTGGGAAATGATAGGACACGCATTAAGGTGTTACTGGAGCCAGGCCAGTGATAAGGTATGGTAAGTAACTATAAGATTCTCTAAAGGTTCGTGACACTGGTTTGTAAATTACGTTTACCGCTGCTGTATTCGATATTATTCATTGATCGAGGAACATATAGGCCTGTAATATGCGCGCGATCAGTAACTGACTGTACTAATAAGTACAGTCAGTTACTGACAGATTTGTTTCGGGGCTGAAAATTTAACCAAGAACCTATCACCATAAGTAGCGAATGTGTTATGACACAACTGACCACTTAAGTTAAGATTAAACCGAACAGAACGAGGTGCTTAAGATAAATTTATACATGTATTAATCATAAATCTAGGAAAAGGCGTTTTGTAGATCTTAACCAAGAGGAAAATATTGAAACATGTAATAACTTTTGAAGCAAAGTAAGAATTTTCGTAAGATTAAAAGAAATGCAACTTTTGTTGAATTTGTATTTGTACAATATAATATAACAAATGGCGACTCCGCAAAAATTAAAAGGCCTAGGCCTATTTAGCTTTCAGTTAGAACGCGGCAACTTATGTGAATGTTTAGTGCAGACATCAAATTCACCCTCACAATTCGTGTTTTTTATGTAACATATTTTGTTTGTGAACCATTAAAAATGTTACGAAATTTCGATAAAATTTAACGTATTCGGAAGATACAGAAGCATATATTATGCATACAAATATATTATTATGTTATATACTAATTGATTTGTAGTTCATGCAAGCCTGAGCAACAAAAATGAGGCATCTGAAGTACGCTCATGATATCTGAGAAGTGTCTCGGAATCAAATTCATGAACAGTGGCTTTAAAGTTATTGATCTAGACACCAAAACAAATACTTTAATATTACGACACGCGGTTGGAACCAAAGTTCATTACATCAAATCTTAAGGGCTGGAACTAGGAACAAAAATAAGCAGAAAACAGCATAACTCATAATAGAGCTAGTACATAAAAAATGCATTTTTAAAAGCAAAGAGAATTGGATGGGAGATGGAAGGATAATATTAAGCGAAATTTAAAAATATAAACTGTGAAGATAAAATGGAATCACCTGGCTCAAGGTAGGGGTCAATTGTGAGTTCGTTTGAACACGGGAATAAATTATTAAGTTATATAAAAGTCAGGGAATTTTCGTGACTGGAAAAGCGAGTTTCGTGTTTGTCATGTGCGGTCTACAGAATACTGTAGAGGCATCAGTGTTCACGTGCAGTCTGAGCTACGCCACGCAAACAGCATAACATTTGGTTAATGTACACAGAATGATTCAATTAGGATTTGAGGTTTTCGCAGCGGTGAGTATGAAGATTTCTGTCTTCTGGGTTGTTGCGCTGTGTAGACTGGTAGATGTTTACCGTTTCAGAGGTCCTTGCTGTCTCCGTCATCAGGGTGATGAGTTCACTTGGCAAACTTCTATCAGGCCCATCTTATGATAATTCAAAGCTCTAGTACATTCTGAAGGAGTTTGTTAGGGAGATTTGTAACAGAAAATGCAAAGAAAGGTTTTTCTTAATAGATTCGCCACTGTTTCCGAGTTACGACTCTTTACGTTGCTGTCGCTTTTATTATTGAGACAGTCAATTTTTACAAAATAGAAACAATTTATTTTAACACAATAGGTCAACTGATTTCCCAATTTGGAATAAACGGAAGACAAAAAGTTCTGCACCCCCCCCGCCCCTCCCAGTATAATTTTTCAATCGTCAATATTCTTAAGCACTTTTCCGTTCGTGTGCTGGAAACTTCTCCGACCGGACACTGCGCTCCGAGTCTGATAAACGCGGTTCAACTGTCTGCACTTCCACGAGCTATCAGCACGGATCCCGCAGCAAACAATCACTACACCACAAAACAATATCAACGTAAAGACTTTGAAACCGATACAAATTAGCGAGAAAGCTATTAACATTTTTTGATCCAAATGAACTCACCAACCACCAGCTTAAGTACTGTACTAGAGCACTAAGCCATCTGTATAATAACGAGACCAGTTCGTAACGGGCACATGTCTCAAGTACCAGTAAGTACACTAGCCGTATCTAAATAAGACGAAGGACTTGGCTTTACGGACGGAAATTCATCGAAAGATTATATACGCAACGCTCAAGAACCCAGATTCAATTGCAGCAGTCCGGATCACGAAGATGATGTCTACAGAATGCAGGCACTACCATTCGCTTGACAACATCGGATATTCCCGATCTCTTACTAAAAACTCAAATATGAAAATCGAAATTGTTTTACCTGTTGATGTCTGTCTTCCGGGACAGCAAGGAGCTATAAAACGTTGGTAAACTTCTACCAGGCTACACGGCGCGACAACCCAGAAGGCAGCCATCTTCAGGTTTGCCATCATTTGTCTTCGTCTTTATCCAATTCCATTCCATTAAACAGGATTTTAGCCCGTATCAAAATATTTCCATTTGAAATGTTTCTTCCGGGGACAAGTTCCAGAACACTTAAGTTGCGGACTTCGTCCATGTTGCAGTATACCACGTGTCGTAACTGCATACCGATCGGTCTCCTAGCGCATTCAAACACAATACCACTGTGCGAGCAGTTTACCTCCTGACAAATTGATATCTTACTGTTTCAAATTTCAACAGCGCGTGAACTGCGATTGGGTTCAACTTCTCTGTTAGGAGCCCACAGGAGTATCATCAGTACTCCATAGTATTTTGCCTTCTTTCGCTTCACAGCTGGATCCAGTGTAGTTCTTAGAGGAAGATTGGCGCTGGGGCGCCTGCAATCTGCACTAAGACTACCTGCTTTACACAGTTGCTGAAGAAGTTGCCGACACATCACGGCAAAACTCATAAATGACGATTCTTTACCTATTTTAATTACTTATAAAAAAAGACACAGTAGAAAAAGTGAAGGAATTCTGTTATTTATTAAGCAAAATCACAAAAGATAGACGAAGCAAGGAAGACATTAAAAGCAGATTAGCACAAGCGAAAAGAGCCTTCTTCAGGAAGAGAAGTCTACTAGTGTCAAACATTGACCTGGGATTAAGAAAGATTTTTCTGAAGTTGTATGTGTGGAGCACAGCGAAAGATGGTCAGTGGGAAAGCCAGAAAGAATGAGGGTAGAAGCATTTGAAATGTTGAAAATTAAGTGGACTGATAAAGTACGAAATGAGCTGGTCTTTGACAGGATAGGCGAAGGAAGAAGAATCTTGATAGAAGAAGAGATAGGATAGTGGGACACATTCTGAGGTTAATTTGGTAATGGAAGGAACAGTTGAAGGGAAGAATTGTAGAGGGAGACAAAGATTGGAACATGTGACGCAGATTTTTGAGGATGTGGAAATTAAGAGATTGGCGCAAGATGGGCGAAAATGGAGGACCGCATCAAACCAGTCGAAAGACTGACGACAAACAAACAAAAAAATAAAGATTCATAACAACGTGTTAGTATGTCTGTCCGTATCGATCTTCCCCTAATCACTTTTTAAACAACTGGCGAATTTTTTAATGTCATGCCTATATTACGT
>NW_019059945.1:156427-171238 GCF_000696155.1 Zootermopsis nevadensis | reverse complement strand
ACACTATCTAAGTGAGATTTCAGGTTTTTATAATGCCAAGCATAAAGAGTGTCTGTCGTGTAGCCTCCTAGTTATTTGCCGACGTTTCAGAGATGTTTACTGCATCCACTATCAGGACGAAGATTATTCATTGGTGGAGGCAGTTAAGCACCGTTGTAACATAAGCCAGTCTCCATGCGACTGCAAGGCTTAGCATGACAGACGACGGTAAACATCTTTTCGTTATAATTTCCTTCCGCCAATAATACCAACATAGAAGATTTGTGAGGAAAACTAGCGCTACTGAAAGTAACATTCTACATAATCCTATAGTACTACATCTTAGATGATATACAACTTTTGTTAGGGCAACATGGCCGTCGCGCTGCTCGAGATATCGATGTTGGTCTTATGGTTGAAACGCCGTGTGGACTTCCACGACGTAGATATCACTGTTTCGGAGGAATATACTGCCTCCACCTTCATCCTTGGAGGCAGTATATTCCTCCGAAACTCGCCACACGGCGTCACAACCCAGAAAACCAACATGGCCGGCCTATACCTATTTTCTGGAAGGTGCATTGTTCGAATCATGGCGGATTATTTCTTCTTCCTTAGACTACATGACGTCACGCCAGTTATTATAATCTTTCCAACTTAGTCATATCTTCAGTGATTAAACAACGTAACCGGTAAAATACTTAGGCTTCTGTTCTAACATTTATAATAAAATAATAAAACATAGTTGGTTCAGTATATATGGGTTAAATTAGACCGAAATATGCGAATCTTGGATTAAACGTAAATTTGTCGTAATCGAAAAAATCTCATATCTCGATAGTATAGATTGAGAACTGATGTAAAATGATTTATAAGAACAAGTTTTTGTTCCGTACTATTCTCCCTGTCACAAACGTAAACTGAACCAATTCGTCGACAAAATATGCTCAGAACCGGACACCTAGAAGCAAGGAAGACATTTTGTACACACACACACGAAATGTTCACTCCTCTGAAAGAGTGCACTGTGAATTTGTGGCACTAATTATTTGCTGGTGTCTAAGATCATAAACCTACAACGGGCATATAGGCTATGTGCAATACTTTTATTTAGAATTTCCTGTGTTGAACGGAAATTTGTTTGTCCCTTGGGATTCCGTTATAAGCAGTGGTCGGTTCTCACCTTACTCACAACATAATCGAAACTTGTGCACCCCAACATGGCTTCTGCAGCCTACAATAAATTGTAGTGTATTTCTTCCCCTTTTCATCAAACAGAAACCATATTAATACCTTTTGAGCAGTTATTTTTCATCTCTCTCTACTTTGAAATTACGCTAACCAATAGAATACCAGGAATCCGTTGCCATAGTCACCAACATCCTTAAAAACGTTATGGAAAAACGGCTTATGTTATTTCCAACGAAACTCCCCATTTCTGTCGACCATGAAAGTGCACAGTCAATATAGTTTATAACCTGTCTAAAATTCGAACCGGTTACCTCCGGAATGCAATAAAATTTTGCCATTCCACTAACCCGTTAATTTTTTTGGCACATATAAAATGTGTGAGAAATTCAGTGCTCTTAAATTTAAAGTTATGACATAAAATCATTCAGTCTAAAAGCTTATTAGAAGATTTCAACAATTTGGATCAATTGCTATATGGCTGGCATAATGACTAACTCCATATCACAGGTTCTTAATCAGCCAACCAACGTGCTCCTCGATTTTATGGTTTCCCAAATTTCTTTCTCGAGTTCAAAAAAAAAACCCGCCTTTCGATCCCAAACTCAGCAATTTATTTCGATACCAAAGTATCACATCTTATTTCTCTAAGATCAAATTTATTCTTGTAACATATATAACCTGTCGTAGCAGCCGAGTGGTTAGCATTTCTATCTCGGATTTTGTAGGTCTCGGATTAAACTCTCGACATGCAGACCGGCTATCCTGAAACCCAGGATTTTAGTGATTTTCTTCAGTCCTTTAAAGAACAATTTCGCGATAGCACCTCTCAAAATTTAGGTCACGACTACATGTTTCCTTATGTTTTCCAATTCAGTATTTATTAATAGTAAAGTAAGGTAAAGTTTGTCCCACTATACGCCATGTAGGCGTTTGGGGTGAGAGGAGGTATAGCTCCTCTCTTTCTTGACCTCGGCACTAGATGGGGGTGAGTGGTCAGTATCACGCCCCGGCCGGCTTTACCCCCGGGAAAGGACCCCGGTACCCATTGGATAGGAGGCTGGGTAGACCCCAGAGCCGGTATGGACGCAGAGGCTCGAGGAAAAATCCTCTGCCCTCGTCGGGGATATTCATTAATAACCCTAGACAATATAAGATACTGAGACCTTCATTATAAAAATATAACAAATGAACCCACCCACGTCTATGTCTGTTACCCAAGATGAAGAGTTTTTCTTCTGTTAGGTTGTCCAGTTAAAAAAAACTGTATAGCTGGTGAGTATTAAACAGGATATACCAGATTTTAACCAAAATTTCTAGAGTAGTAATAATCGATGTAGGCTAAATAACTTTGACTCTAAAACAGGAAGTTATGTACGAATGTAAGATTTATGGTTTCTGTTCAAATGCTTGCATCTCAGCAAAGAACTTAGCAACACAATGTCTGTGATTGAATTATCTGTCATAGGAAGATAATTCTGCGAATAGCCTATTGATGTCCAATTAGACTGAGGATATATGAGAACGAAGAGTTGATAATTTTTTTCTACATAAGACAGAGGATGTACCATGTGTAGTCTTCACCTCATTTTATTAGGGTCACCAAGCCAAGGGCGACGACATGTCAGGTTAAGTTACACGCATGGCAGAAATGAGAAAGACTTATAAGATTTTAGTCGGAAAACCTAACGGGAAGAGGCCATTTGGAATACTCACAAATTAGATGCTAGAATAAGTTAAAAATGACTTGTGGGTGTGAAGTGGACTCGAAGTGGCTTCACTTCGCTCAGAATATGGTCCAATGGAAGAATTTTGTGTACACAGTGATAAAATTTAGGAGTTACGTAAAGCTATTTATTGACCACTTGAGAAATTACTATCTTCTCAGAGGTTGGTTGTAGACATTCAATGATCGAAAATTGAGAAACATCTTTAAAGAAATCTCATCCCCACAGTAACACAGAAATTGTCCCACCACAAACGCCATTGCCAGGTCGACTTATGTTTCGAGTTACATCCATCTTGTTATTTTATATCTTTTTAATTCCTTTAAAGGATTGGTTTACAAACTTCCTGGTTCTTTTCTAATATCTACGATGTCTAGCAATAGGACTTCTTCAGCGTTGGCGATAATTTCAAAAGCATAACGATTACAGCGACAGTCACACTGAATGTCGTGGTCGAGTCGATGCAACTTCTACTTCGTACTCGTAGTATCCCTGTTCGAATCTCGGCCCAGAGGTTAGCTAGCCTACATTTACAGGTATTTCGTATCTCTCGCCATTCTCTCCAAGAAAATTCTGAGGTATTACATTAGAATATGTCGTGATAAATTCAAAATGTTTACTAATTCATCACACACAACGTCCATCCATTTGACTGTGTCATTAAAAGAGTCAAGAATAAATCAATCAAGTCTATAGTTTCGATTAACGAGTCTTGTTAAATAAATTCTAGAATTCCAAATAAATTAAAAATTAGTGAGATTTCAGGTTCTCACGACAGATATTATTAAGATGACTATCTTCTAGGAATTGCGCTGTGTAGGATGAAAGGTTTACCGACGTTTCAGAAGTTACTGCTGCCTCCCTGATGATGACGACAGAAATTACCACTAAAACGTCGATAAATTTCTACCAGACTACACGGCGCAACATCCCAGAAGACAGTGATCTTTAAATGAATAATTGGTGATACGAAAAATGTTATGGGACAGCAGCTCCGTACTAAATCCCGACAGCTGAATATATTTTATTGAACGCCATTCGCCACTTGCCAAATGAAATCCCAATAATACGACGCAGATCAAACAGAGCTCAAAATAAATTCAGTCGCATTTTCCAGATTAAATTCAATTATATTAACGGTACATGCCTAAACAGAGAACTTTATTATCTTTATTTTATTGGTAACTGTATTAATAAAATAAAGGTAAATGAATTTAGTTACATAATTGGTCATTTCATTAGTCTATCAATCAGGATATTTTTTAATCACTGAGTTCATAGTCAGTACATCATTCAATTAGTATTAATTACCCTGTTAATTAGTCATTCACTAGGTCAGTAACTTACTCCATGAGTCAGTGGTTAAAGTAGTTAGATACTCAGTCAGTAGTCACTGTCTCACAATCAGTATCTTAATGCAATAAAATTTTGCCATTCCACTAAACCATTAATTTTTTTTGGCACATACAAAATGTGTGAGAAATTCAGTGCTCTTAAATTTAAAGTTATAACATAAAATCATTCAGTCTAAAACTTTATTAGAAGATTTAAACAATTTGGATCAATTGCTATATGGCTGGCATAATGATTAACTCCATATCACAGGTTCTTAATCAGCCAACCAACGTGCTCCTCGATTTTATGGTTTCCCAAATTTCTTTCTCGAGTTCAAAAAAAAAACCCGCCTTTCGATCCCAAACTCAGCCATTTATTTCGATACCAAATTATCACATCTTATTTCTCTAAGATCCAATTTATTCTTGTAACATATATAACCTGTCGTAGCAGCCGAGTGGTTAGCATTTCTATCTCGCATTTTGTAGGTCTCGGATTAAACTCTCGACATGCAGACCGGCTATCCTGAAACCCAGGATTTTAGTGATTTTCTTCAGTCCTTTAAAGAACAATTTCGCGATAGCACCTCTCAAAATTTAGGTCACGACTACATGTTTCCTTATGTTTTCCAATTCAGTATTTATTAATAGTAAAGTAAGGTAAAGTTTGTCCCACTATACGCCATGTAGGCGTTTGGGGTGAGAGGAGGTATAGCTCCTCTCTTTCTTGACCTCGGCACTAGATGGGGGTGAGTGGTCAGTATCACGCCCCGGCCGGCTTTACCACAGCGCAACAACCCAGAAGACGGATATCTTCATACATAGTGTCTTATAAGTTACTCAGTTAGTTACTAGTCAGTCAGATAACCAGTTAATCAATAACTCATCATTCAATGAATCAGTTACTTAGTCAAAGAGTCTGTCACTCAGCGAGTCAACCAACTTCTCCAGGCACCTAGATTCGCCATTCGTTTGTTGGTGGATGTGGATGATGTTTCTGCATCCCAGAGCCTGCAAAATTCAGAATCGCCTGCTAATATACAGCATCCCTTTGGCTTGTCTCCTAACCCCTCACCCCCACTCCAACCCCTCACTGCAATAATTAATATCTGAAGCCTTCCACATAATCGTGCATGCTCCGTAGTGCATTGTATCGCAGCTTCAGCGCGGTTGTGGTTCGCCCATTGAGATCGGCTACGTTCTAAGGATTCAGCCTCCTTTATTATTATTATTGAGTAGTTGGAAATATACGTGTACTTTATGTGTTCCAGAAAGAGGTATCGTAAGGCTGCACCGGCAAGTAACGGAAGGAGTGGGGGAAACGGTGAAGTTTGAGAGAGAAATACGAGCCGGCGTATAATTGAGATGGATGGATGTTACATTCCGAACAACCCCCACTACGGGCTCGTCGAGTTGCAGGGCGCAGGTGGTGGCCCGTCGCCTGCAGTTTTGGGAGGCACATACGGCAGTTCAGGTGGAGTACAGGTTCCTACAGGTCTCGGCAGTGGGGGGGCATACTGGTCTCCGGAGGACATGGGATCTTTCTCGTTGCCGCCTCTGGACTTGGATCCCCTGCCCAGTCTTTTCCCATTCAGTCCCTGCTCAGCTGCCAACTACAAGTAAGTGTAGACAGAAAGTGATAGAGTAATATTTATATTTATATTATTCGCCTAACCCTGTAAAGCACGGTATTCATTACGTGAACCGCGCAGAGGTACTTTAGCATTCAGTAACTCTGTAATTTGCACACAGAGCGTGTTTATAGGTATCAGGTGCTTCTCAGAATGAACAACGATATTTCCATAAACAGTATTAAGAAGTTCCATCTTTGTAATAAACCAGCGTTGTGTTATATCTAGGATAGGAATTGGTTTCTTAAACAAATTTTAGATTAGTTTCGGGTTTTCATTTCGTTAAATGCTAACAATTATTATTCCGCCACAAAGTTACAGCTACTTTGCTGTATTCTGGTGCATTTGTGCCTCGTATCAGTGCAAAGCCTTGACACTCAGTTTACAGGAAACTGTGCTTGTTATATTTCTATGATCATAAGTTAAGATGCATTACATATAATCTACAGTGACTTAAGTTTGATAAAACTTACTTCCTCAAATGTTTTATTTTATTTTAACCGCATTTATCCGACAAAATCTCTATTTGCCATTTTAGCGAAACGAATCATTGTACAAACGATTTTTAAATACATTAAATACAAAATATAGGCATATGGTGAGTGTCATTAACATCTGTACATTTTATATGCATTATTTTTCATATAATTAATATTAAACAGATCACATAAAATGAAATAGTATCCAAATGACTCGTACCTGTGGCTTTATTGTGTAATAAATAATAAATAATGAGGCATACATAGTGGCAAAGAATGCATTTGCAAAACTTTAAGTCGTTTAAAGTACACACTTCTATGTCCTCGTGACCTGTAGAGTGTTTTAAATGAGCTTACAATGAGAAGACATGTCCGTCCGCGTGTCACTTAACACTTTACATAATGTCCAAACAGAATTTCATGACATTTCCTCAAGAATAAAAGCATATAGTTTTAAATATTGTATTTGTACGTAACATAAACTACAAACGTCGTTATGGTCTAAAACTTAAATTTGAAACTTTTCCGATAAGAAGCAGATTTATTTAAATCAAAAGGAAAAATTTGAGACCATGTAGTACAATATCTCTACTACTGGCAATGATCTGTTGTCTCTGGAACAAACAAGCATGAATAATAACTAGAGACGCAAAATCTATAATAAAACACGTGCAAACTTATAAAATTTATATCTAAGAAGGCTGAAGTGAGTAATTAAGGGCATTAGATAAATAATTTTGTGATTTCTGCAGGTCACCTCGTGTTGTTAAGGCAGGGAAATCGATTATGGGTGGGGCACGTGGTTAGAATACGAGAGACAGGAAATGAATATAGAATTGTGGTAGCAAAATCTCAATTTACTATAAGAGGATACAAATATGACGGATTATAGGGAAATTAGTTGTGTAATAGATAGAAGGGTGAAAGTGTCTGGTCCAATGGCGGACTTTGATGCTAGTGGCTTTGAGTCTTCCTGTTTTGCTGCCACATAGTTAATTAGTCATTAATACTTCATGGGAAACAAGTTAAGAGTCTTGTTAAATTCATTGATTCTTAATTTAAGACATTGACTTTGCACTCGTGTCCAATTAAAGATAACTCATGCTTTATCACAGTGTCAGTATTACAATATAGATATACAAAGCAAATAAAAATGTCAACTGAAAATGTATCTGTGCGAGATTTCCATTGAACGTTTATACTAAAAAAAAGAAGAAAATCTCCGAATCCAGCAAAGTTCAGCATTGAAACTGAGTTCATATAAGTCCTCCCAGTATCCTCAAGATCACTCGATAGAAATGTTTGTTGAACTCTGCAGATATATACAATTATTTAAGCGAATAGTTCGTAGACTGCTCCAAAAAAAAAAGCACATTATATGTAAACAGAGCACAAATATATTAAAATAAACCATTTCCCGTTAAATTTATCTATATCATGTCCGTTTCCAAGCTAATTAATTCCTTAATAAAGTCTTCTCGGGATTTCAGCCGTGTTAGTTGGTGATCAATCGACGTTTCGAGGACCATCTCTGTCATCATTTTCAAGGCTTTGTTAATGAAAGCCGCCGTGAAAGCTTCACGTCATATAATTAATTCCTGTTTATTGCGGGCAATTATATAACTTTTTATTCGAGGGACAAGAAACTTTTCCTAATCCACGCAGGCATCCGTTTAATAAAGGTTCCGTTTTAAACAGATTTAACTGTGTGTCTCAAGGACAGATTTTCCGGTGCTGAAGGAGAAGCAGCCGCACGATATGGCTGACGTCTTGCTCTCCCTGAAACACGCGGTCGTCCACCCGGGACAAACAGACGGCCAGCTATCTCCATGCAGCAACTTCGCAGGTTCCTACGGCGCTGGGCAGCAATGTACAGGCCAAGGGTCGTACCAGGGACCTTCCGCGTCCCTCTCATACACAGTTCATCCACATCAGGTAAGTCTGGCGTGATGCAGGACAAAGAAATATCTGCCTTGTTTACAAAGAGTGTTTACGGGTTTAGAACTCACTGAAATAAACAATTCTGACGAAATGTATTTACAAATTAAAGTTATTTTATTTTCATGCTCTGAAGATACTAAATTGCCTAATTTATAAATACATTAAATACAGACTGAGATGTAAAAAAAACTGCTACAAAAATACCAATATTTGTGTTTAAAAACAATAATTAGTTTGCAAGTTCCAGTTGTTTTAAACTGACTTGCCAAATCGACTTCCTAAACAATATTTGGACGAGCTACAGCTAATTACAAATAAATGCAGACGCATATTAAATATTGTATATAAGAGCCTCTAACTTTGCAGGAACCTATAAATTAACACTGTCGAGAACGGATGAGCAACCAACTTTGTTTTAAGATCATTTATGAGGTACACTGTGTCGATATTCCATCGACTGGAATGGAGCGGTGAAAGACTGAATCAGAACAGTATTAAGTGTTCTACTACTACTAATATTACTACTAATAATAACAATAGTACATGTTCTTTTGTGTGGGTGTGGAGCCTGATGTCTGCAGTTAAGAGAAAAAAAAAGGATTTGAGATGAGAGATGAAGTGACGGGAGACTGAAGAAAACTGAATAAAAAGGAGCTTTGTAATTCGTACTAATCAGTAGACATTTTTGGAACGATGAAACCAAAGAGATGGACGGGGCACAAAGCAACCAGAATTTTGTTTGGAAAGCCTGAAAGGAGTAGACCACTCGGAAGAAAGTGGGAGGGCAATATTAAAGTGGATCTTAAAAACCCGGTTTGGGGTATGGATTGGATTTATCCGGCTTAAGATATTGACCGGTGAATACAGTAATGAACTTTCGGTTTCAATAAAATTCAGTGAATTTAACTGCCTGAGCTTAGGTTACTATTAGCTTCTCAAGAAGGACTCTGCTCCATTGGATTAGCTAATAATAATAAAAAAAGCAATTCGTTTTCTCAAGCACAACGCCATGAAAAAGCATGGGAGACTGGGGATGACGTTCCAAGAATTAAAATCTCGGCACTACATGGAACAGATGACAGATTCTTGAATGCCTACTGAAGAGGAGGCTCCATGAGGTAATAGTGACGAAGAGACACAAAGGACCAGAGCTCCTGTTGCAGATGATGTCTCCAAGCGCAGGCTATGGCACCACGCAGTTCTGCACGGGCGCGCAAGACCAGAGCGGGATGTTCGGTGCCCAGACGCCGGCACAGCACCACAACATGTTCCCCAGCATGAGTGTCAACGTGTCTATGAACATGACGATGCACGGGTACCCAGAGAATCTGCAGCACCAGATGACCTGTCCGCAGGTAAGGAGATTCAACCACTGATTCATGTAGGCCTGCTTAAAGCTCGACTAACGACTAACACCTGCAGTTACACGCGGCGAGTGTAAAGCGGATTTAAGTTAAGTTACCACAGATAACGGTACTTCTTCCACATGCGATAGTAAAGGCCCTCACCACTCGATTTATACAACTTAGGGTTTCCTCCTTACCAGACCTCAAGTCAGTATCAGACTCTTCAGCATTTTTTTTTTATTTTATACGAAAAGTTTTTCAGTGTCCGATCATCTGCGGGTCTCAACTTTCGTTGGCTTTGATCTATAGAAATTCGGTAGGACTCCTTAGACGAGGGATCGGCCCGTCACAATGCCTCTACCTGTACACAGGACAACATCCATGGCTTGAGTGGGACCCTTCAACAATAATAAGACTAAATACGTAAAGGTGAGGTTGGCATTAAAATATAAAATTCATTTTACCACTCCCATCAGCACTTGTCAGATGGGCGTACACTGTCGCTGATTTCTTCAGGTCAAGGCAGACGATATTTGTAAATTTGTACGCGGCAAATAGCACGGATTATAAAGGAAGCGATTATATACGGTAATAGTATGGTCATAGTAGGTCTGTTATCTCGAAACATTCCAGGAATGTTGGTATTGATGGTGGCAGGGAATAAGAATTGCAAAGATGAAGTCATGTCGAATAGACTGATGGTATGATAATTATACCCAGATTCATAGACATCCTTCAATTTGTTCAAAAATTATTACGACATATACGCACATGGACAAACAATATTTATATTCTGGTATTCTAGGTTATTGCGCTGTTTAAAGTTTATACCAACTTTTCGGATGAACATGTTCACTCCATCTTCAGAATTAGAGGTTAAAGTACTTAAGTCCTGGAGATGTAAGCCGTACGTTCTCACAAAAAATGGTATACAAACACAACATTACATGGTGCAACAACCCAGAAAACCAAAACATCAAATCTACATTACGTAAAATGCACTGCAAACAGACACGTTGCGTCTATAATGGCAAACGCCGTGCCTTACCGGCAACTTCTTTAGCTTGGGTGAATGACGGGCGGGTCGATCCGTAAGGCGTTAGCAGCAAACAAGTTATGCCCCGTCACACCAAGAATACGAAACATTCAAGTGTCATTACCGTCACAAGAAATCCTATCAGGATCGGTCTCTACTTCAAATATTTTCAATTCAATCTGTATACAGTCACCCTAAAACAGTAATTCTCAAAGCACCCGCAATTTAGACGTGAAGAAGAAACTTTATAGAAACAAATTTTCCATATTCGATCTTTAGATATTTCAAGTTATACCTCGTTATTCTATATGTGCTCGCAGCTCTAT
Organism: Zootermopsis nevadensis; assembly: GCF_000696155.1. Next base: position 160,251 of record NW_019059945.1, on the reverse strand, counting down.
TACTGCTAAGGGAATGAAGAGAGCTGATAACATGCTGAGAAAAACCATATTGATTCCCGTGTGTTTCGTTTAACATAGACCGTGGAATGCATTAAAAACTTTTTTTCAAATAGAAGTTGCAATTTATATTATGCCAATTTTTGGTACGAAAACCGGTTTAAAATATGTCTTATTTCGATTGAACTTCGCAAGAAATGCAAGGCAAAGTTTATTCTTATACAACTACATTAAAACCGCTCAAAACTGTACAGCCAACACTTGCGAGCAACGTAGGCCTATTATTTAGTTGTATTTCGAAAAAAATCTAAAATCGCCTATTACTTTCGTCACGTCCGTAGTTGGCAAGAAACAACATAGAAACTACCTGACACATTTCAATCAAACTCGGCATAGCAGACGTAGGTTTACATTATACATTTTCGAGATATTTTCACTTGATTTCCTTTGGTAAATTTTAGTCAGAGGCTTTACACTAAATTTTACGTTTAATTCTTGAGTCCTTCAACATATATTTAAGAAAGGTTTATATGACTCTTACCTATTGTCTATTGTCTATTGTACTATTATTTTCACAGGCTATTGAACTTTCCTCCTACTTAAACGATTCTAAAGGACACTTCACATAAGGGCCCAATTGACGTTTCACACAAATCTTTTAATAAATCATTTGACAGATTTCCACGAAACATGATAGGGCCTACAACTTTCCTCTTTGTCTAGTGTTTGATGGTAATACGTACACATCTGATCGATCTTAAACATTATGAGGGCTACTTTAAATGTGGACTAACAAAACTTTTAAGCATTTGTATTGAATCCTTTGACATATTTTGGTAAAAATATGAAATTTCCTCAAAAACAATAAAAATGATAGGTACTCGACGCGGACAAGATGATTGTCATTGCTCACGGTCTTGTAGTTATGGCAGCTGTGCGTCTCCGAGAAGCCATCTTTATTGTCTGTTGCGATGACAACCGCTGGTTGTGGGTGGAGCTAATTCTAAAGTGTGGGCGGATGTACATCTTATCGATCCAGACCAGTGAACATGCTGAACTAACCTGGGATCGTTGTTTGTTTATTTGTTCCTTTCCATCATTCTACTTTGTCTTTATTCCCTTCTTCCTCTGTTCCTCTCTTTAAAATAAGTTATGCGTTAGGGACAGAATCAGCTTCAAAATATCTACATGTTACAACCAGAATTCCCTGTAGGCCTATGACATTTATTAACATCAAATCCCAAAAGCGTGTGTTGGGTCACCTATTTATTCCTTGAATATAAATTATTTCATAATGGACCTAATCTATAGGCTTAATCTTACGTGCTTAATTCGTTGCTACTATCATTCTCGACTTCATAAATGGATTAATTTAATTAACCCACTTAAGGCATATTTTAACTATTTCTATTTTCACAGGATCACTGTTATTAATAGTATTAATTCCACCCAACAGTACATTGCCTTCCCAGTATGTGAGACTATTACCAAAACTTCTATCACCCTATAGCACCCAAACGAACCTTTACTCTACTTAAACTTCTCACAGACTACATACTTATTTAATTAAATAAAATAGGTGGCTCTTAGAACATTCTTCTTGTAGTGCCAGATCTGTTACAAATTCTGTAACGCACTTCCGGGATGCAATAGATCCAGTCACGATTTCATTCGCGGTTGAACGACTTAAGCCAATCTTACATTTCACGTTCTTACGACGCGAAAATGTCTTCTGAGTTGTGACACTGCGTAGTCTTGTAGGTGGTTATCAACGTTTTGGAGGAAATAAACGCCTTCATCTTCAATTCCACTCAGAAGATAGAAGTGGTACGTTCCTTCAAATCGTTAGTAACAACCTACAAGACTGCACGACCTCACAGCCGAGATCACAATCGACACTCGACTTGCGTTACGACTCAACTAGAGACGTAATGGTTTTACTGACATCGATCGGTTTCCTTCAGATCCAAGGGACGCTCCGTGTTCATTACACCCGTACAAAAGCAGGAAATGCTTCTTCCTTTCCGCGTTATGACGGACATTCATCCTACCAAATATACACAATGGAAAGGACCAGAAGGTGAAGCTGGCATTTATTCTGGCAACACTTTCAGCGGAGGTTTTACTCCATGATTACATGGTCCTGCTTCATAGAAAAGGTTAGCATGGCGGTAACGTGTCTATCCCGAACGTTAGGGCTATCTCATTCGAATCCCACCTGGACTCATTAAAATTTTAGTGGTTTGTCATATTCTCCAGCCGAATGTCTAGACCAGTGGTATTCAACCTGGGGTACGCGAACCCCCGGGGGTACGTGAAGACATCTTAGGGGATACGTGAAATTTAAAAAAAATATATATTATTTTATGATAAATACTGAATAATCAGTAATGTAATTTATTTAATTTATTTTAGATGTAGATTATATACTATGTATAACTTGAATTATACACCAACAAATTTGAGAGTACAAAGTTGAAGAGAAATTATATCTGGGGGTACGCGAACAAAAAAGGTTGAATACCACTGGTCTAGACGATGCTACAGCCATTTCTAAAGTAGGAGACAGTATAACGGTCCTTTGTGAATAGTTCTGATGTCTGACAATACAATTAAAGTTATTCTGACATATTTTGCCAATTAAGATGTTAGTAGTCTATGTTTTCAGGTAATTAAACGGAAATATTTCAGAAAATTTTTTTTTAGTTATTGTTTACAATCTGTTTTGTCCAGCCCTTTCGTATCTAGAAACTAGTACGCCATTAACGGCCAACCGCATTTATCAACATGTCATTCATTCTCTAAATATAAAAGACCTCAAACTTTGTTTGAATATGTAAGTTAAACAGCTGGCTCGTTACTCTCCATGTATGGCAAAACGCAGTTATTAATTGTTGATAAATATAGTTACTGCTGGTCTACAGAACCGATTATATCAATCAACAACCATAATATTTGTTCCTGTTTTGAGTAAATGATGCACAATAACGCCTCTTCAAAACAAAAGTTGTCTTTAACAGTAAATGGCAAACACAAGGAAATGCATAACAAACCAAAAGCTTCCGGACGGTTCCGAAGTACACTTTAACACTGCAATTCAGTATAGCATGAAAGCCTAAACTATAATGTTAACATCTGCGAATGTTTAAACCTTACTACTTTAGCTTTCCTTAAAACCTCAGTTTAAAAACAAAAATGTATTAATCAAACCCGTTCGTCTGTCCACGTAGTATTCTCCTTCAATATTCTCTTTAAATTCCAGAGAAACACTGCATATGGTAGCACCGGTGGGCTAGCTTGGTTTACCTGAACGACCAGCCCATTAGCCTTACAATAAGAAATCTGCTTCACATCTGCAATGGAACTGGAAGGCGACACCAGTGCCTTTCCTTGCATGTTTTCGTCTCATTAGATACCACAAAAGCTCATCAACTTCTATAACGTAAAGTAATACCCAAATAACACGACTGTCGACACTGTAACTGTTGACTTACGGAACTTTTCCAGATGCAGTGGACATCAGCAACTCCCAATCCATCGCCTGTCTACCCTCAAACACAGGGCCTGCTGAGTCCTCAAGCCTGCACTGGTGGAGCCACGTACTCCTTCACCGCGGACTTCCGACCTCCAACAGAGCCACCTCTCATCACAACTAATTCATCTTTCAAGCCTGTGATTAGTAAAGTAACGAGTTTCACTCCAGTTTCCTCTACAGCCGGGACACCAGTCTCATCACGCAATTGCAATAACAACAGACGGAATGGAAACACCTATCAAAACAAGATGGCGAACGGAAGTACGTATCATCAGAACAAAATGGCTGCTGC
>NW_019059945.1:123662-149185 GCF_000696155.1 Zootermopsis nevadensis | reverse complement strand
AAAGAGAAACCCCCACCCCACCCCAGTACCACTTTGTCCATCAGAAATTCCACATGGACTGACCTCGAAATGAACACAAGCCTCCGCTGTGAAAACCTAGCATCTAACTTCCAAAGCTATGGTACAGCTTATAGCACTTAGACACAAATAAACATATAATTAAAACATAAAGCTAAGTTTCCAATTTTCCTTAAATGTTTAGTCACACCAGAAGTGCCCAAGCATTTGTTACGACTGTATTTCAAAAAAGCCACCATCACATTTTGATGGCTTTATGTTCCAACATATACAAGAACATTCAACTACTGGGAAATGGGCATATTAAAAACAATTAGGTACGGCACATGTAAAACAGAGGTATGAAGCTACATTAACCCCTTGTATCGCTTACTTTTTCACTTCTTTTGCAATGCACATAAAACAGCCAATGGCTGCGCCTGTGAATCACTGGTATAGGCCAGCAGTTTCAAGAAATATTTGCTGTCTACATTCAGATTTTCAAAAATGTTGATCCAAACATTTTTAAAAAAAAAACTTACAAGTTTCAGCATTGGCTGTACTGGATATATTCAAAGTTCACAAAGAGAAACAAACCTCAGGACTGGAATGAAACTTGCCAGCATCTAGTCACGAAATTATTCAGTTACCCAAACTAAAAAGAGCTGGTCTACGTTCCGCTACGTTACACATATCTCTAATCTCGGCACTATATAGGAGTGAGCGGTTAGTTTCACACCCCGGCTGATTTACTAAGGAAAGAACTCTGGTAGCCACTGCAATAGAAGTTAGGTGGGCCCCAAAGCTGGTCTTGACATTGCAACAAAGGAATCACACCCCCAAGTTGTCAAGCGCATAACCTGATCACTACTGAGCTATCCCACCTATACAGTTAAGAGTACTAATCACATTCAAGCAAAATATTAATCATTTGAAGGCCAAATTTCATAATGCGGTGTACAGTGCATCCAAAAAGTCATAGTGCAGCTGCAGTTATGACCTGTAAGCCCTGGCAATACTGGTAGATCTTAAGTAAAACAAAATACTGCACAGTAACTTTTTGGATGCCCTGTAGTAGAAATCAAACAACACAGTACTCGGTACCCTGAAACTTCACGCTATCTACTGAAACAAGACTGGAAAGGTACGATCTGCAATGAAATAAGTTTCCAGACATTCTTTGTACATTGGCATTCTGAATGCTCCTGGCTGTTCCACATAGGTTGGTGTCATTCGCAATATTACGCACAACTTCAAACACACTGTTTATATAGACCCTTTGAATAACGTAAATGTTTTCGATTTCATTAATATAATTTTAAAATGTTTATTTATTCAACTGACTATGGAAGTGTCAATGTATAGAAGCCTATTCATGAAGTGTCTGATGAGTAAACAGAAATAATATATAACCATTTACTCACAAACAAAATGACAATTTGCCATCTTTAAAAAGACTTCACATAATATGGGAATCATTTCAGTGCAATTAATGAATTATTAAATACTTATAAATTAACTCTTACCTCCTTTATCTTCATATAAAAAATGAAGCACACTGCAATCCATTTTACATATTTTCCACTATTATTATCACTAGAAATACATGAACATAAGTATTAAACATTCTGTTTGTTCTATCAACTGTGCAGATCAAGTTACTTATGAATAGATTCTGTCTAGCATAAAAAAACTTATCATACATAACTTCAAGAATTCCTACCGTCACCAGTTTGTGATGGTTGTCTTATAAACAATACTGCATACAGATCTGTGGGCATATTTATGATCTATACAAATAACAAATTTCAAATACCAAAAGATAAATATCATTTCAGATGAAATTTCATGAAAGGCCACAGTTCTCGAGTTAGACACGGCCAGCCCTATACGCAATCATTTTATGCACAGCACACAAAGAACCTATAAAATACAACATCTAATAGCATGAAATGTAGCTATAAGATGGCATGACTGACATTTTACTCTTTTACAGAGGGCGAAGGGACATCTTGTAACCTTAATGAATAAATAGTTGCATCAGGGTCTATGAGTTTGCATTAGATCAGGCCATGAAATATTTAACATTTAGAGGACTATGAACATACCCATGCATTCATGTATCGACACAAAAATGTCAGTCTTCAGGTGTTTTTGTCCAAAATGAGATCTCCAAAATTTATCTTGGCCTGGCCCCAATAAAAATTGGTACCTAATACAAGATCACTGTTAAGTCCATGACCTAGAACAGAAAAGAACTGTCCTCACAGGGTCAATATCTGAAAATTAAGAATTTGGACTCGCATTACTAGTAAGTCTGCAGACTATGCAAAATGATTAAATACTTTTTAAAAATAGGCATATGTATGTTAGTAGGACTAATGAATCAGTGCTACATTTAAGAACAGTTAAAAAATAAATTTCAAAATGTGTTTAAGGTTGAACTAGCAAGTTTCAAAGTTACTTTCAGAAAGAACAGGGTGGGAGATTGCAAATCAAATGCAGGAGGAACTTTATGTAAGAAAAATTTAAAAAAAAGAAAAGCGTGTGATATTATTATTTACCCTCCACTCTTCAACGTAGAATAGTAAGTGGTATGTAATATCATGTTCATGCCTATGTACAACCATTATATTCTATTTTTAGAACAGTGTATTTTAAAATGCCAAACAATAACCATTACTCACAAATCCCATTATCAGTGTCCATTGCACACCATTAAAGAAATGAATAAAGGTATAATACCTTCTGCGGGTGTGAAATAGCCACATTTGCAGTCTAGTCCATGATGGAAGCACTGTAATATTAATGGACATAAATAGTCAAAAGTAGATGTAAGCATGAACAAAAAGAAACATGCATATAAAATATGGAATGGATAACCTGAAGGAAAGAGATCAATTGGGAGACTCAGGCATATCAAAAAATAAAATAAGATTAAAATTACTAAAAAGAAATGAAACACGTGTATGACACAAGTGGCTAAGAATAGGATACAATGTTAGGCTTCTTATGAAGCCTTGAGCTCCATGAAATGAGAAATCTGAACAGCTGAGTAACTGCCAACTATTCAAGAAAGATCATATATAGTGTAGTTAGTTATAATGTATTAATATTATTAAGCTATGTAAGTTTGCAATGGAATTACTTCATTTAACTCACCCATGTCCAATGCAGAAGATGCATTTAACATCACAATTCACAAATGATACTATAAACCACAAAGAATTAAGAAACAACTTAAAATTACAATAAGCAGCTTGCATCTTTTGATTCCAAATGCAGATGATCAGAAAAATGTCAGCAGTCACTAATGTTCAGAGATGGTTCTAATGCTAGTATCTAAACAACTTCAACGGGAAGTTCTGTGGTCATATGCAAATGATATGAGATATTTTATTTTGTCGTTGAGAATGTAAATTACAGGAAGAAGCACTCTTTTTACTGTCCATATTCTATCATGTTATATTTATCTTAAGAATGTATCTACAAGAGTTCTTGATTAGCATCTTGAACAACGAACCGCTGAGAGAGGAGGAAACAGCACACAATTCTATGTAGCAGTGAAGATCAATTATGAAGGAAGGAATAGAGGTACAGAAAGAGAGAGGTTTCCTACCACAATGGTAATTTGAAAACCAGTTCAATACAGAAATAATTCTTGCAAAAATCACATTTTTTGTCAGCGTTTGTTGTAACAAATGTCGAACATTTTTAGGTACCTTGGGAGAACAAAACACAAAATACTGGGACTTTATTGTAAATGTAAACTATGTTGTTATGGTGTAAATATAAAAATGCGTAACAGCTCACTAGGAAATATCCCAGTGGTAGAAAAGTCCCAGATATACTCATGTGGTGGTTGCATGAATCTTCGGATGGAATGTATGAACTTGCTTACAAGAACTCATTGTTTGTAAGAAAGACTTCACTCACAGAGCAGCATGTCAATTGTTACGTGAGGAGAAAGTTTACAACACAAACACAGTTACAGGAAGAATAGATATATGAAAATAGTTTTCTGTACTGGATACCAGGCAATATCTACTGAATATCAAATTATTAAATGGGACCTGATATCAGATTCATCTGCCTATATTGCAATATCAAAACTTTACTACCTTCTTTTATTCAAATTACTTCTCCACAATTCAACAAATTATAAGAACCAAAATGACAGCTACATTATGATGCCACCAACATAACATTCTACCACAAACATCAGCAATTTCACCTTCCTAAGCTGGTAGCAAACAAGACAACCAAATTAAAATGTTGTAAAAAATATGAATAGCTTATATATAGATATATTACATATTACACAGGAAATAAAATTTTGATATGGCTAAGACATTTAAAATTGTCTGGCATACCTAACAGCTATGCAACATTTTCATTCTGCATAATCTATGTGCTGGGATGTCCAAAATTATGCAATGAAATGGGCTGCTTTTGGCATAACATTTTGACCACCCCAGCTACCTCTAGTAAAAGGATATTTTATCCCTTGTCCTGCCAATGAATAGTAGTTATGAAATTAAAATAAACCTTGACGTGATGTTTCAAACATGCCACACTTCCCACTCACTGTCTCTTAATTCTACTATCTTAAAATGATCTATTTCTCCTACCATTCTGCATTTTCACCTTTCCTCAGCCATAATGAGGCAATCCCATCAAAGAGAAAATAAAACAGGAAATATCTACTGGAATGATTCCATGCCGATATGTAGTTACGATAGTTCTTATTCTTCAAAACAAGCATCCATATTAATACAAATTAGGCTACAATCACTTGTTTAGATGTGAAGCAGAAAAAACATCTTGATTAGAACCTGTGTTTTATGCCAAACAGTAGAAAATAATTCCATACACTTACATGGTACGAATACTACCAATTCTTGCTCTTTCTTCAGACTGTTATCACATTTAAGAAAAATATAAATTCTTAATCAATTATTCAATATATCTATTGTCGCTACCACTTACACCATATTTTTTTTTTTGACAGGGACAAACTTGCACTTTTATGTAATACTTGGCACAACCAAGCATCATTTTGTAACATTTATCTATGTTGGTTCAGCTGCTTCCACATTCTTGCCATCACCAGACAAGTAGTAGTTGTAAACAAATACAGAAAGGAAATGCAAAATTTTCACATGCTTTGGTAACTATATGTTATACTACTACTAGTGTGTGTGTATCCTTATCTGCTGTATCACTGACAATAATCACAGCACCATTCAAGAACAAGCTCTGAAACATTAATTCAATAAACACGCAATGAAATCATGAGATGTATAAATCCCACAAACGATAACTTACCCTAAATAAACCCTTGCTTACTAAAATTAAATTCTAAACAGTCATTAAAGACACTGCTTTTAAAGTAGTTTGTAGTTACAGACCTTGACACAAGAATGGTAATAAGACAGAAGAAGAAAAGTATTTGAAGTACATTTTAATTTTGTAAAACGTGGTCTTCATTAAGACAAGTGAATGCGTTCTGCTATCTGTAACTAAATGAGCGTTACGGACAAGTACAAGTAGCATAGTGAGTTCAGTTTCTAACAGTGGATTGTATTTACCTTTGTCATGAAAGATGCTGCATGTGCACTTTCTGTGAAAACTGAGGAGCAGTGCCTGATTCTAATTTCAAATTTAAGTCTCATGCACAAATAATCTGCACAAGTATTTTTAGATACTATTAAACACAATGGCTGTTTGAATGTGTGGAATGAGGTACCCCATCCATCTACTTGAAGACCCCAAGATGAGTCAGCCTAGGATAAGGACTAGTTTTATCTAACAAAGGGTCCCCTTTCATTATACTTCAAGATGAAGATAGAGCCAACCCTCAAAACACTGCATACACCAATTCTAAATGGCTCTGTTGATGATATATCACTTACTGGGTCTCAGGACTCTATTGTACAGTATTCTGAACAGAATAAAACCTTTCATCTGGTGAAAAGGTGGGAGTACCTCTCATCTGGGTCTGTTAGGTAGTCCAATGATTCAGACTAGCTACAATGGACGCAACCGAGTTAAAACTCAAAACTCTTTTTTTACCTGAGGATGAAAACAGATCCAGTTTCCAAAATGATGTGTTCTATTTGGAATACTTGACAACATATTTTATAATAAGACAATGGACACTGTCCAAAAGTTCTTCCACAACAAAACTTTTGTGATTACTTGTGCAATAACATCTCCTGAAATACGTTTGTTCACAGTCTTTTGCATTCCCTTCCATCAACTCATTGTACTACCACTATTAACACATTAATAAGTATGCAGTAGACTCCATGATGTCCTAACAAGGGGATCCAGTCTATTATTACCCTGAGATCTGGCTCTGGTTTTGCAGTCTGGCAGTGGACCTTCCTCTGACTTCCCAGCAAAAATATTAGGTGTCAGTATTCCACTGTTTCTTTTGTAACACAATTTTATGTTTGCATTCTTTATTGTTACTTCATATCTCATAAGAGAGGCATCTTTTCACAGATTGTGGAAGCTCGGCTAGTATCGTGCTTGCTTACAGTATTGGAGACCAGGTTCAATTCACTGTTACATTTTTTTTTAAAATCACCATGTTTGTAATGGATTTGGAAGATGTGAAATTTAACATTCTTTACAAGTCCACATTCATCCATTCATTTTGTTTCTTCCTGTATACGCATCTGACAATGAGAGGAACCCAGTTAGCTCCTCAATGCAAAGGATTGCAAATACACCAATATCTTACAAGAGTGAAACTTTATACATCATCAGAATAGCTTCAGACACATCAAACTAGTATAACGGGATTGAAGGATTCTGAACAGTACTCGTCCTAAACGTATAGAAAAAAACAACAATTTTCAACATCAAAACATCTAATGAATGTTTGCTTGCTGCACATGCATTTTGCAGAATTTTCTTCAGCCAGAAACCTTGGTTTACACTGCAGAAGTCGTGTGACTTTATTAGTTTTGGCAGCGCGCCATTCATACCTGATCATACTTTGGTGTGTAAACCTTCATTCTTGTACGATATTGGTGTATTTTCAACCTTTCACACAGTGCAACCAACTTTGCTCTTCATGATCTCAAATGCGAATGAAGGAAGAAAGAAAATTAATGCAAAGACTTTAAACAAATCATGACCTCCAAAGCCATTACAGACATGGTGAAAAAACCAACTAGGAATTGAATCTGGCTTGCTTGCACCATAGGAAATCATGCCAACAAACCTTTTGCGGTCAATAAAAAAACACGCCCTTTTATGACACTTATGAAGCACCATGTAGTCTGCTATAAGTTTACACGGCACTACAAACTGGAAGACAGTCATCTTCATACACATTGCCATAAGAACCACAAATCCTACTTAATAGCAAACATGAAAGATAAGAGTGTATTTTTTACAAAGAAACAGTGACGTGCTGACACCTAATATTTTGGTCAGAAGTCGGAGGCTGACCTTCTGCCATACTGTAAAATCAGAGCTGAATCAGAGGATTAACAATAACTGGGTACCTTATAAGTCTAAAGAATTCTGCTTGCAAATACACATATATTTGCTCACATTTGTTTCTAAACATTATTTTTGGGGCAGATTTTATTCAACGAACATTTCTGAGAACCCAAAATTAAATACCAACATACTTTATTTCCTTGATTCTGCTACACCTTGCAGAATCAATCAGATGGTTGTGCCAAGTGAACAGTATCTCACACCATATTTTGGCTGTGTTGAAGTGTTCATAGGGGGCAAAAAACAAGTCCCTCTTCCTTCAGGCAGAGCCAATTTTGTACAGGTAAAGAGAAACAGGTATATATACTGCATTTATCATTCATTTGGCAACTGAATTTCAAAGGGGGGGAAAAATATGTAATTGATAGTGTTTTGAAAGTACCATTAGTATAACTTCTACACACGACGTAAATTTAAGGACTTTTCTTATTTCTTTGTTGGGAGTTCCATTTGCATGAACATTAGAAAGTTTTGTCTCTATTATACCATTTCCACAGAAAACAAAATTGTACATATTACTACAGTATGGACTCGCGTTCTTGTTCTGTCCACTCATAACACAAGAAGAGGATCTTGACTGCAATCACTTCTGACATCACATTCGTGTCCAATCACTTCACACTCTCAAGTTTCATTAAAAGCCATCTGGAGGAAATTAAAAAAAAAAGTATCAGCATTCACTGCAGTTATATCCATTGTGGCCATCAACAAGTTTTTAATAAGAAAGGTCTTCTTCCATTAAGCTTCCAGCTTCCTAATACCACCTGTTCATTATATATTGTAAAGAGGAGAACCGTCATCATCGACTACACACTGATGATGTCCCCCCTCCCCCTCCCAAAATGAAGACAAAACCTCTTTACACATACTTATTTTTTCAATTCTCAGCTCTAATTGAAGGTTGTCATAAGTTTCCAATCCACCACCAATAATGGACCAAAGGTAACACCGTCATTCATACACACATACACAAAAATTGCAACTATCAAAAAGTTTTGATGTGCCCCTGTAGGATCAAAAAATAATGATAATAAGAGTTTGGGGATGAGGTGTCCGAGGGTATGCTAGTTGGTGAGGGTTGGTTTTGTACTACTGCCTTCAGTCCCCTGGGTCGCAGGGGAAAAAGACAGATGAACAGTTAATATATACTTCAGGGTAGAATGCATTTTCCATACGGCTCTTATTTTGCTGGGCAAGTGTTGCCAAAGTATTTACCTTCAACATACAGCAGCAAATGTTTTAACATCTTCACTGTAATCAATTTTATTCAAGTGGTTCTCTCTTGCTGGGATCATGTATACTCAATTCAAATTCTGCAATATTATTGTGTGGATACAAATTCAGCACTTTTAAAAATTTCTCCGTAAGCTTCAAACCATATTTTTGAAATAGTTTAACTATGTAATGTCACATTTCGCCACAACAAATTACATAAAAAGCATCTGAACCTACAATCTGTTGTTTGTTTCATGGCAACCATAAAACATTAGCAACCTGAATCCTTTGAAGACAAGTGGGAACTATGAAGAATTCTGTCTTCTGGGTTGTTGCGCTGTGTAGGCTGGTAGATTTCCACCAACGTTTCTGACGTTCATCGCCCTGATGACGGAGGGAGTATGACCTCGGAAACGGTAAACACCTACCAGACTACACGGCGCAAGAACCCAGAAGACAGAAATCTTCATACTCACCGGTGAAAACCTCAAATCTTACATGTGGGAACTATACATGCCAGCTGCTTTTAACAATGAGTAACTGCGTATTTTGTATTTGTGGGTCTAGTAAACATGAATTATTTCCTTTAACAGCATTAACCCATTAATCTTTGCAATGGTGAAGTATTTTCCTTGATGTACAAACAATTCTTAAATATTTAGTTTGTGACAGCGATAATTAAATCTAAATGTATGTGATTCCTCGGGTAGCATCAAAACAAATGCTAAAAACCTTTCAGTATTGCAGAAGTAAATACGGTACTTATAACAAAAGCAGTGAGAACGTTAAAATCCTTACCATTTATCAATTATATACCTCAGACATGCTAATTCCAAGCTACAGCATAAATTTTGAAGCTTCTGAAATAATTTACATAATGTTATTAAGTCACATTCCAGCCATGTAAGAAAAATAAAACATCAATAACATCATAAATTCTTACAGCTGCATCACTCAAACCAGCATTAAGTTTCTGAACAATGAAAATAATACACTAATTGAGCAACAATCAAAACAGACCATAAATGAAAACGGCGCACATGGCTTTAAACCGTAGTGCAAGAATTTGACATGTATCTACTACATGTACCAGTAAAATTTTTTTATAAGAATTCGATGAAAGCAAATGTCTCTGTGCCAAACACAATTTTCTCTTATCTGTGCTACAGAAGTAAAATAAAAACAAAAATGAACTACATTTCAATCTACACAAATTTACCATCCCTTAAAATAACACGACACATTGATTGTAAAACCTTGGTCATTTTAGTATAGTCTTTTAACACAGGCTTTAGGATCACAGGATAAGAAGGGTTCCAGTATTATGCCGTATCTAATAGCCTCTTCAAAATCAAAACTGCGGACAGGGTCAAGCTATGCTTCATTATTGCACTACTGTGTAGCAAAGTTTACCATGCTAGCAAATATGGCTGTTCCACATAAAATACCTTTAATTAATGTAACAAACAGCCATTGCCAGTCTTTGCATTACCCACAAGAAGTGGTATGACTTCAAAATAAAGAAAAATTAACTGCCCAATCAAAATATGGAAAATTTACCCACTGCTTAAGAGTAGTTCACAACTTCATGCTCTGTAGCATGAAATTAACATTCTGAAACCATTTGCTTATGTATTATCTTTTCCCATCCAATTTCAAAATCATTCAGCACTCTTAATAAAACGATGACCTTCAGGGTTGTCAGCCGTGTCAGCTGAGCTGGTGAAGAAGCTGCCATTCCAAGATTTATGCTGTTTTCAAAATGTTGGCAGTTTCTTCATCAGCTCTACTGACACGGCTGACAACCTGAAAGTCTCATTACTACAAATGCCATGAAAACTTTAAATTTGGATATTGAACACTCTTATTCTACTGGGTCTAATATCAAGACAAACACAACATTAAATTCCGCTACAAGTTCAGCTATTTGCGATCACTTCTGCCATCTCCTTGCTGTAATTTAAATATATTTAAAGTCTGTTTATAAGCAACATGAATTTGCCAATGGAAAATTTCACTCTATTAATAAAAACAGTTTATAAGTTTGAATTTTGCCAAATTAATTTAGATTAGAATTCCATAATAAAAAGGAGAGGGAGGGGTAAGGGATAGATCTGTAATATATTTGAACAAACTAAAAATGTTCTTGCTCTGTCTCTGTTAAAATTGCCTTTGGTGAGTGGGCAAGCATTTTTCTGGAGCCGTGAGAACAAGATATATAAAACATTAGCTCCAACTGAACATGCAAGACATTACAAAAACATGTATCAGTATTATGGAATCCACTCACCCAGCAGAATTAAAGATCTACTTTTGGAAAACAGAGGCCAAATCCTCAGAATGTGGACAAGTGATGGAGAAAATGGAAGTTAGTAGGAAATGCAGTGGCACATCCAACAACGTTCAGTGGGGAGTTTTGTTTGTACTTGTTTGCAATAGCAGTAGTAAAAAAAAGCACTTCCATCCCACCTTTCTATGTTAGGTCGAGTCACTGATAAAAGTTTTCTCTCTTGTTATGTTCTACCATTAAACCAATAATAAATGTAAGATTTAATGGATCTTGACATATTTGTTCTGCTGCTCTGATAATTCCTTCTAGAAATTCTTCATTTTCCATGATCTTTATGGTTCTCTGGGTGAAGACTATCCCAGGAGGAGATGCTGGGGTTACTGATCTCAGTGATTACTTCATCTTTCCAGACACAACAACTTGGTGTTAGTGCACCTCAGATGATTCGGGCTTCTGCGAATGATGATTAGATGGGTCTGGAGTGCTGAGAGGGGGCTACAAATAGAAAGATCGCCAAATATACATCTGCAGTTTTAATATTATCAGTTCTAGTTCTGGTGCATTTGCAGCATTACTTAGTATAATAGGCAAGGGCCTAAATGACATATAAGTTTCAAAGTATGTCCACAGCTTTACTGAAAAACATTAACATCCTCTGACCATCTGCCACACTATATGAGTCTGTTTCCACACAATACAAACACCATCTCCTTGTTCTATAAAAGGCATTCTTTAATGAATAATTTATTAAATAAACATTTAAAGACACGTGGACACAACCTCCTCAAAATGCATTCATGTTACAGACATCATGCAATGAACATATAAAATAAGAGTCATGTACATATTACATAATGTGAATGTAAACCTTCTCAAAACAATAGTTGCTTCTATAAATTTCTAATAACCTTGGTGATTAAGCTGGTGGGATGGTGTTGCCCCCCAGTACCACAACCACCGTATAAGCAGGAACCAGAAGTCTGAATTTTACTAATTACTTCAAACAAACAATTGAGAAAAGAAGCATAATTTGCAGGGATTTAAGAAAACCAATGACGAGAATACAATCGACAGCAGTGCAAACGCCTGGGATTAAATAAGCTCTTACTGCATGGAGGAAGAAGATATGACCTGAATGTGTTGCCAATTTCACTGCACTTCAAGAAGACACCCAAGAAAATGCAGGAAAGGATTGCTAAGTTGGGCTTGGAATTGAGCGCTTCCTAACGTTACAGAACTGACGGAGGCATACGTTAAAGAGCTGATCACTTAAAACCTGTTTCAACTGGGTGTCACAGGAGTCACCTAATTAAGAGGCAGAGTAGAGGAAGCTTTGCTACTGACGGATTTTTCCTAGCATTGGGAGGCAACAAAGGAGCATCTACCTGAAAAGAGAATGCATAGATCCTCCAAGGTAATTAGGGATGAGAAAGTTGATCTTCATTACTATGAGTCATAAATGACAGAAAGAAGGCTAGGATGCAAACAACACTAGATTCCTCTTGCAAGAAGGACGATGCCTCCAGATAAACGGCCCTTAACTTCTGGATTTAAGTTCCTGAAATGTACGTGGAGGGCAATTCACCCTTCAAGGAACAAACTGATATGCACACTGTATCCTTAAATCAATAAAATTATTGGAAACCTAATCTTTACCTGTATTTAATTTTCAAGTTTATAATTTTACTGGAATGAATCATCATTATAACATGAAGGTCTACTATTCCATATCCAACAGGAAATGATGGGTATTGAGGGCCCACTGTACCTGGGAAAAGTGAAATTTGGAATAGAGCTCGACAGCATACTAACAAATTCTGTTACAACATATGCATGTTAAAACATGGTGGCACAGAGCAGAATTTTTAAGTTATATATGAGTGCACTGTACTTACTATGCTATGTTGTAATCCAGCAACTGCACCTGCAGCTCCGCCTGGTGCGGTTCCAGCACCCCCTCCTCCAGCTGCCACTGAATGGGGTACCTGGTCATGAGGTGTGGTAGAATGGGCTTGCTGAACAGGAAGGGCACCTGCATAGTAACCTCCATTAATTCCTTCAGGATAGCTTGTAGTGCTGAGGAAGTATTCCTTATTCACACAGTTACGAAGACAATCAGGGATCCTGCCCACGATGGCACGCCGTATCTCACTTGCTGCCATTTCACGAAGCTCTGTGCACGAAGCATCAGAGTAGAAAGCAGCGTGAGGTGTGCAGAGAAGATTTGGAGCATCCTTTAATGGACCTACAAGCACAACATTCTTTTAACTTTTAGGCCAAGAAGTATCAAATGGTATGATGGTCTGTGAATGGTACAATGGAAGGATTATGCAAGGAGGCAGTCATATTTTAAGGCACTATTTCAGTATTTAATTAGAGGAACTGAGGAATATGAAAAACTTGTCAGGCCACTGGGCAGACATTTGAACCTATAATCTTCTGAATATTAAGCTTAAATACTAACCAATAAACTATTATACTTTTTAGAATTAATTGAAACTGCTCCATCAGATACAAAAATGTAACAATCTTCAGAGGCTTACAAGGCACATTCCAAGAGTATATTCCCGTATCTTCATGTTACTAACAATTTCACACCATAAGTTAACGTGCTCTGATTTAATTTAATGTTTCTGTTGCAAGTCTTAACTCCCTCTCACTTGCAAATGCTAGTCTTGAAGAACTTTCCCATCCCCACCCACCAAAAAATGCATAAGTTAATTTTAAACTTGATTACAAAATCACTAATTGTAATTATCAAATATGCCCAAGAGAGTGCCTTTATAAATAAATAGCCCTGGCCACCTTTACCTACAAAAGTCTATGCACTAAGGAATGTATACCCCATAAACACCCAAGAACCTCACAGACAAAAAATCTGTCTCCTGGTCACAAGTTTCACAAAGATTAGCACCAGACAGAAATTTTTTGAAAAATGTATCTTTGACTGCATTTCTGAAAATGTCGCATACCACACATAAATCATAATAGGGGCAGCTGCTTAATTAGGCCAAAGTGCTCTAGTCTCGATGTGTCCCAATTAACCAGGATCCAGTTTTGGCTGTCACAGATTGTTATAATTACATTGAACATGGCATTACAGATTACCCGAACAAAAAATAGGTAAGATATGCCAAATATATGCCCCCAAATCCTTTGGTCAAGTGATATGATTTGTTAGTAGTTGAAAAGTGTTCTGGTAAAGCATTGTGATGCCTGCATAGTGAAACTAATATGCATTTCCATAAAAATTTGATACCATATTACGCCTTATGGCAACTAAAACAGCTTAGTTAAAAGATGCACTCCGGAGCAAGTGCATGGTGTCTACCCATGTATATAACTGTATGCAGAGATGGCTAAACTGGGAAAAACACTGATTTAAGAAACATCAGATTAGGACTCCATGTAATTCTTATGTGGATCAGATCAATATGAGAACATGGCGTGCACTCCGCTAAATTATGTGCATCATTTTATTACCACTGACAACTGAAATACCTTGGAACACATTATATGGTTCATTCTCATGCACATCCAAAGCCGCTGCTCGGATGCGTCCTTGCTTGAGAGCAGCAGCTAAAGAGTCGTCATCCACCAGGCCACCTCGTGCTGTGTTCACTAAAAATGCTCCTGTCAATAAAAAACCAAATGATTAAGATAAAGAAGCATATGACCTCTCGCAAAAAAAATGTTCAAGATGTATAATTAAGTACAATTCATATGGAAGGGGCAGATTTCAAAAGATCAAAAACTGCAACAATATGAAACACAGAAAATTAAGCACAGAACTGTGCATAAAATTATTCAAGAGGCTGCTGAACACTTCATCCGATAAACAACGCTTCTGTGGTTTTAAAATGAGGACAAGATGTGAAAAAACTAGACCACAATGCTTTCAGACTTGAAAATTAATCTGCCACACACACAGGGCAGTAGTACAACTTTGTCCTGGCAGACCATAAAACATCACAATCCAACAGACTGACTGCAAGACATTTTGTAAAAGGAATTCCTCCATCAGAAAAGGTAAAGCCCAAGGACAACTGGAAAAACAAAATAAATCTCTTTTATACAAATACTAAAGAGCAGGTCTTTACTTTTATTTCAAAATTTACCACACCAGAGTAAATGTATAGTACAAACAAGTCAAGATAATAACTGTGCTGCAATAAATATCAGCCTTCTTAACACCTCATGCAATGTGTTAACGATGGGGGGGGGATGTATAGGGTTGAAGAACTATTGCAGTAGTACAACCAACATCAATATTGTACAAATTCAAAAGCATGTTGTTGTTTTTTAAGTTATTTTTATGAACAGTGTGTGTAGACTTTCATAAGAAAACCTTCAGAAAGTTCATATTAAATACGTATTAGCAGAAGTCCCCACATTAAAGTAAAAATCACATAACATTATTGAGGTTGCCTTGACAACGGACCTGGAAGAACAAAATCTTAAATCCACTTTAACATTCAATGAAAGATGTCATTTTTAAGAACTTTCAAATGAACAGAGTTTAAAAATACCAAAAAAAAAAAAGGCAATGTTGAATTACATGTAAATAAGCCCCTATCATGGCAGCAACGTAACTATGCATTCTCTTTTTCTCATTTATTTTAAGAAACAAGGTTTACATACCATTGTGCACTGTCAGAACACATCAGCAGCAGGATGATTTAATGTCTACATTAATATAATTTCTTAGTTAACCTTTATAATTTGTGCACAGCTTACATGTGATCCAGCTGGCCATGCATCTCATTAAATCAGTAATATAGGAGCTAAGTCGGACCAGTAGTCCGATAATACAAGGGATATAACAGCTATAATCTCAATGATGAAGGTTAATGAAATTAAATTATGATCATGAAAAACTATGTACTACCTGGCCTCATCTGCTTGATGGTGAATTCATTGATAAGGTGATGGTTATGTTCGTTGAGTGTGCAGTGCAGTGAAACACAGTCTGACTGGAACAACAAGTCCTGAGGGCAGAAAACAACACCAAAATTATATGCGCAGAGAGAATGCAGAACAAATCAAGGTTAAAATTTAATAACAGATTTCAATGTCTCAAACACCTCTGAAAACAAGTGTTAATATTCAGCATGGTACATCTAGCACAGCTACACAATTCTCAGTAAAATAGAATACTTTAACTAAGATCCTGGTTCTACAGATTGCTATAATTTGCTCTTGAATTATTCCATGTGATAAAAATTTATTTCAAACATTGATCTGCTAATTCTCATGTTTTCTACAGGAATTCATTCTTAAAGTTTACAAAATTTGTGTCTGTTGATTTTATTTTCCAGCCTTTCTTCCATAGCAAAACATCTCCAAAGGTACAGAAACCAAAGAAAATAATAACAGCTATTAATAAGGTAACCTTGAGTACTAAAACAGACAGAGATAAAACTCACCTGCAATGTATAGACTCGAGTCAGACCAAGTGATTTTTCAATTCCATCAGGCAAGTAAGGATCATAGAAAATAACATTGAAACCAAAGACCTTGGCTCGAAGAGCCACTGCAGATCCAATGCGACCTAACAAGAAGAAATAATTGGAGTCAATACAAAATACTTTATTAAGGCAACACAAACACCCCTTTTTATATAAAAGGGTGTTAGTGTTGCATAAGAAAATATCAGAACCCAACAAACATACATGCCACAAAATGGAAGAGTCTATGGTAATATTACAGACCCAACTATTTCCTTATGGAAGACAATTTTGGCTTTGAAAAATACTGACTAAATCCCACAACTACACATATCAAAACTGTTGCACAAATTATGCTGGCGGACCCCCCCCCTGGCATTGAAAATTTCTGGCAGAAAGCCCATCGGATATAGAAGACCTAATTTAAATTATATGCAAACAAAACCCTTTTGGTTTTGGAGAATACAAGCACAGCTCCACCATTAGGTGGCATTTTTGCCCAGAGTCTCAATGGGCTTTGAAATGCTGAGAGAATACCACAATTAAACACATTACAGGCGTGCTTTCTTACTATTTCTAACCGTGGAACATTGCAATATTAAAAATACAGACATGACACCACCATTTAATACACTGGAGCTGTGTTACATTATTTGCCCAAAGAATCATTCTTGCTTTGGAAATAAAGACAGAACCCCATAATTAGATACATTAGAATTGTTTCCTTGATACACCACATGCGTTTCTCAAACTTTTTACTTACAGAACCATTCTGGTTAGGAAAAGCAATGATATAAACCCACCATTCAACACGCTACTGCCATGTTTCTTGCAGGTAAATAACATATAAAATATATAGTTAGTAACTACAATAATGGATTAAAACCTTTGCTTTGTACTTGATTCAAACAGTTTTCTGGCTGAAGTCTATTTCAGAAATTCTCCCCCTGTACTTCCCTCTCTTCAAGCCCACCAAAAGACGAGGCCACGGAGCTGACAAGACTGACCCAGCATGTACATTCTGCCTTTGTCCTCATTCATTACTTTAAATGCCACCTTTCTACTTTCACTACCTTGTCAAAATAAAATTTTAACCATTATTCAGCTTTTTCCGAGACACCTGACACACTAAAATTAGCAATGGTAACCCAATTTTGGGTCACGACCGAGGGGTTAAAACCACTGGTCTCACGGAACAGTACAAGCCAAGACAGAAAACACACATACAAGATATTCAGATAAGGAAGAGAGCAAAATAAAAGTCTGTTATGGGTGAATAAAATGGTTAACAAGAGTCTAACTGGATAAATGATAACATTGCAGGATATAAAAAATTAGAAGTAAGGGTATAGAGGGGGTATAGCTCCCACTCATTCTTGACCTCGGCAGTAGATGGAGGTGAGTGGTCAACATCATGCCCCGGCCGCGCTTTACCCCAGGGAATGTACTCCGGTTTTATAAATGGATGTTAAAATAAACGTACACTTTGTAACACATGTGACAATCACATACAATACTGCTTCCATTAATCAGTTATGCAATGGCATAAAATGTAGTACAATTCGATTCATATCACTTACCAAGTCCAACAATACCAAGAGTATCTCCACGTATTCTGGCACAGCCCTGAGCTGCCTCTCGGACTTGCTCAGGGCCCGTAAATTTCTTGCCTTCTCGAACCATGTTGGCTAGCCAGTATGTACGACGATATAAGTTGAGAATCAGGCATAATGTAGTATCTGCTACCTCCTCTACACCATATCCTGGGACATTGCATACAGCAATACCTAGTTCACCTGCAGCCTACAGAAAAGCAACAAATTAACAATACAAAAAACATCTTAAGGGTAACCAGAAATGATATCTTGCTTTAATTTATTTGTTAAATAGTTTTTACATTACGATACTCTCATATTTCTTTGTCATACGCATTACATACTTATGCTTTCCAGATCACAATATTGTGTCACTATCAACATTTATTACTCATTACGAAATGTTATCGAGTAAAATATTCTAAAACTGTAATGCTTATTACAAAAACTCATACGAATGAAAATCATAAACTATGAGTAGCTTATGCACATACTCACACCCACAAAAGTCTGCTGTATTTTCTATTAATACGTGATCTGAAGTACTTCAAGATTTTCACGTGTGATTTAGTTGTAACCAAGTAGAAATGTTTGAGAAACACAGCATTATTTATTTCACAGCTACGTTAATAATTCATGCATGGCCCAAAGTACGAGACGACTATACACTGATCAAACAAAAGAAAATTCTTGCAGTTCTATGTCAATACAGAGCTAAACCAAAGAATTATCACCTCCTGTCTTCTGGACACATGGCACATTAATTCATGTTTTCAATTCCTTCAACTATAGAATTAGTGGCTTAACAACATTCAGTCCTCAAGATATAATAAAAACAAAGTCTTAAAGGAGCTACTACCTTAACATCTATGTTATCAACTCCGCTACCGATACGGACAATGATTCTCAGTGTCTTGAATTTCTCAAGATCTTCTTTTGTGAGAATAATTGTGTGCCACATGAGGGCTCCCACAGCTTCATTTAGGACCTGAAACATTATAATGCACATTATACATGAAGCTTAATTTGTGAATTCACGTACATCACTCCTTGTTAATCCTATAACAAACATTATCTACAATGAAATGATCTAGTTATACGGGGACATACGCACAAGGGATTAATTCAAACAGGCCACGTAAGACTCACTGTTTGACGTAGTAGAATTTTTAAACTACAAACATTATTAAAAATATATTAAAATTAACCGTCAATCACAATATAATATTATTAAAAAATTAAAATATCATTTTACGTTCCCTATCGAGTACTCGATTTACATGTGGAACATACACGACATGTTTCTGCTATATAAATAGCCATCATCAGGTGTTATGTATTAAAACTTTTCACTAAATTACTGATTTTTTACTGATTTTTAATGATTTTTAGTCTTCGTTTTTTCTTATAATGTTCTTGTCCTTTATATCTTACAAACATTAACTCAATCTGGATGTGGGACTGTCATATGACCACCTAAATCACATAAGTCAAATTCAGTCCAATGTTTGAAAACTTACACTCCAAGCCAAC
Source organism: Zootermopsis nevadensis (assembly GCF_000696155.1). The sequence goes on along the minus strand of NW_019059945.1, from coordinate 129,587 downwards.
GTTGAACCGAGTCAAATAGTTTTATGAAGTATAAGCATATTAAGAAATGTTAGCGCAGTATGACAATTATGGCATATTTGCTATGTTATTGCCTCTTGATTTGAAATTTGTTGATGCTAACTTTTTATGTACACACAGGATGAGGGGGGGGGGGGGGGCCCAAAGACCAGCAGATATAGATGCATGCACGTGCACGCACATACACACACACACAGTGAATCCAACAGATGCATTTTGAAAAATTCTATTACGAATTGGAAAAAAACTAAAAGGATTAGATGCACATGTAATTCATGCCTGTTTGTTATTCTGCAATGCTGAAAAAAAACCCACGACAACTTAACTCAAGACTTAGAATATGAGTTATGAGTAATCCTTATAACACCAAAGACAGTACGAAAAGGTTAGAACACTATCCGGATGAAACAGAAACACTTAAATTTTACCAAATAAATGTTTATTTAATCAGTTTAATAATAATAAATGATCAGCATTAACATAATAAACAATTAACATTCTTTCAAATTAAAAGTTTGAATTTCTCAACTGAACATCATTCTAACCATTTGATAATAATATTTTTTTTATCTCTTTAAGTCAACAAACTAGCCTGTGCTCACAAATATATTTTATTTATATCACACTTTAAAGTACTTACCTACAATATGCTAACAATAAATCTGAAAATTAAGAACAGAATGTCACTGCAAAAAGATTGTTTTTTTCAGGAGTTATTAGTTACCACATAACGTTTTGAAGAGTTCTAATTTTTCTGCAATATGCATATTACACAAAATGCCATACAGGGCATTAGACCAGTGGGGAAACCTTAGTGTTTAGTATATCATCCCAGTATTCAAAGGTCCCCGGCTCCATCCTGTCACCATTATTACTATAAATTACACGTAAATAACGATCACTCAAAATAATGTCCGACACTACATAGTCTGAACTACTGAAAAAGCGTCATTAAATTAACTACAAATAATAAAATAATGACAACCACCTGAAGACAGGAGTACAGCCAGTTCCCAAAAACACTGTATCAAATATATCTCAATGGCAATGTCCAACTCAATATCTGATTAACTGGCTGCCACAAACCTTTGTAAAATGATAAATGTTCAATAACCTACATAAGTAACAAACAATGAGTGCAGGCTTTAGTGTGTGCATCTGAGCTTTAAGGTGCATCTTCCTTTTGGCTTAACTGTTTTGATGAGGACATATTTTTTTGACTTTCTACATCACCATCACAGATTCAGCAAAATCTACATCCCAATGAATAATTAATTACCATTTGTACAAATATTTTTATGTTTGGTAATCAGTATGAATTAACTCAGCCATAGAAAGTGTTCCTGAGTTTTGTGTGCATGCAAAGCATGTATCCCATTTCTTGTGTCTTTCTGTCGTATTAAACCCTATAAATTGTTCTGTATGTGTCCACCTTCATTAATTCTTTCATACAGACTGACAAACTCTTCTGTGATGAATCCACCAGAAGAACCAATAAATACAGTTTCAGAAATAATATAATACCAATCACACATTTGAAACCAATCAAAATTACTGTATTTGTAGTGTTTCCTCATCTTGCCACTATTAATTACTCACATAGAGTATCTACTGCAGCTCATACAGAGGGACACAGCCACGCCGCAAAGATGCAATCCGGAACAGACGCCATACAGCTCCTATGAAAATAACTTTCCGGGCCTCCAAAATGCTTCATCGCGGAAATGCATGTACCATAACTCAATAATTATAAATTATTTCTATCACACAGCAATTTGAATGTGTTAAAAAACACAAAGTGCATGCCAAAATTTCATAAAAGCACGAGGGCTAACGAGAGTTCTGTACTTAATTTGTCACCATTAACAAAATTCAGTATTTTGGGGGTGGGCTGCTGCTTACAAGTGGCTTATGCCAAAATGCATAAATGTCCTCAAAAATGGATCATACAAAGAATTACTATGCAACGCGGAAAATATCAATCTCATTACCACCCACAACGTTCTTCCAAAACTTGTTTACGATGATTATTTAATTAAATACAATGGATGCATGCCACTAACATTGGCAATTTATTAACACTTATTTCTGCTAGAAGGTGAAGATATTTGAAGTTTTATGCAACTTCCAAATTATAAAAACATCTCTCCCCAAATACTCATATGTACCCATTCCTGATATCTTCAGTCACGAGTGTTTGCTGAAATACAAAGGAAATATGTAGTCTAGTAGCAGTTTACGTGCATTTTGGAGGTACTTGCTGCCTCCAACATCAGAGCACCCAAATGATGGAGGAAGCAAGGACCTCTGTAATGTTAGAGAACTTCTACCCGACTACAAAGTGTTACAACTCAGAAAACAGCCATGGGAAGAAGGGAGTAGGACGATTCCTGAAATACTATTTATACTGCACACAATGGACAATATCCAACATAATCGTAGTGCAATGTATCAAACACCATCACAAACCTTTAGAGAATCATACACCTGTTCATACGGTCACCATTTTACATTTATTATACAATAATCTATTACCATATTATGAATGGGACACAACATTCCTCATTCCTCACCTTTTCATGAATTTCTGATGTGGACTGTGCGTCACAGAAGGCAACGGTGGCCACATCCTTTAAAATGGGCATTTCTATGGAGCAATCTCGTCCATCGAGTAATGCCACCAATGGTCTTGTCTGCATGGGGCCATTAGCGATGGGACCACGCAGGTTATCGATGCGAGGACGTTTTGACAACATCTTCCGTTTGTCCATTGGTGCGGTGATTAAAAAATGTTCTGACAGTTTTCAACAGAGGGAGAAAAATCTCTCTCACTGACACTACAACTTTCCTAGCTAAGCCGTTGTGACAGATTGTATGACAAATTAGCGCGAAGGAAAAACCTAGAGCACTTCTGCTGATTTGTCTTTCCAAGATAATCTTGTTCTTCAGATGAAGACAAGTTTAGGTCACACTTTCCAGGACACCTTCGGCTTCATCACGAAGTCCTGGCCGAGCCACCTGAAGAAGAAGGAAGAACAATGTTACAGTTTTTAAAACATGACTTTAACTCTCATAATTCATTATGAAATTAGAAATCCCAATGTGTAATAGATCCATGGGTTACAAATTCAACAGAACATCTTCCAGTTTGAGTGATGTTAATATGACCAAACCGAATATGACATAATTACTTTGCCAGACTTACGCAGCATATCTATATAGAAAAATACAACGGCACATAGTATGTATTTGCTTCTCAGACCTACGGCAATAACTTATGTAGCACTGCAACTAAAAAAAAATATTTAATAATCCTACCATGACTTTTCAGAGAAACATTTGTTTAATTAAAAGCAAAGCACTGATATGGTATGCTTACGTCTCGCTTGCCTCTTTACAAATTCAAAATTTCATAGCATAACAGCGATTAATAAATATGAATCCTTTCCTGGGTCAGCAACTACACTGCATTAATAGTAAGTCTGTTGAAAACCAAATGTGCTGTGGATTCATGAATCTAATTCTGCCTGACGTGGACTTCATCAAGGTGATGGGAGTAAGAACCAACTTATTGGTAATGACCATGCAGAAAATCAGTAACCTGGTACATCAACCACAGCTGAAGCATGTGTAAGAAAACAATTTGTCACAGTTTATCTAAAAAACATTATGGATTTTGGAACACACATCACAAAAAGCGTTCATTAAAATGGCAAAACTGGCCTTATGCCAGGCTATCAAGCCACACAAGAGTCTGAATCTCGACACTGGTCATGTCGGGCTGCTTTACTCTACGGCAGCAGTTCTTATACAGTGGTACTGGTACCCCTTGGGGGTTTCAGAGATGATTTCCGGGGGTACCACAAGTTCTCGTTCACATATTTACATCATTTATTAAATGCAAACTTTGAGAAATCCTGTGTCACAAACCATTTTAAAATTAACTTAGATTATAGGTTCTCAGCCAAACTAAGACCATGTTGAAAGATGTGAAAGTTCATCCTGTTATAACTATTCCCAAGTTTCTTTAGCATGGGGGCCAAACTTTTCATTTCTTCAGAGGCACCAGGCACAAAAACACCTGCTCTAGGGTCAAACATGATACCTACAGAACTGGAGACCACGTGGGTAATGGATGTGGCAGTAAAGAGAACAAAACTGGAGACATGTACTCCACTGAAGCACATAAATTATTTAAATACATCATTTTGTATGTATATAGGCTACTTCATCGGCCATACTGTTCATCAATACAGATATATATCCGTTATTGCAAAACACAAAGTCTTTTCTTTTCTACTTTTCTCGGTATTTTGTTAAATGCTCACCACACTGAAACATGTTTCAACCAATAGCAGTAGACTGTAATCTCCATGTCATCTCACGGATCAATTCATTCGTACCCTGGACCATTTTTAATCGACAGAATTTCATGTAAATTAGCTACGTTTGGCCAACAGTGCAAAGGCAAGCTCGTAGATGAAACAAGCGGTCAGACACGACTCTGCATCATAAACGTTATTCGTGGGGAGAACGAATACAACTACTTGCTGATCGCCTTTCCTCAATATTTTTTAACAACGAATCACTTGACCTCGGACAATAGTACTGCCATTTCCTTCGAACCGCCTACAAACGGGCTGAAAACTGAGGTTCATTCACAAAAACTCTGTGAAACTTTCTTCGCATGAAAACACGGCATACAATTGACTTTCTCCAAGTCGCCATTTTGCTACAAATACGACGAGAGCTAACAATTTGGCAACACTCAACAAAGCTTTCAGTTCTACCTCCATCTTAAACATTGCTCATTCCAAGCATAAACAATTCATAACAAAACTACGAAATGTGAAATCATAAAAATAACCCCCAGACGGTTATTTCAGTGAAATAATTCACATGTAGAACACTCCCACCTCATATCTCGCACAACTAAACCGCGTAATGGAAACAAGAATCATACTGCAATTGAAGAATCATAAGTATGTCAGCTCTGGAGTAAATGTGTCTGCAAGACAGTAGTACAGAACTTCCCGTTGGTTACCATGGTGACTCAAACGTTAGGTTTGTGCCTCGCTGGAAACAGACGTGGAGACTCCAACTTCGACCGAGTCCTGATGCCCTTCTCCTACCGCTCTCACTCAACAACTTTCTGCCGCCCCTCCAAATACACACACGTACTACCACAATAAAAACATACGATCTCCCTAGGAAAGTTGCCACAGAAGGACACTTCTAACTTCTTCGTCACTAGATGAAGGAGAGATTGTCTTAACTCCAGTGTACCCATTGGACACGTTGCTTGAGGCCCAGATTCGGGCTAGAAGTGGTAGCGAAGAGCCGGGACTCAAACCTAAGTCGTCCGGAGTGTAAGACAACTATACCAGCTCCCAACTCAAGTAAAGGTTCTTCCCAGAATTTTTTAAACGCGTAGCGAAAGTTGTCTCAACACAAGCACTTCGAATACAGCATTTCATCACCAAAACGGAATCTTTCGTGTTAAAATAAACATTAAAATTAATTTCGAGAAATAAGACAAAGGCGTGGACTAGCTATCAATTTCTCAAAATCTGCGACGGAGCGAAATCCTAAAAGTTCACGAAACGAAAAACAAATTTTCGGAAAAGTTCTCACAAATCACGTTCATTAATTATTTTTTCTAAAAATTTAACAAAAATAAAATTATACACTTCACTCACACTCGCGCGTGAGGGGTAATACTCTCGCTAAATCACGTGCAACGTTAAATAAATAAAGGCTATAAAACAGCAAAAGTACTTCGGTTGTAATATTTGAACTTGTAACCTCTTGACGATGGTGAAGAGTCAATTGAATAAAAATTTACTTGGATATTATCAATCGTCTAGTAAATATAAAACGTAAAACGACGTTTCGGAGATGGGACTC
>NW_019059945.1:98699-112963 GCF_000696155.1 Zootermopsis nevadensis | reverse complement strand
TATATATATTATTTTATGATAAACACTGAATAATCAGTAATGTAATTTATTTAATTTATTTTAGGAGTAGATTATATACTCTGTATAACTTGAATTATACACCAACAACTCTGGGGGTACAAAGTTGAAGAGAAATTATATCTGGGGGTACGCGAACAAAAAAGGTTGAATACCACTGGTCTAGAACTCTGCTTCCCAAACTTTTTCCTTCATTACCCAAAACCTTCTTATCAGAAAATCCTTTTTACCCGATGTAGGTAAAACACCAACTGCACAGAAAACATATGACAAGTAAAAATTTGAATATTCATTATATTATTTTAAATAATCTAAAAATAATATAATGAAGATTATCTTTTCCAATTGTGTACGGCACGATTTATAAACACAGCCAGCGAGACACATACCTCGCACGGCCATAGCTAGCAACACACTGCACCTTAAGTTTAGACTACACCAGTGGTATTCAACCTTTTTTGTTCGCGTACCCCCAGATATAATTTCTCTTCAACTTTCTACCCCCAAAGTTGTTGGTGTATAATTCAAGTTATACGTAGTATATAATCTACATCTAAAATAAATTAAATAAATTACATTACTGATTATTCAATGTTTATCATAAAAAAAAATTTAAAATTTCGCGTACCCCCGGACTAGACAACTAGACTCACTAACTTTAGTTTAGTTTAGTTTTTTCAATTCTCCACGTGTATGCGAGCGCAGCAAAAATGATAGAATTTAATAACAAGCGTATGGCGTATTTATTAAATATCAAATAAATACTTGTTAGACTGTTTTAAAGTATCGGTGCACAATGACTGATCGCTTTCTTCAGAGTACTTCTACACTTTCACGGTAAATTTTAATGTGTATTCCGAGCTGTGTCGTTACCCAAAGAAAAACCACTTTTACCCCTTTTTTGGGGTAATTTACTCATGTTTGGGAACCACTGTACTAGACACTCCAGCAAAATGCAGTACATTAAAACAGGCCACGACAGACTCCTTACAGATACAGTTACAACGAATCGATCAGATCAGATGTTCCACGCATGCGAGATACGTCGAGGTGAATGGACGGACATCTTTAATCCGTGGAAACAGCTCCGATACGCACTGGACAGGAAGCTAGCTGTGACCTCGAGCCGTTATAGACGCATAACGGATTAGAACCCGGGCCTCCCAGTTTGTAGCCAGTCAGTATAGTATTGCCTTGTGACCGCATATGAGATGTCAGTAAGCAGAATAAATACTGCACATGCCTGGAATTTCAAACACCACGAACCAATAAGAAACTCAACAACAACGTTCCATCCACTGAAGGCATCCGAGAAATATGTTTGTCCTGTGTTCTAGCATCCCTTTTCTGTGTTTAGAACAATAACAATACTTGACAACGACAGCATATTACGTTCAGACCACAAAGGTGATCGGTAACTCATAAATTAATGTACATCTACGCCAATGCACTGCGCGAGGACCAATCTCTACACGTTCCTCGCACGACGCGAAGGCATTTCGGGGAAATCGTGTACGTTCACTTGTTTCTCCCCATATATCATGTTCAAAATTAATTAACAAATTTCGATTAAATACGGTTCCGTGAGACTTCTCTAGAAGTTGCCGGACGAATTCAGCGTTATTTTTTTTCCCCATACAGATTTAAATACGACCCTCACTTTAAGTAAATCCCAAATCGAACGTGATCAATTTCCTCAAAAAACGACAAATCGCACCAAAAATTCGTACATCATAAAATACATACACCACCGAGTTCAACAGCTTTTATTTAAACAAATGTTTTCGATATGGCGAATATTTAATAACTAAACACAACGAAAATAATTTGCCACTTTGTGTAGTATGATATCTATAATGATTCACATCACAACAAAAGATCTGTCTCTGCAAAAAAAATGAACATCGAAGGCAATGCGTATTCATTTGGACCGCCTTCGCCGTTTTCTCGAAGCTACAGCAACCTGACTACATGCACTTCTCTGCTTCACTGCAGCCTTGCGATGGTTAATTGCAGCAAAGCCTCCGAGATGACAGCTTCAAGCAGTCGCCTGTGTGGGTGACAACGAAATGGACTATATTCAGCATGTCACAATCACCGTTGGTGTGATAAGCTCTACCGGACCTGTTCTGGGGCTCAATTATAAGACGATCTCCCTCCTGGGGGCATAGCGACCAGAGCGTAAAACTGATTAAAGAATACACTTTAGTAGTTAAACTTCACTCTTCCAGATCTGCACTTTCATACAACATAAGCCATTAACTGAACGTCGCGGCTTTAATACTTCCCGGGTTGAACTCCCTTCTCGGAAACCGGTTATCAAAACTGATGTTTTTTGCGTTTTTAGTCTAACCCGGCAAAATACTGGGATAGCGCCTTAAACAGGCCACGACATCTTCCACACTTTTTCCAATTCATCATTCATTAAATCATCCCATCATTGTACGCTAATAGGCTCAGCTACCGACAGCGTCGTTAAACACTAAATAAATAGAGGTTACTCTGAAACACAGAATGTTTTTTTTTTCACGGCGAGACGAAGTCACAATTCTTCTCCGAGTTTCTTACAACAAGAACCTTAATTACAAGCCTTTCATTTTTATGAAACTTTGGCCTCCGGAGGCCCACACAATGTCGAGAACCCGTTTTAAATGGTTCGTGTGCCGCTCCCACTTCACAAATTCGCAGATGATATTGTTTAATACAGGGCGTTAAAAAAGTAACATGATACGACATCTTGCTCTTGACAGAATGTCACGAAAATTGGTAATTAGTGCCTACAACAACGATGAAAGCAGAGGTCACTCGCCTATTACAAATTAAAAGGTGCGGTCAAAAGACGCGCGATGGATCGCTGATTAGACTTCCGCCTGGGATATGAATGCCCGGTCCGATCTCTTGCCCTACCAAATGCCTAACGGATACAATGTGAGCCAGACGGCCTGGAAGAAATACCAAGAAACTGGACTAGTTCTGGTCCGACTGGACTGAAATCCTGTTTCAGCATCCTGTTCTGGAAAGAATACCGTCTTTTTCCATACGGTCTATGCATCAGCGCTTGTTTACCTCGCGTCTGGTTGACGATTAAGTTCCACATTCAGTTGTTATACCATTTAAGCTACAGGCTATAACTAGCTAGGAAAGTAGCAGATATTCCATTTCTGATGTTTCGTCTGTCTGTAGACGTCCCAGCCACACACCCATAACCCTACAGCAGTGCGGATACCGCCATTAAAATGCATTTTCTTTTCAAAATTCTCGGAACTTTTATGAATAATTATTTTGTACTACATAGGGCTCAGAAACAAACAAAAAAACCAAACTCCCACACACACCCACACCCAATACGTTAAATCTAAGTCCCGACAAACTGTGATAAGCTCACGTCCGTAATTATCAACACTAATAATAATTCCACGTTCAGTCATGCTTAAAACATTAAAAACCGCATATAATTACTTCGAGAACTACCAGCGGATTAATCACTGCAACACAGTCCGGAAGAAACGCTCTTTCGTGTGGGCAGACAACTATTCAGCCGACCAAAAACTCCCCACTTCTTAAAATTCTAAAGCCATCAGCGGATTCACGTATCTTATCCTACTTTAATAACGTCCTTACACCTGCGGATCCATTAAAATATTTTAACAGACGAAAACAATAATCCCGCAGTGACGCTAACAAGTCAAGAACACACACGGTGTAACTCCGGTGCGTTCACCAAAACCTGACCTTAGACCTTTAACCAAGGTAACCAAGGCAGCCTTCAGATTCCACACCCAGCCGCTCAGGCGCACAGAAACTCATGCAAAATGGCCGTTACTGTTGTCCAATGATAACCAAAGCCGAGAGTGTTGACAAGAGTTTAACAAAACACTTCAATACTGTATTTAACGAGAATCTGTTCATACGTACAGATGCACGGACAACGCGATGTTAATAGCCTCTCAGCTGGGATGTGAAAAAACTTTAAACTATTTGCTGGTCGTCGATGTTACGCACGCATACACACAGAGACACATGTGTGATGAATTCACTTGCGTCCTACAGCACGTATCGCTTTCCCCAACCTTTCCTATTAACATTTTTATTTATTTATTTAGTGTTCTGTGTGACGACAGGTCCATATGAACAGGATCCTTCCATCCTTTTCTCGGACTGGGACCTGTTCATACACGTTCTTGGCAGATGATCCAGAAGTGGTTTGCCATTGCCTTCTTCTGTGTGTGAATGGAGTAATTGTTGGGATGCCACGGAGAAACCGGGGAAGCCCCCGGAGGAAAACTCCGTGATGCCTAGATCACGGCCTTGCCCAACACAAGTTATAAATCTGAGCACCACCGGGAATTAAACCCGGGACCCCAGGATTACAAGGCCAGCGTTCTAACCGCTAGACAACCGTGGCATCTATTAACATTACATGACAAAAATTTGATTCTCAACATTTCTTTGTCGCGTCCATCTCTCTCGGGTACATTATTATCATTACTGGTCGATCATTTTCTAAATCCCTTGCAGTCCTTAATTCCCCGTCGCGTTTCTTCCTGAACACAATTTCATTTACAAACAGGCCAACGAATCGCCAGTGTATGCCTCTCAACGTCCATGACCTGCCTCTACTCGTCGATTCGCCATGAAAACCACGGATTCTTGCACTAGCGGCTGATGTAACGAAATGTGATTTGCAGGCATTGCCCTCTGGCTATAGGATGAGGAATCGGACGCCCTGAAGTTGATCTCAGCTTCCTGAACAAGATAGTCCATACATCAGCCAGCACCAGCACACGCTGCGTGCGGAAGACCTACTACAGGCACCTACCCCCGGCGGAGTGCTTCTGAGGCCCCGAAGAATTTCCCCTTTTTGTCTCAACGCGTGTCGAACACAATGGCCGAGAGGATACAGTCTCGGACAGCTCAAACATTAGAACAGTAGGATCAAACCCTTTTGTTGTGGTATACAGACAAGTCCTCGGGATGGGCTAACAAATCGAAAAGTGTAAACGGGTAAGATGTACCACGCCAAACGTCTTAAATGCCAACATGACCTTCAAGCATCATCACAATGATAACCTGCAACCAAGTCACGATCGTACAATCATTAAATCTGGTGCGAAAAAATGTCTGCCAAATTCTAAAAAAACCTAGTCATGGCGACTTATTCATTACATTTGGTGAGGAGGAAATATCTTCTGCCACGAATTAAAGAAACAGTGTCATGGCGGTATGACCATTAAATATGACATTGAAGAAATACCCAACATCTAATTAAAGACACAAAGAGTCACGCCAGAACGAAAACTGCATCTCCGGCGGAAGAAATACCACAACCGAAGTCAAGAATTCGGACAACTATTTTAGGACTCCGAATAAGACATGCGGGTTGAGTGGGTAGTGTCCCAATGTTCCTGATGCTGCTTTATACCAGGTGTTATTTGAGCCATCTCTGTCTGTCTCTGTCTGTCTCTCTACCAGTGCGTCTCCGGCCCACTGGTATTGATTGTGTTGTATGAAGGGCTAAAGCTGCCATGCTAGACTAGGCGAGGCTAGGCCAAGGCGAGCTCCCTACTCTCAGACCGAATTTTGTCGTTTGTCTGTACTTACACACTACTCAAGTTTTCATGCCGCACTCATACGACAAGGCAGTCCTGAAGAGAACATTTCGATCCAAGACAGAAACAGTAACAAGACGCTCGAAAGTTACGTGAGCAACTTCATAATCTACATTTTCCAAACGTGATTTCATTAGGATGATCCAATCAAGGATGCGATGGCTGAGAAAATTATAAAGCGCCAACAAGGGAACTGCACACAAAAGTCTCAAAGGAACAGAACACTGAGGGCTGATAAAGGTAGACTGACGGAAAATATTACGATTGGTCGGAAAGAAACAGGGTGTGGACTGACTCAAGAGTACAGTCCACGGTGGACTTCTGCAAATTGGATATGAACTTTTGCGTTCTACACAACCAAAGTGCATTCTAGACAAACAAGCAACTATAAACTATTCAATAAAGAATGTTACAAGGATATTATTAAAGATTCCAATATATAAATGACGTTCGTTTCATCTCTTGTGCGCAGAACCGCACAAAAACCTAACTTCGAAAAATGTAACTGTGTTCCAGATGGGGATGTATTGCCCACTCGACTATAACAGAAGACGCATATCTGAATGATCAACTCACATTCGGCTGTGTAATTACGACGGACAAATCCTTAATTCCTTAACATAAACTGACATCGAACATCGCCGTTGTGGTTATCACTGTAAACTCCTGGTTTCGATCTACTGCCCGAAGTCGAGAATCATGACAGATGTACGTGGATTTCATCACTTATTCCAGGCAAATTCTGAGTTTATGCCTCAAATAGGTCACAGTCGCTTCCTGTCATACCTTTTCCAATTCACCCTTCCCAACCATCTTCCCTTTCGCCGCAATATAATTTGCAGTTGATAAATCGTCAACAAATAAACCAATACAACCAAAAACATAGTCATTATGATCTTATATTATTTAATTGTAGTTTAGTCAACGTCTTCGTCAGACGAAATTATTTATACCACCTACAGGGGTACGAACATGCATACTCCGGACATATATGGACTATAAGACATCTGTGAGAGTTTCATAACAGCACGATAAAAGTCTACTAGTCCCACAGCCAACCCCCAAGCTGGAGGACCTCCTTCAATAGCAGATACAGCTGCAATTGCTCAAGAAACTATGTGCTTATACACAAACAGAAGTCTCATTACCACATTAAATGCCCGAAAGTTGACCGTAATTGCAGCAGCTTCGTAATTTTCCATATCGTTCCACTAAAATCAATTTTAGAAGTCAAATTCAGTCCCGCAAATGGTCTCTTCCATCGCCACTACCAAACAACTTCTTTCCAAATGCGCTCTGCACATTCATACTCCGTCGTGAAGTAACCGATACATAATTATCTCCACGCTAGGCACGAGATACATTGATCAGAACATCGGCCACTTAATTTATTTAGTATCTGCGACGGACGGAAAACAAAATTCTGTTAACTCTGCATCAGACAAGGAAAATCAGAAATTATGACACCACGGAAAATGGGGACGCGCGTTTAAATTCCTCGGCTGGACAGAGGCACATTTTACAAGTCGAAACCAGACACCACATGACAACATAAATGAAGTATATTATCATCTCAGAGTAAGAAACATGAAGAGAACTCTGTGGGGCAGTACTGTAGCTGAGAACAAGAACACACAGACCTCGGCGACGTTCGCTCTCTGGGGCGAGAGTGGAGGGGAAATTGAGGCCGTCTTCGGTCTCAACTTTGGATTACGTAATGCTGTACTCTCCGAAGTTGTTCCTCTGGCTGACTAACTTCTAGCCAACTATTGTTGGAACTTTCGTGTTCGCCAAGTTTCCAGAAGAGGCAACCGACACTACAAAAACAACTGTTCAACTAATCGCGGGGGAAAGTTTTAAGGGATAAGGCGGTCACAACTTATACATACCTTGTCACAAATACACGAGTAATTCTGCTTCACAACCTGACAAGACACGAGACGACCAAGTAAATTTAGCTGTTCTCCTCACGTATCAAGTTACGGAGGTGTGGAAAGCTATCATTCAGTACAGAATCTGCATCTTCCCGTGTCCTATCTTCCAATCTACAGATTAAAATATGCGATATTATAATATTTAACCTGCTGTTTTCTTCGTATTTGTAAGGTAAGCACACAGACCGAAGGCGCCCGAGAACGAGTCCTCATAATACTCGAGTCTAACAACGAAAACGTGAAAAAGAGACAGATGAAATACAAAATTTGTTGGGGAGGTTACGTAGTACGTGGTATGAACGAAGGATGACAAATGCACCGTGTGCATACTATTCTAAAAAAATTTTGGGACAAGACGACTTGAATGCGAAATGGATTCAACTATCAGAACACAGAGGGCTGTGATATTAGCCGTGTTATTCATTCTGGGTTATGTTACTATCGAAGTGCGTTCGGTTATCTGCTCTCCAGGGGCAAACCGATGGCAGAGTTTAACGAAAAGCGATCCAACGACTCGAAAGCTAATAAAAACACGCAAGACATTACATACTTTCAAGAACTGTCCAAATCACATGAAGATAAATAGTTCACAAAATCAAAGACGATATATGAATCTCTCGTTCAATACAATACACCGATGCGTTGTTGTTATAGCTACCGGATACTCCGAGTGACAAGGGACACTGCACTGACCTTGGGACACACGTACATGACTAATAACATATCGAATTACAAAACTAAATACTCCTTTGCACCAACAAATCCGTCACCAAACCCATTCTGATCTAAAATTATCATCACCTGCATCCATACATTTTAATATGCAACTCACTTGTGGAATCAGCCAAGACGTCGACTAAGTGATCCGCAAATACACTAAAACTGTGATGTAGCCAAATTGATTGTACTCGAATTGATATTCGTAGTACAGGATAATTTTGTTAGTTACGAGATTAATTACTACCGTGTACAGGAATACATTTGCATTTCATCGTCTGCAGCTAACATTACTGTTCATCTAAATCATCAAAATCCAACATGCCTAAACGTGTTCGCAACGTCGTACATTCATTACACTGTACAGTACCAGCAGCAAGGCCCGACTGCCCTGACAATGCAAAGGCTACCCGTCAACTTTACGTGATTTTAGTGCAAACCAAGTCGATGATGTTTCAAGTTATAACTCGGAAACTTTCAGAAATAGCCTTTGCTATTTCCAGAAACGTATGTAAAAAGTACACGCGTATTTCTATTTCAATGCAATATAACGCACTAATTCCAGTAAATCGCCATAGTACACCGCTAGACCGGAGACTCCGGAGTCAACGGTCCGACCAGCAGCTCTGTGGTGCAGTGATTTTAAATCCCCTCTTGATAGTACGCAACATTAAACTTCCCGTGTTTTAAAAAGAACAAATAACTAATCAGAAACTTTTAAGTTATTTTAACCAAGTTACACGGAGAGAACGTTTTAATACAGTAAACAAGTGAGTTAAGAAAGGTCACTAAGTAATGCACTATTTCATTTATAAGACGACCATACACCTAAATTATGATGGCGTCATTTGAATAAAAGTAGGTTCCGTTATATCTTCGAAATCATTACGAAAGCTCTCAAAACTTTTCCGACTAGTAGATAGCAAACAGTGGTAAAGTACCATCTTATAATCTAGCAGATACATAAAAACCTTCTTGTATTCCGTCAGGTACTCC
The DNA here is from genome assembly GCF_000696155.1 of Zootermopsis nevadensis. The sequence goes on along the minus strand of NW_019059945.1, from coordinate 103,689 downwards.
AGAAAAATGCAAATAGCAAACCATATTCTAATCACTACATCATCAGGAATACACGAAGGTGAAAGAGACTTCGTCGGACCTGAATTGTAACCTTGTTAAACGGGATCCTTGTCATCACGGATGGCGGGTCCTCAGGTTGCAGACCGAGGGGACAACAGGTACGCAGGGCAGCTGTGAATATACAGAATGAAAACCGGAAACAGGTAATCCTCCAGCTTGGGGGTTGGCGGGTTACTTGCAACTCTTCGCTGTAAAAAAAAAAGCGCCATGTTGCGAAAACCTACACAAGGCCTTGAACTTAGACGGCCTTTTTAGAACCTAAGCAACGTAAAATGAACATGAGATTTTAAACTTGGAGAATATGATCAGGTTCACTGAAGGCGTTGCAACAGAACTGGCAAAGTATAATTCTGATTCAGTGGGAGCCTTCCAGGAGAGCCGACTGCGATAATGACCCCTGTTTGAAGGCTGCAAATGTTAGGAAGAATCCGTCAGCGTTCTTCTATGAAATTAATGAAGATCATCAGTGCAGATTTCGACGTAACCGATCAACTACTGATCAGACACCGGAGGAGATAGAAATGGGGGTACGAAACAGTAGGCTAGATCAAATATTTCAAAGAGGTCTACGATTCAGTCAGACGAAAGGCATTGTATAACTTCCTCAAATCATTTCGTTGCACTTATGAAACTAGTTTTAAAATGTGTTTAAACGAAACCTATTGTAAAGATCGTTCGAAATAACCAATGCTCTGCTTCAGAATACGCAATCAGGAAAATCCAAAAACATAACTATGGGTTGTAACGTAATCAGTACATCAGCACCTCGCATACGCTGCTGGCCTAGAAGTAAACGCGTATTTTGATGTCTCGTCGTCAGACTGCCCAACTAATACGGCAAAATTCTAACATTCATTAAAGACGAAATTCGGGAAACATTTGCTACAATGCTGTTCAGAATCTATCTTGGTGTGTTATCTCAAAAAGTAAAGACTAGAGTATACAAAACTAGGCACGTTACCTGCTGATTTAAATGAGTGTGACAAATCTCTCGCATTACAAGAACAGACACTCAGGAAGTTTGAGAACAGGGTGTTGAGAAGAATATTTTTAACCAAAGTGATAAAGTTACTCGAGGCCGGAGAAAACTGCAATAACGAGCCTAGTAATCACTGTCCTTCACCAACTATTATATAGGTGATCAAAAGGAGGAAGATTTTGAGATTAACAGAAACTCTCAAGGAAAGAGACCACCTAAAAGACCTAGGCACAGATATAGAATGAAATACAGAATGTGGCCTAGATTAATGGCTCTGGATGGGGCCGGAGGTAATAAATATCCAGATTCTACGAAAGGCGGAGAATTTCTTGAATGGCTGAGCGACAACTAGCTTATGGGCTCTGCTCCATCAAGATACTTTGAATTTTCATCAGCTTTCACTCGCCATGTGACATTCTGAAGCAGCTCAATGCAGTCTATACGCCTACGTACACTAGACCTAAAATCCTTCACCCGTATCGAGCACCCATTTTGAGGTCCTACAACCACCGAATGTGAAAACGTAATTCATGTTTCTTCAGTGCGTAATACAACGCGGCTCACAACCATTCAACCACCTTGAGGCGCAGAGCGCACGCGCAGGTTAACCTGTGAGTTGCCTTCCTACTAGTCACTCGGTCTGTCCGGCCGCGTCAAGGTCGCCCAAGCAGGCAATCTACACACTTCGAAGAAAACATCAGCAGGGACTACCGTTATTATTAAAATGATATCCCTATCCTTGCCTGCTGTAAATTACTTCGTTTAATCAGCCACTGTTGATGCTTGTCACCTCACAAATGTTCGAAGGATCCATGCAAGAAAATGTTCCCTACCAGACTCGTAAAGAAACCTTCAGTTCCGACCCTCCTCCTCCCCCGTCTGTCACTCATACGGCTACCAAGATAACCTGTGAGTGCAGTTCAAATATAATGTAACGTAAATGTTTCGTGCTGAGGGGATTTTCGCCTCTCGCCCAAACCCTCGAGGTGGAGGACCGTTTCTTGTCGGGTCGAACATATTCTCAACTATCCTTCATTTCCAGGTATGTTCTTTCGCATTCCCAGCACGCACCATAACCTGATGCCAAGATACTCATAAAGGCAAGAGTAAATTTGTCCCTGTTGCTTATTAAACATACGCCACGAAGATTAATGTGTAATGGAGGTAACAGCTAAACTCTTTTCTTCGCCTTGGCTCTAGAAGGTGTGGCCGGCCAGCTTCGGGTAGAAGTCGCTTTACCGCTTTGCACACGGACACTCATTAGAACACGAATTTCAGAACACCCTGTATTTATGCTACACTACACTTCGCTTCAGGCAATACAAACCAAAAGCATTAATAAGTAATGATCTTAAGTAGGATAGCATAAAGACTCCACTGAATGTGTATGGAATTACTTCAGCCCGTCACGAGTGAGCCTTGACATACATATGGAGTTGCCAAATGTCTCTCCACGTGCGTTCTGTGCACAAAGTATTTTTGCCCGAGTACGAGAGATCGTATCCGTCTCCCCTTCCGCTTATTTCCTATCAGATATCGATCAATTCATTTAATGTCAGACAAATTTAACTTCAGTTCGCATAAGTTCAGCGTTCCTTACACGAAACTCAAATCTAACAATCTATTTCTGAGCGGGGAAAGTTCACTACACAAAGGCATACAGAACTCAAAAATATCCATAACGTTTACCTTAAACACCTTTCAGCGTGTAAAATATGTAACGAAATCCAAGGGCAATAATTTCTGACTGTGCACTGTAATGTCCTACCGATTGGACGAGATAAAATCTGGAAAGAAAACACTTCTGTATCCGCAACAAATTAACATCAATAAGAGACGCAAAATAAAAATTAAGACATTCGTAAAACACGAAGCATGAATACAGTTGATCTGATGTTAACAGGTGCCATACGAATGAATTTATGTACGTGAACTGGCATGGCCTTGTTCCGGACTTCGCAACAAAACTTCCCTCAAGTGCTCGACTTATCGACGCTGCCTTTGCCAACCACGAAGAGAAATCCCGGACCGTAATATACCCGGAAAGTTTATACTTTACGAAGAGAAATCCCGGACCGTAATATATCCGGAAAGTTTACACTTCCCAGTGCTGTGCTTAGGTGAGTTTGACCGACGCACCCTAGTCTCTATCCGCAGACCGCTGAACGGAATAGTTCACGTGACTAGGGACCGTGAAATACATGAATGAAGCCGTTCAAAATAAAACACTTGCAAACCGTTGGAAAAGTGTAATCACAAAGATATATATGAAGGCAAATAACAATTACACACGACACAGTAGCTGTCATCGAACTGCATGCAAAGAATTCACCCGCCTTACTGCGCGGCTCTAGGTCAACAGTGCAGCGTTGACAGTAGGGTTTGTCGGTTTTTAAAAACCGGGTTTAAAAACCGGTTTTTTTGGATAAATTTGAAAAAAATCGAAAACCGGTTTTCAAAATTTAAAAAACCGGTTTTAGATACTATAATTAATATGTAAAAAATTAAACATTTCAACAAAGAAATCTAGTGTATTTCCACTGGCTTCAAAACTCGATATTATTTAAGTTATCTGGAAAAATATTGTCTAGAATATATCCAAATTCTTGTATGGGAACAGATTCCGATGATGAATATATCGCAGACGGAGAAACTATTAATCAGGGCAATGCTCTAAAAGAAGCCATCGAAAAATCAATTCATAGGTTTCTTGAGGAGCCTGAAGAAATAATATCAAACCCGAAGACACTGAAGGCCGAATTTTCAGTATTTGAGGCAACCAATAAAAGAACAAAGAATTTAAATTTATTATTTGATGCCCTGAAAATGATAAAACCAAGCTCAGTAGCCAGTGAGAGAGTATTTTCTATTTCAGGCAATTTTGTATCTAGAATAAGAACAAGATTACGTAATCGTTCAGTGGACATTTTATGTTTTTTGAAATCATATTTCCTGAAGAAAAATACTAAATAAAATAAAAATTTATAAATTATATTTTGTACGGATTTTAGTTATTTTAGTTTTTATTTGGTTTTGTATGGAGTATATTTTATTTTGTTATATTTTTGTAGTTCCATAAATATTAAATAAACTGAAAATTTTTAAACCAAAATAAATATTTTTTTACTGTTTTAATTATTTTTTTGAAAAAAATTCGAAAACCTGTTTTTTCAAAAGTCGGTTTTTGTATAAACCCTAGTTGACAGCTTTGCTACGTTACGAATTCTGAGCAGTCTTCACTCGCCTGGACCCCTCTGTTAGTGTTGCAACGTCGTACAATTTCGCTGTGACGTTGGCAACGGATACTGTAGTGCTTTCAAACACGAACGTTACAACAGCAGGTTTATCGTCAAACGGGCATGGAACACTGACCGATGAGACGGCAAACCAGACCTGAACAAGATCTCACTGGTATTTCCATACTTTGTAAAATGATGTTAAATGTACGGAACGCATTTCAATTTAAAATTTCACGGCACATTCGGCCTGTCGTCGCGGAACTCTGGTTGATACAAGCTTAATTACAAAGTACTGTAATTACGCGCATGCCACATATAGTAAATTTGAGACACTCCTGTTAGGTGAAGCCATTATTTGATAGTAATTATCAGGTCGTAAGTATGGGCCTACGTCAAAGTCAACTTGGGGGGAGGGGTGACACCGAATACAAAAAACGTATAATAATCTTTCTACAGTAAAGTACTGCCAACTATTCGCCTGAACCACAAATTCTATCATCACTCATTAGCTGTTCCTAATTGTCCATTCTACATTTTCGAGGCTACAATCCAAATCTGGAAGATGTTTTCTGCATCCGTGACTCGCCATGTCGTGCTCCCAGCAACTCATTTGAACATGAAAAATGAACGAAAGCAACCGATGCAACGCTGAGCCCTTAAATACACCGCAGATCACCTCTGCCTTGCAATCCAGCAAGCATTCTCTGCTGGG
>NW_019059945.1:75318-98678 GCF_000696155.1 Zootermopsis nevadensis | reverse complement strand
TTCTACATCGGAGCCGCATGTACAAGTGTTGAAGGGCCGTCACCTGAAGGATCTCGAAATAATTTACGTAGCGAAGAATTTTCTTCCCGCAAAATCGCACTGACTGAACATGCCTCACGCATTAACCAGACGGCTTACCGATATTAACGAACTTTATGGAACACAGTGCCTCTTGACAAAATAACAGTCGCTTAGCTGGTCAAGATATTCTCCGTCTCTTTTTATCAAACAGCAAAATTCATCGCCATATTCACAAGAGTCCGCCGACGGGCCTTACTCTTACCCATCCAATCCAACCCACAACCTCCCGACCTAATCTCTAAGATATATTTCAGTACCATCCTGATGTCTCGCGTAGTTTTTCTACGCGGTCCCTTTGTTTCCGACAACAATTTCCTGTGCATTTCTCACTTCTCCCATTTTGAGGATCCTAACAATAGGCTTGTCTGACGAACAGAATTATGCCGCTCCCTATTTAATCAAGGATCCTGTTACTTCATTCCTCTTTGTCCAAAAATTCTTCTCAGCGCCCACTACTCAATCCCACTTCACCAAAGTTTCGCATCCATACAAAACACCAGGTAAAATATACTTTCGTGTACTCAAACCTGTACGTCATTAGATAAGAGACTCTCAGCTGCATGATAGCAAGCGATGTATTCGTGCATCGAACGTTCATTTGCACCGTCGTCCCCAAATATCTGAAAGTTGACACACCTTCGAAAGATTAGCCACCCTGATGTTATCCGTCCTGCAGTTTCGCTTCAAGACAAACAGACAAATATTTAGAAGTTTCCTTGTGCCTACTTCTGGAGCAACCTACTTACTAGTATTTAACGGCGCTTTGGTTTTTTATGATGTGTTCGCTTAATACATTCACATCAACACAGACCCGAAGTGGTGTGTCCCGTCCAAACATTCCTTGGACATTCATAACAACGTATTCTATAGGGTTTGTACAATAACCGACTTTTGAAAAAACCGGTTTTCGAATCCCAGTATTTCCAAAATACCGGTTTTCGAATTTTTACAAAAAACCAAAATATAATTTAAACAGTAAAAAATATTTATACTTATTTTAAAAAATTTCAGTTTATTTAATATTCATGGAACTACAAAAATATAACAAAATAAAATATACTCCATACAAAACCAAATAAAAACTAAAATAACTAAAATCCGTACAAAATATAAATTATAAATTTTTATTTCATTTAGTATTTTTCTTCAGGAAATATGATTTCAAAAAACATAAAATGTCCACTGAAAATACTCTCTCACTGGCTACTGAGCTTGGTTTATCATTTTCAGGGCCTCAAATAATAAATCCAAATTCTTTGTTCTTTGTAGTCTTAGTACAATATACTTGTGCCCGAGGCGATTTCAAGTCAAAATGTTAACGTTTTTAATTACTTACTTAATTAATTAATTTTTACATATTAATTCTAGTATCTAAAACCGATTTTTCAAATTTAAAAAACCGGTTTTCGAATTTTACAAATTTATCCAAAAAAAACCGGTTTTTAAAAACCGACAAACCCTAGTATTCTAAACCAAAATTGAATAGTAAATGCATTAGACAAATGTTTAACAACACGGACTTTTATTATTTATGATTAAGTGACACACGCCAGGTACTCAAATTCATTTCTCAAAGATTTCTCGGACTGATGACTGCAAATAGTTACGACACGCACTGAATCGAGTCTGGAAACGTCCCCGCTCCAATTTCCAACAACCAGACGTAAGCACAATAAATTTAAACACGTTCATAGGGGCTCGCAAAATCTGTTTTTCTTTCAAAATATCCATTGTATTACTACTGGTATAAATATTATTACTGAGATGAGAAATGAATGCAAAACTGAAGCCTCGAATCCTGAAGGAGAGGAACATGGTGTAGACAGGAAAAGATAATATTCAAATTATTCAAACGAAACAATATTGGTGTAGGCTTGATTCCATTGGCTCACGATGGAGTCCAGTCGTACTCATGTGAGCAAGGTAATGAACCTTTGGGTTGCATACAAGAGAATTTGACCACATGGGCGACTACCAGCTTATCATTGCCCAAGCAATTACAAAAATTTACATTATGAAACGCACAAGTACATTTTGTCCACCCCCGAAATACGGTAAACATCAGGAACCAGTAATCCACTGCGAGCTCCAGGACTGGTCGCTTAGAGCCCAAGCAATGCTTTTCCGATACCTTCGGACGGACAATAACTTATTTATTTTACTAGAATGTCAAAGTAATCGTTAGCATTCCGGAAGTCTGGGGTTCAAATATCGGCCCGGAAACCTGTTATAATAATCATCTTGCTTTTCCTTAGTCTCTATGGACGAATGCTTGGGATAGACCGTAAAAACGCAGTAACCAATCACTTTCCTTCACATCCTTCTCAACCAATCACAATTAACCAGTCATCCGATGCTACACAGCGCTGTTCAATAAATTCACATTACTTCAAAAATAAATTATTTATAATTAACAAATCTTGCAGAGCTGCTAATTTTCAAACGGCCGAGCATAATAAAATTCGTCAGAGGAATCTCCATATTTTACGGATCGCAGTTTGATACTGACTCAGTTCGACCACAAAAAAATTGTCAACTGCAGTAGCGCATGCGTGGTAAAAACCACGCATGTGCTACTACATTAAAGTCTGTAGGTGACCAGCACATCCCACGCCTGCAAGAAAAATATGAATACTGTTGTGGCCTTGGCTTCACATGTTTCGAGATAAGAAATGGCATAGGCCGACATTAGATTTGCACATTAACAACGGAAGAGAAGAGAAATCAACTTTACTCAGGAGACAAACCCAGCGCCTGCTTAATAAAGTTAGACAGGCCACAGCGATCACCTGGACGTGGTGATGTGAGGGGGAAAAAAAAAAAGACAAATGACATTGACAAGAATCGCACACCTGTCACTGAACGCGAAGCTGCCCTCACACTAGCCTCCGTACACAGCCGAGCTTCGAACTATTTATCTCCAAGCCCCCCATACGCCTTGACGGTGCGATCCTACGAACGGAGTATGACTTATCTGAAGTTCAAGTAGGCTTACCGGTCTTTCATCATCATTAAGCACAAGGTCGCAAAGTATTTCTCCATGACGCGTTGTCTTTCCCCCCCCATCGAAGGAGCCCTGCTGTGTGACGTAACGACTCATTCCACTCCGTGAGATCTCAGGTTCTCACGGTGTCGACTATGAAGATGGCCGTCTTCTGGAATGTTGCACCGTGTAGTCCGGCAGATACTGACCGACGTTTCAAACATCATGGCGATGAGAGAGGCGCGCAATCCTGTATTTAACCCAACTCTAACGCGCGGAAGCTTTTCACAAACGTCGATCAATATCTACCACATTGCACGGCGCAATATCCCAGAAGACAGTCACCTTCTTTGTTCCATTCTATTATTTGCTCTACTTAGGGCGGAAATAAACATCAGTTACAGGCATCACTACCTTTGAAGCCAACTTTGCTGTTCATAACTGAAGAGTTGAAATAAACAAGAAGACAGTACAGACATTTGTATCAGAATTCCGTAAGATACAGGAATCGCCCGTTTAATACTGCATATTTCCATCTGCGAACAAAATTGAGTGGAATATCCTTCAGCAGCATCTGAATGTTAAGATCTTCTTCAGCATGATGTGCGTATATTTCAAAGTAAACTGGCCAATTTGTGCATATATTACTGATGTCTGTTGACGAATATGGTCACGGACGCTTCCTTCCTAAAAATTCGAGTAACAGTGATCCATCTCTTCGGAAGCGCCATGTGGAAACAATCCATTCGTCCAAGGACCTGCGAGAGAGAGAGAGGCTCATCTCTGATGAACACATCCGTAGCTTGACACAAGTGCAGTGTGGGAAGGCCCGCTCTTCTCCACACCCGCTGCCTCATCCCGGCTGTTCCTGACTCTCTGATTGTCCCCCCAACCCTCACGCCTACTACCCCGCCCCTTGCAATGTGGCTAACACACCACACAGCATAGCAGAGGGCACCTAACGATCGATGCCAACTCTACTCAGGCTGGCTGGCTGGCTGGCTAACAGACGAAAGGCTGGTGGTGGACAGAAGGAGTTGCTGCCCCAGCTAGGCTAACCTATCATCATGCTGGACCCTGTCAATGCTACAAGCGAAATCTCCTGCTCATAAATACAAGCAATTTCTTCGTTGAACAATTTCCGTGATTTAAAACAGAATTCAATATAAATCTACTGTCAAATTACATGTGGAGTTTCAGAAAATAATTTTCACTGAATAAAATTCAGCCTGGAGAGGGTTACCTTCTTGAGTTCAAATTCGTGCCAAGAAAAAAACAAACATGGCAAGTGGGGAAAAGGGTAATTTCAGATGAAGCCACCCCACTTGGAAGACAAAGGTCATGAGAGCAAAACATATTCCAAAATAATTTGTTACGGTGAGAAAGGAGGTGGACGGAATTGGCTCGAGTTCGTGGTAAATAGCTGTGCTGAACCTTCCAGAACTCGTTATATAATAAGACGCTTATGAGTCGGACGGATATTTGTTTCGTCTTAAAGTTACGAATCACGACCTGAATTATAATTTCACTAAAAAAAACTTATATGCCGATAACCGGTGACACGGTCAAGACAAAAAACCTTTATGTACGCTGTGATTAACGCGAACACCCCGTGTGTGGTAATTAGTGGAGCGCGGTATCAATCTATTTTAATCTACGACATTTATATGGGGGGGATCACGTGACATCAGAAATAAAACAAGTTCTTGTGAGACCTCAGGAGCTTAAATACTTCCATCTGCATACACAGACTAACTAGCAGCTACATAAATAACTATTAAAAGTGACCCCTTTCTGTGTATAATGCACTGCAATCATCATACAAACTCAAAATGTGATTCCGTCGCCGTGAACATATAAAACTTTTTCCCACAACATTAGTAAGTACGACCATAAAATGCCTCCTTACCAAACTTCACGTGACTAATCGCAGTGGTACATCAGTTACTGCTACCAGACTGCTATATATAGATTTCGCCCGACCGTGACATTACCTCATATTTAGTATTCCACAAAAAGCGACCTTACAAATCACCGTAAGTTCATGGTTCCACTGGCTCCAACCCACAAGTTCGCACAGCTGTCACACGTCTGTAATGTCAGTAGTAATGAATTTAAAACGATGGCCTGAAGGTCACGCCAATCCGTACATACGTTCAAAATATTAGGAAAACAAACAAACACACGTTTCCTTATGAAATAACTAAGACTACAAGTAAATCGAAAGTGTGCTTGCAACAGTAAGCACCCAGCAACTTTGCGGAAACTTACGTGACGTGGCGTGGCGTTGCATGCTGTCATGCATTATGGAGTTAACTGGACTTCACTATCAGCGAAGGGAAAGTCTTCCGATATCGGGGTGCACAACGGTCGCTCTCTTTCTGGTTCATTCGACTGTACATGTGACAAAGAGAAGTTTTGGGGGAAATGCGTTTTGTCAGATGAACTAACCGTCTCAAAACTGCAATACCTAATAAATGCACCGAATGGGAGGGAGAATGTAAAATGCAGTCGTCGCCTATTTTAAGTGCCACGCCAATACCAAATACCTCTGTCGGAACAGCCGACTCCCGGATCGATATTCGAATCTGCAATCACCCTAACACAAAGCAGAGTTCTATTCAGATGCCACATAGGTAAGAATTCTATGTCTCGTGCCTTCATACGCTTCCGTCAGAATAAAGACGACAAACTTATGAATGGATAATCATAAACCTTACTGCCCTATATTAAGGAAAAACTTGTGTAAGATTTGAGGTTTTCACAGCTTCTCGTAGAAGACTTCTGTCTTCTGGGTTGTTGCGCTATGTAGTCTGGTCGATGTTTACCAACGTTTCAGAGGTCATACTGCCTCCGTAATCAGGGCGATGCCCCCTGATGACGGAGGCAGTATGACCTCTGAAACGTTGGTTAACATCGACCAGACTACATAGCGCAACAACCCAGAAGACAGAAATCTTCATACTCATCGCCCTGATGACGGAGGCAGTATGACCTCTGAAACGTTGGTTAACATCGACCAGACTACATAGCGCAACAACCCAGAAGACAGAAATCTTCATACTCATCGCCCTGATGACGGAGGCAGTATGACCTCTGAAACGTTGGTTAACATCGACCAGACTACATAGCGCAACAACCCAGAAGACAGAAATCTTCATACTCATCGCCCTGATGACGGAGGCAGTATGACCTCTGAAACGTTGGTTAACATCGACCAGACTACATAGCGCAACAACCCAGAAGACAGAAATCTTCATACTCATCGCCCTGATGACGGAGGCAGTATGACCTCTGAAACGTTGGTTAACATCGACCAGACTACATAGCGCAACAACCCAGAAGACAGAAATCTTCATACTCATCGCCCTGATGACGGAGGCAGTATGACCTCTGAAACGTTGGTTAACATCGACCAGACTACATAGCGCAACAACCCAGAAGACAGAAATCTTCAAGGCAAAACTTCCGCAGATACAGACCATTTTGGAGATGAAACTTGTGGAAGGACACGTTTTCGTTTAAAGAACGTGCAAGTGAATGTTTTAATCCACGTGGTACTTAAAACTAAGGACGCAGAATGGGGCATATGTATTCTTCACTTGATAATGTTAAGGTACTCAGATCAACTACTGAGATGGGCGGGAATGTAACAAGCAGGGAGTATGATACATACGTAAATAAACATATGCACAAAAACTTACTCGAAAGCCCTTGAGGAAAGAAAAACATAGATAGGATAATATTAAAATGGATATCAGAGAAATAAGGTGTACGGCATGGACAAAATTCAGCCGACTCATAAAAACGGCATCCTTATGTAACCATCTTATTTGATCTTCGAGTACTCTAACTGATCAACTAATAACTTTTGAAAGAAAGATACTGCAGCGTACACTTAGCGCAAAGAAGCAAACAACACACAAAACCTGCTTAGAGCTTCAAATTTTAGTAATGACTAATCCGTTCAAACAGAACAGAGCTATTACATGTGTACAAACACACATGCACCGCGCCGATAACAGGCGTTTACGCAATGTTGCGAGACAAGCTCAAAAAGTAGTCGGTACCTGCCGATGTGCTGACTCGTTCGTTATATGTAAACACTTAATTACACATACAGACCGGTCCACTTTCTTCAGTTACAGGATCAACTAAATCACTCATATAGGCCTAATAATCCGGGTTAATTCTATGAAATTCGACTGTGCCATGCAACACGATGCTGGCAGCTCATAAGCCTACATTAGTTACATAAATATAATTGCAACTGTTTCGACAGTTTTCGATATCACAAGCTCTGCTTTCTTAATTCCAGGTCAATGTTTTGACACTAGTAGACTTCTCTTTTTGAAGAAGTCTCTTTTCGCTTGTGCTAATCTGATTTTAATGTCTTCCTTGCTGCGTCCATCTTTCGTGAATTTGCTTCCTAAATAAAAGAATTGGCGAAATAGGAAACCCCCCGTCAACTAATAAATATTCCACAGTCAACATTTCATGTACCAGCTGCAGTCAGAAAATCTTTCATTACGTCTCAGTGGTCAAGCTATTTTACCTACAGCTTCGTTTTGTCCGTTCGCCGTGGACATCTGTAGTGCGATTATATTATGAAGTTCAGGACTTTGCAAATACAAAGTAATATAAATGCGTAGGAATTTAATTAAAGTCAGAATTGTGCACGGACCATTTTATACGAGAAACAAGCGAAGGTTCTGGAGGGGAAAATCCATTATGCACGTTACTAAATGAAAAGTCTGGTGGAGTACGAGAAAAACAAACAAACAAACATTGGCCTTGTAATCCTGGGGTCTCGGGGTCGCATTTATAACTTGTGTTGGGCAAGGCCTTGGTCTAGGCAACACGGAGTTTTCCTCCGGGGGGCTTCCCCGGTTTCTCCGTGGCATCTCAACACTTACTCCATTCACACACAGAAGAAGGGAATGGCAAACCACTTCTGGATCATCTGCCAAGAACGTATATGAACAGGTCCCAGTCCGAGAAAAGGATGGAAGGATCCTGTTCATATGGACCTGTCGTCACACAGAACACTAAATAAAATACCCCCAATGCACGTATTGACCCTTCGGTGGCCGCAAAGTCTACGATCATGGTATCAGATGCGCCCTACACATACAACACGGGTTCGAATCTCGCTCAAAGCAAGGATGTCTATCGACAACTAATCTTACAATACAAACATCCCTCCTGTTCGACGTCAAACCTCTTGCACGAATACCATACAGAAATTCTGTAATTCGACGCCAGGGCTCGAACTGCACTGAAGCATACGAAAACACGACCGTAAACTTCCCGATGTTCTTTAAGCACTTGCATTCGTTCTCCTGAAAACGGAGGCGACACAGTCGTCCGAAATGCTCGTAGCCACCTACGACACTACACCCCGTGTAGTCCGGTAAAGATTACAAACGTTTCAGGGGTCCTCGCTGCCTCCGTCATCAGGGCGATGGGTCACCATGATGAAGAAGGCAGCAAGGACCTCTGAAACTCCGGTAAAATTCTACCAGTCTACACAGCGCTACAATCCGGAAGGCTGGCATCTTCGGACTCATTGCCGTCAAAACCTCAAATCCTACGTAATCGTTATCTTTACGGCTGTGATAACAAAATCTGACTCGTTCCTGCAGTTCGTCAGGGTAGATGGCTGTCACACAAAAAGCGTTATCAACACAGGCCAGTTTATACAAACCTAGACGACAATCTCGCTAAATACCGACATTCCACACGTATTCGAAATCGTGGTTGCAGTAACTTCTAAATTTCCGCCCCATCCTGAATACAGCACAAATTCAACTTCATCCTTGTCATTCCAGTCAAGGGGCCTGCTCTTATAATTGTAGGAGAGAAGAAAGTAGAAAATCAGCCGGGCAAAGGTCAAACACCAAGATAAAACTTCTTGGTCGCAAGAACTAACCAAGAAAACAGGAAGGTCAGGTTAGAAGTTGGCGAGCGAGATTTCGAAGAAAACACAACTCTAAATGATGCGCCATGTTAGTTTAACCCGGTGAACTCCATGCGATTATCTCTTCCCAAAACAAAGTTTTCAGAAACTACGCAACACAGTGAGAGAGCATTACACGTACTAGGGAACGGCGTTGAGAGGAATAATTTCACCGAGACAGAAACAGGAGAAATAAAAGGGCACGGATGGAAACTTCACAATTTGCATTTTGCACCACATATTACTCGGACTATTAAGCCGATGATAAAGTGGACGGAGCATGTAGCACGCGCGATAACAGCAGTAGGCCTATATAAAACGTCGAAAAACGTTAAGAGACCACTTGACACCCAACATAAGATATGCGTATTGTACTCATCTGGCACATGACAAAGTCCAATGGCAAGCTCTTGTAAACACGGCAATAAACCTTCCGGTTCCAGAGAAGCCAGGAATTTCTTCACCAGCTCAATAAAAATCAGCGCAACCAAACTTCTCCGAAGCAGTCGACGAACTGCAGGGGTGCAACGAAGAAACTTTCGAAGATTTCTGTCTTCTGGGTTCTTGCGCTGTGTAGTCTGATCGATGTTTACCAACGTTTCTGAGGTCATACTGCCTCCATCATCAGGGCGATGAGTAAGAAGATTTCTGTCTTCTGGGTTCTTGCGCTGTGTAGTCTGATCGATGTTTACCAACGTTTCTGAGGTCATACTGCCTCCATCATCAGGGCGATGAGTAAGAAGATTTCTGTCTTCTGGGTTCTTGCGCTGTGTAGTCTGATCGATGTTTACCAACGTTTCTGAGGTCATACTGCCTCCATCATCAGGGCGATGAGTAAGAAGATTTCTGTCTTCTGGGTTCTTGCGCTGTGTAGTCTGATCGATGTTTACCAACGTTTCTGAGGTCATACTGCCTCCATCATCAGGGCGATGAGTAAGAAGATTTCTGTCTTCTGGGTTCTTGCGCTGTGTAGTCTGATCGATGTTTACCAACGTTTCTGAGGTCATACTGCCTCCATCATCAGGGCGATGAGTAAGAAGATTTCTGTCTTCTGGGTTCTTGCGCTGTGTAGTCTGATCGATGTTTACCAACGTTTCTGAGGTCATACTGCCTCCATCATCAGGGCGATGAGTAAGAAGATTTCTGTCTTCTGGGTTCTTGCGCTGTGTAGTCTGATCGATGTTTACCAACGTTTCTGAGGTCATACTGCCTCCATCATCAGGGCGATGAGTAAGAAGATTTCTGTCTTCTGGGTTCTTGCGCTGTGTAGTCTGATCGATGTTTACCAACGTTTCTGAGGTCATACTGCCTCCATCATCAGGGCGATGAGTAAGAAGATTTCTGTCTTCTGGGTTCTTGCGCTGTGTAGTCTGATCGATGTTTACCAACGTTTCTGAGGTCATACTGCCTCCATCATCAGGGCGATGAGTAAGAAGATTTCTGTCTTCTGGGTTCTTGCGCTGTGTAGTCTGATCGATGTTTACCAACGTTTCTGAGGTCATACTGCCTCCATCATCAGGGCGATGAGTAAGAAGATTTCTGTCTTCTGGGTTCTTGCGCTGTGTAGTCTGATCGATGTTTACCAACGTTTCTGAGGTCATACTGCCTCCATCATCAGGGCGATGAGTAAGAAGATTTCTGTCTTCTGGGTTCTTGCGCTGTGTAGTCTGATCGATGTTTACCAACGTTTCTGAGGTCATACTGCCTCCATCATCAGGGCGATGAGTAAGAAGATTTCTGTCTTCTGGGTTCTTGCGCTGTGTAGTCTGATCGATGTTTACCAACGTTTCTGAGGTCATACTGCCTCCATCATCAGGGCGATGAGTAAGAAGATTTCTGTCTTCTGGGTTCTTGCGCTGTGTAGTCTGATCGATGTTTACCAACGTTTCTGAGGTCATACTGCCTCCATCATCAGGGCGATGAGTAAGAAGATTTCTGTCTTCTGGGTTCTTGCGCTGTGTAGTCTGATCGATGTTTACCAACGTTTCTGAGGTCATACTGCCTCCATCATCAGGGCGATGAGTAAGAAGATTTCTGTCTTCTGGGTTCTTGCGCTGTGTAGTCTGATCGATGTTTACCAACGTTTCTGAGGTCATACTGCCTCCATCATCAGGGCGATGAGTAAGAAGATTTCTGTCTTCTGGGTTCTTGCGCTGTGTAGTCTGATCGATGTTTACCAACGTTTCTGAGGTCATACTGCCTCCATCATCAGGGCGATGAGTAAGAAGATTTCTGTCTTCTGGGTTCTTGCGCTGTGTAGTCTGATCGATGTTTACCAACGTTTCTGAGGTCATACTGCCTCCATCATCAGGGCGATGAGTAAGAAGATTTCTGTCTTCTGGGTTCTTGCGCTGTGTAGTCTGATCGATGTTTACCAACGTTTCTGAGGTCATACTGCCTCCATCATCAGGGCGATGAGTAAGAAGATTTCTGTCTTCTGGGTTCTTGCGCTGTGTAGTCTGATCGATGTTTACCAACGTTTCTGAGGTCATACTGCCTCCATCATCAGGGCGATGAGTATGAAGATATCTGTCTTCTGGGTTGTTGAGCCGTGTAGTTTGGTCGATGTTTATCAACGTTTCAGAGGTCATACTGCCTGATGACGGAGGCAGTATGCCCTCAGAAACGTTGGTAAACATCGATCAGACTACACAGCGCAACAACCCAGAAGACTGTGAAAACCTCAAGTCTTACGAAGAAACTTACCTTTGGGTACACGTCTAAGAAACAGGTAAAAGACATTAAACGATATAACTACAAAGGAGACGAGAGTTCAGCTTTCAGGAATAGGCAGCGTCGAATGTTGAGAATTATCCAACGCGTCGGCAAACACTACAGTTGTCATATTTTAGCATTGCCTATTTCTTCCTAATTCATTTCTTAAAAAGTCCATGACCGGCATGGAAGACATCGAACGTGACAAAATCTTCAAAAATCTGTGTTTCTACGAAATCCACCAGGTCATCGAGCAAGTTAGCAAAATGATAACGCACTAGACACGTTCGGAGGAACCTGATCAGATACGAGTTGGTTAAATGACTCTTCTTTACGGCCATTCTCATCAAACACGTATCGGGACAGATCCTTATGACGATAATTCGTTTCAGAACTACAGAACCAAAATTATGGTCTGTACAATTTTGTGAGTCATTTCTACTATGCAGCTTCCACTACTATGCCTAAGGACTCCCTCTAAAGTTAAATGGATCAGGGGGAAAACTCAACGTTTCCCACTGCTGCCACGTTCGCAAAAGTCAACAAAGAAGGCCCCAGGCATCTTAATATTCTTTAACGCACACGAGCGACCGCACGCGTACACACACACAAAAGACACTTCACTTCACATCACTTCCTTTATCTCCATCTAATCCCCACTTAATACCCCCTTTGCTTGTAATTCTTGTCCAAAACAAAGTTAGGCCCTCGTATTAGGAACCAGATATTTATTTTGATCTGTATCCTGGGGTCTCGGGTTCGATTCCCGGCGGTGCCCGAATTTATAACTTGTGTTGGGCCAGGCCGTGGTCTAGGCAACACGGAGTTTTCCTCCGTGGCATCCCAACAATTACTCCATTCACACACAGAAGAAGGCAATGGCAAACCACTTCTGGATCATCTGCCAAGAACAGGTCCCAGTCCGAGAAAGGGATGGAAGGATCCTGTTCATATGGACCTGTCATCAGACAGAACACTAAAAAAAACACCGCTAATTTTAGAAGCAATTTACGAACAATTCGGTAAACGAGAGAGAAACAAAAACGCCAACCAAAGAAGACTGCGACATCATTTTGACAGAAAACTGTATGTCATTTAGAAATAACTGTAAGAAAGTAGTGACCCTGACCATGGGGAGTCTACTCCCCATGCTTCACACATTAGAAACGTAGATTTAAAACATGAAGTACATCCAACTGCAGTCGCCTCGTGAAGACAGAGTCAAAGTTTACAAACACGTAGTTATCGCGCGCGGTATGAGACGCTCTGATTCTAAGACACTTCTAAAGTTAATTCGTAGGTAATATAACGACACTGCTCCAACCACAGAGGTTATACAGCATCGATAAGATTGGAAAATGATACGGAATGGTAACTCGGAAGGAGGCAGCCGTGGCCTATTCTAGTAGAACCATCCCGTCATTCGCCTAAAGACTTATAAAACACACGGAAGTCTATTATGATGGCAGATAACGGGGCCGGGAGTCTAAATGGGTCCATTCCGAATATGTCACCATTGTACCATTCCTCCAACCTGTCCCGTCGAATATTAGGACCGCGAATTTAAATCCCGATCGGTTTGTCGTGTTTTTTCCTGTGTTCCAAGTGAAGAGAAAGGCCTTGCAATGTTATGATGAACAAAACAGCAGGATACGTCTTACGTTATAAGCCACAAGAAATCGATCGCTTAACTTCACGTGACGACCATGAACCAGGAATAGTTAGCATTATATATAAATTAAAAATATGCCTGCATAAAACAGAGACATAAGTCTCCGAAGGAGTAAATCATTCATGTGGCAGAACCGGATAAAACCACAAAAAAGGTCAGGGCAGTTGGTGTTCCATCACAACACGAACCAGACACTTCACAAAAAAAAAATATAAGTGCGAAGCGTAAAGAATGTGTAAAATCTTACCTCCGAAAAGCAACCCGTTTTGAAAAAGCGTAAAATGACTTCAAGCCGCATTACTGTGAAGTTCACTGAGTTTTCCAACGCGACCTTGTGAAGCGGGTAGTCTACATACAACAGAGACGAGAAGATTATTGAAAATGGTTGTGTAATATCAAACAGCTCTTCAGTTTTCCATCAGTGTGAAGTGATGAAATAGTTCCATGACGCTAAGTTTCCTAGCAACGAGGGTCGGGGAGGAACGAAGAGGTTATGTTCAATGAGTGTTCATAAAGTAAGTATGCGAGTAAATCTGCACAATCAGGATCTCTCAACTTCCATAAGTAGCAATAACAATTTGTTCACAATCCCGAGAATCAGTAACGATTTCTTCACACCCATAACAAAATTTCAAAATACATATGGATTCACCCTTTGTTACTTCAGTTATCAAGAATGGAATGTGATAATGCAGTATTTTTATTTTATTTAGTGTTCTGTCTGACGACAGGTCCATATGAACAGGATCCCTCCATCCTTTTCTCGGACTGGGACCTGTTCATATACGTTCTTGGCAGATGATCCAGAAGTGGTTTGCCATTGCCTTCTTCTGTGTGTGAATGGAGTAATTGTTGGGATGCCACGGAGGAAAACTCCGTGTTGCCTAGACCACGGCCTTGCCCAACACAAGTTATAAATTCGGGCACCGCCGGAAATCGAACCCGAGACCCCAGGATTACAAGGCCAGCGTTCTAACCGCTAGACCACCGTGGCTTATGATAATGCAATAGTGAATTATAAATCGGAAAGTATGTCGACGGTAACGGTGGTAGCATATTTAAGACAGTATCCCGAAATTTGACTGGAAGGATCGAGGAAAACCACGGTAACCTGACTGTCTCACGCCAAAAGTCGAATCAGGGTCATCATTCTGAATTCGAATCCGCCGCGCATTACCGCTGAGCCAATATGCTCGGCATATACAGCAGAAGTGAGCAGGACGTAAGAACACTACAACCGAATATTGTTGACGTGCTGCAATATGCATTGCATGTCAGTAGGCCAACATTTCTTAGACTTGTAATCGAGTTCTCTTGAAGGTCAGTCAGAATTACCCTATTCCTTCCTGAAATAGAGTATCAACTTTCTTTATTTTGACATCAGCTGATGAGGAAGGCTGTAAACGAAAACCAGAAGTACAACAAAAAATCCACAGACACACACACATTTCTTTACAGCTAAGCACATTTCCTACGAGTTCTGCACAACAAAACTGCTGCCAGAGCGGTGAAAAAATCATTATCACTAAAGTCAGCTGTTTTGCTCAGCCCCCGCTGAAATAGGAATACTGTGCTGACGTGTACCTTCAGCGACCCCAACGAGTAATTACGTGGGCAATGCACGAATCCATTACGCCTCACGCACATTAAAAGTAAACCTAAACAAAAGGCAAGCCTCAACACTGAGACGGGGATATTCTTATTAGGAACCCGAGGCTTACGAAAACACGAACGCCCAACATAACCTGCACACCACAGTATTCACAGATTAGACGACTTACACTTATTAATTCTCGGCCACAAGTCTTTACCTGCTCTAAACGCATCGTCAGTTCACGTTTTATTTCAAGGACGACGTCACTCTCCGCTACGAAGATCTAGATTGTAGACGACACGAAGCATTCATTCCACTAATCATATTTTAAATGAAGACTTTTAATCGGAGATTAAACAGGCAACAACATCGTACAACTTGCATTCGGACTAATTCGCAATAAGATACGTATTCTACACTGTAATTTTTCAATAATTAAATTCGTGATTACAGAATATTGTAAACATTCATTAACGGGGCGTGTCGCTCAACTAAGCCACGGAGACGATCAGAAAATTCCTCTCAATAGTTTGCACTACTAATAATTACTCTTAATAACAAAAAAAAATTACACACATTCAAAATGCATTAATTATGATTTTGTATGGCACACTGGCTTAGGCGCTCATTTATTACAGATACAAATCTGCCGTTATACACATATATATACACTAATTTATACGATGCCCGATTATGAATTTCTCAACGCATTTTACTCCAAACAACTGTATTTATTAAAAAATACGTCGTACTTTCAGAGAAGAAAGACAAGATCTCCTTAATATGCGTGTATTTTCTGCGAAGAACCAATTAAAACCATTGAACTTTCACAGAGACGAATCTCACGCGAAGATACAAGGGTCACACGCACGATATGAGATAATTTAATGTACAGAAATATTGGAAAGCAGCCAGCAAAGCAAGGTCGGCAGTAAGTGAAGAGATCCCCGCACTGACAGTAAGAAACTTGCAGTCTGGCGTACAGATCCCACCCAGCCTTCTGCCAAGGTCACGGCAAGGCACTATCTATTCTCTCTCGACATAACAAGGTCTTTGCACCTGTACAGGGAACCCAACGCAACGGAGCACAAGAAACATCACAGGCATGATTGAAGACATCTACACTACACTGGTATAATATTCAAAAGTTACAAAGCGACATGGTTGTGACGTTGCGAGATATTCTGCTTGGACACGACACTTAGGCGCTGTGATGTTGAAAATACGTAGCTATTTGTTAAGAGTTGGTAACACCGTTGGGCCTATTTTTCTAGCCTGTCTCTCGCTTACTTGACGTTGCTTGAATCCTTGACGTTCTATTTTAAACACTAAACAGAAGCAATCACGTAAAACACAATTTTCAGATAAAAAAACTGTACGAAGCCGTGAATACTGCAAGAAAGAAAATAATTGTATGAGTTTGGAATACGAACTGGAGCTGATTAACTGGACACTCTCTGCGCGACTATACAGCACCATGCTCCAACACCTTCACCACTGGGATCTGTCACGGGCCCTATCTATACCATCTCCTCCTGTTTTTTTATTATTATTTAGTGTTCTGTCTGACGACAGGTCCATATGAACAGGATCCTTCCATCCTTTTCTCGGACTGGGACCTGTTCATATACGTTCTTGGCAGATGATCCAGAAGTGGTTTGCCATTGCCTTCTTCTGTGTGTGAATGGGATGCCACGGAGAAACCGGGGAAGCCCCCGGAGGAAAACTCCGTGTTGCCTAGACCACGGCCTTGCCCAACACAAGTTATAAATTCGGGCACCGCCGGGAATCGAACCCGAGATCCCAGGATTACAAGGCCAGCGTTCTAACCGCTAGACCACATAAATGGGTACCTATCCAAGTTTCCTGAATTGGTTCCATACTATAACGCTCAACAGCTTTGCTAAACGAACACACATTACAGCTTTTACCCCACAAATCTAGATGTCACCAGGTTGCCTGCCGAATAGGAACTACACCCCACCCCCGGGGCCTACATGGCGTATGGCTGGACAGCTTTACCTTTATACCACATTTCCACTAAGAAAAGTTCAGTTTGCAATTGTTTCAATACATAGACCACGTAGTTCTCTCCACTAGCAGACATTCTTATAATGTCATAACACAAATTTCACACGCAAAGTTACGATAATCATAACAAAAAATTCGCAAGGTTGACATGATTCGAACACGATAAATTCCATTTACGTGGGGGCTCAATGGGGTTCTTCAAAGCGACTGCGGGTCTATCGGTCCGATGATAATTCTTTACTGAAAAATATACCAAAAATGATAAAAAAGATAATGTCAATAATAAAAAGCTCAAAGCCTAACGCTCTCTAACGTGTTAACAGACACGTGTTAAGTTGAATCTGTTGTGGGTACCGAAGACCGCATATACAGCAGGAGAAACAGCATGTAGGTTGTTAGTTAACACCAAGACCTGCATTTTCCATAAAAAATATCGATTTTCATGCAATTATTTGCGATTCCAGAACCTTCCCGACTATAGTTAACACGTGGAAACCCCTAGCTGTTATTAGGAGATTAGGTGGAAATCAATAAATGAACAACATCCTTTCACAACGAGGACTTCATAAAACGGCACCAAAATACGTAAAAACATTTACGCGGAACATAAAAAATAGCCACTGTACAGGAACATTCTGAAAACGCGTGAGGAAGTTATACTGCAATCTGTAACCTAGGTCCACGCACGTAAAATATAACAAGGCAAAATATTTTCCCATGTAGTAAAATACTAAGATGCAGGTTTCAAATAAATATTTCAAGCAGTATTTCCCTTGCCGATTTTGGAGAATGAAACAAATGTAAACTCCTATAAAAAAACCTATACCAAAACAACTAGCCTTGTCTTCACTTTGGACATATACAGCGTAACACAAAATAAGTTTGCAACTTTCAAGTGCTTGCAAACAGTGCACGAGATAAGATGATAAACAGGTCCATTAGTTGTTCCCATCACTGAATACCAAACATGTATGCAACTGTGCACGAGTGAACAAAGTGTTCTACTTCGATTAAAATACTAATGAGCAAACCGAGGCCAGAAAACTTTCCCAATCAACCTAACTCCAAGGGCGAAAAAATAAGTATCGATATTAACAAACGCCTAATACGAAGACGGTTGAAAAAGAAACTGTGCCAAGCTTCTCACTGGCGTTCTGACGCCCACAAAACTACAATATAAAGGCATCATCATATTTTACACTTTTAAAACATTTAAAAGAAACATGCCACGTAATATATAAAATTTAAATAGCGTCATTTTGCCTACAAAACACGACAGTCTTAGCTTTACAAACTAACCCTCGCGAAAAAAAACCCTCACTTATGTCCTTTTCAAAAAAAATGCCACATCTCAACCGGACGAGATACTCCCGCACGCCAATACCACAGGCCTACTAAAATGCAAACAAGTTTTCACGATTTTCCACCTGTACTATACGCTTGTTCTCGCTAAAGAGTAATAAATACAAGGCAACACAGTACGTGACAACATTAATATAATATGTATTGATCCTTAGGATTCTATTTCAGGACAGGATTCACGATTGTATGAAAAATTCGAGCGAAAGCAATCTCGCGACAACACAACTTATTTTCTATTTTCGGGACAAATCGTCATTCACTCGCCGTCTGATTGATTTTAACTTTACGCCAAGTCGCCGCTTCGTACTGCGCGTACAAATGTTCTTTGGTTACGTAAGAGCCAAAACCTTTAAGAAAGATACTTTCAGTTGCACTTCGATGGATTCTAACATCATGAGGTTGGGACACTTTCCACAAAGATACGACACTGAGCAGATATGCACTTGGCTATGACTAAACAAGCGACCGACTGGCCTGGGAGATCACACGGCAGTAAACAATGGTGGGAAAAAGTGCCTTAGCAGAGTATGGAAATTTTTCACATCGCAATCGGCCAAATATTCATTCATTACACAAATACACCGTCACAAATCACGCTACAGATTTCAAACCGCACCGTCACACACTGCTTTTCTTGTATTTCATTAAATATTCGCCATAAGAGGTTAAAAGGTCGCACAGAATCCACAGATCGTGTCCTGCACCAATTTCACGAGAGATGAGAAGTTCGTTCGATAGCGTTTAGTGTCGATTCCCACCACCAAATGTCAATAAATTCCTTCGGTTGTTTCGGATATGAAAAATTCGTGCAGACAAGACATGCGAACGATCATGACTTAAGACGTCAGTGTAAGATTCAGAATTCTTCTAAAGATGTTACTTAAGTTACCATGGCCAATGTCACAATATACGGAAGAACCCAAGAAGCATGCTCTCCTCAAAATGCTCAGGCCTAACCGGATACAGCGGGAATTAAGATGTCTGTCAATAACTGCTCAATTCAATGTACAGTTTCTTCATCTTCAGAGGCCACAATGATCGTACAATTTTCTATTAACGTTAATAAATCCCTTTAGTACAGATCCCCGTTACTTCAAAGTTCCCAGACTAATTTCAAAGTGTCACACAATTTTTCACGCGTACAAATATTTCAGATTTTTTGGTGGTCCCTGTCTCCCGTTCCTCGTAACCAGACACAGCAAGAATCATGGCAATCTAAGGCCGATTCCTTCAGCAATGTGTGACAACAACGCCGCTGTTCTTAAGAGCGCGCAGACTAGTCAAGGACACTCAAAATGTTATTGGCCTACATTGGTGTTTCAACATGTGGATGATGTGGAATGACTTTTCGATCATCTTGTACATCCCTGTTTGAGTCGTTTTGCGATGTTTTCGTTTCACTGTGCGATCTTTGTACAAAGTGCATAGACATATGGGCAGATCATGCCTTCCACTGCATAAATTTAATCTCAAAAGCTACTCAACAAATTTCGATTAAATCTGGTATTACCACGGTCGCAACATTATAACTGCGAGCAGATACGTCACTGAAAGACTCGAAGGGAAGATGGAAATGGCGGGGCGAGAGGAGCAAGACGACAAAGAGTCTGTCTGAGCATGTACAGTTTGACTGAAAACATTTACTTTTAAATTCGACATAATCGGAGGGATTTTCATGAACCAACTTTAACACCACACAACTTTTTGTGAACAGAGGGAACCATTTATTAAAACACTAGCAACGTAAGACATACTTCAACCAGCTCGCGCTACTTCTACAGTCTACACGTAATAATTTCACGTCCGATAGTACATACGGAAGGACTGGGTTATCTACAGCTTCGCAGTCTTCCCCTTCGTCCTCAAGTGTGTATTTTTAACGGTCAGGCTCGGAGTTATTACGCGACCACCAAGTTGCCAGTCCAGCAACACAGTTAAGTAGTTTGCATTGTCTCACTGCGTAAAGTTCGTCTGATACTCCTTTCTCTCGCCTAGTTCCTGCTTTCAACAAGCTATGCCTCTGTATTCTACTTCAAACTACTTGAAACAAAACAAAAAAAATTGATTTGAAAACAATAACACGTTATACAGAATGTGTTCAAACTAATTCATTTTCATTTTGCGCGACAACGTAGAGAAGTTGGAAAACTACAGCTCCTGACACGAGATGTCCAAGGTTACTGAATCAGCTGCCGAGGTTACCTTCAGTCTAAGGAGCTATGAGTTTGTAAATGATGAATCGAGAGCTATCCCAACTTACTTTCAAGCAGAGTAACCTGGTAACCGCCTGTACGGACCGAGAAAAATAACAAACCTGTTGGAATGGGTGGTCCACAGGAGGGAGAAAACCGGGTACATACAGGGCGCGAATCATGCTTCATTCCACTCCCGATCGATTGCAACATAATTTCATGGCGCTGTACCAGCTGCTAACACGTCAAACCATTTCCCGAAGTCGACTCTCAACACCGAACGTGTCAAATAGAGTAAAAAAAACAACTCTGCTCTTTCCGCCGAATTCCTAAGTAAACATTTACAGCCCGCTTGGAGTTTTCTAAACGGCGAAGTTCTCTAATTCTTACCCCGGACTCCTGTGATGAATCAATCGTAAAGAGCGACCCTAGTGATTCACAGAACAAAGAAAACTGCTAACATCTGTAACCCTGAGCACAACTGAAACCCCTAAGCTTCGTAAACACGCGGTTTAAGAACGTAACACTCAGTCCAGTCACCAAACGCGACCAACAAGTATAAACAATTTAATCGAATTTTAATGCAACACGGGGCCCACAACCCATGTTGTCTCTGCAACCCTAACAAATGACTAAGGTTGAACTATGCATAAATAATGCAAGGATTGCCCGACTTAATCACAAAAGAGGGTGTTCTGACTGGCAGAAACTCAAAAACAAAAAGTGGTACGACTGGGTTCGGTAACGAAGATGCAGAACAAATGACGAGCGATATCAGTTTGTTAAAAGTATGAAACCTTTAAATCTAACCTGAAATACGTCTTTCAGGAACTCCTGAGAGCTGAGAGATGTCTATTGATGTGTGAGGGGGAGGTACAGGCAACCAGGACCGTATCGGACCACAGATATTTGTAATTAATAAGCTCGGAGCCCAATCGGTAATTTCCAAACAAAAACTAACCGACTCTCGTGGAAGTAGACATGCCATTGGATCCCTCGACCACAAGATGCCTGCTACATTCCCCGCCAATCTCACCTTCCTTGATTTATCCCGATAATAAACAGTGCATATAAATTATCTTTACAATTTTACTCTATGAACATTAGAAATTAAGAAGCTCGTCCTATGAAATATTCTCCCTCCTCATTCACATACCTCACTGACAACTGCTAAAGGTGAACGGCCAACAGCACACACTTCAGTCTCTCTACACAAGGAGATCCACTGGATAAGGAGATTTCGTGGATCCCATAACTGCGCTTACAGAAATCGAACCCTGATCGTTTAATTAGCAGCCAGACACTACTACGTCACACGCTCAGTTATTTAGAGCAGGAACACAAAGACTTGTACATAAATGACTGTTTAACATTCTAAGGCCGAAGTCCGTCTAAAATATTTAAACATTCGGTCCCCACCTCACGGAAAAACACGTGTCATTACAAAGATCAACTGGTTAATGTCGTTTAGACAAATAATCGATGTTTATTCTGAGAATCATACAAAATCCATGGACTCCGTGGACAAAATGGAGTAACCGATTATTATTATTAAGGCAGGTGGTACACAGAGCTACCGCTGGACTTCAAGAAGTTAATTACCTTGAGAAAATTAACACAATTTCTTCCTTAACGTATGAGTCCACTGATATTCAGCGGCGACGTAATACTTATCAGCATTAATTCTGCTGATACTTCCATCTGAGATCAGAGAAGAGAAGTTCGCAAATAAATACAAATCTTTGTCCAGCCACATAAACCAATATAAACAAACATTAAAACAAAACAGAATTTCCACACGACAGATCTTCCCTTCCATTACGATATCTGTTAACTCGGCACGGCACGGCATACATGCCGTTCCTGAACGGAGTTGTGCCATAGGTCATCAGCCGCCACATGCATTTATTTCTTGTTCCTCAGCGACATTAATTCATGCAACGAACAAAAAGCGTGTTAAAGTTATGTTCAGATGAAAGGCACATTTTTATTCTGGTAAGTCATTAAAAGACACATCTCGTTATTGCAAACCTGAACAAAAAAAAAATAATGAAAAGTTCAACACCAAACAACTAAAACTGTATTCAGAGGAAAGGATCCTGACAGAGAAAAAAAAATCGGTTAGGTGAAACAAGCTCGGCAACAGAAACAGATAAATCCAGCCGTTTTGCAAAATTATAAAACACACTACGACTGTAATAAAAATTCTATAAAAACAACAAACAACTCTTATAACGACCAGCAATGAGAAGACAAGAGCGTTCCACTCCCGAAAACAAAATGACGAACCACAACATAAAAGAAATGGAAACAGTATATAAGGCTAAAACGTCTGGAGAGAAAAAAAATCCTTAAACCTAACGCCAAAGCTGCTCTATCAAGACCGAAGGGCAGAAAAAGCTAGGGGCGTCTCAAAAAATGTGGGACTTCCAACACTTGCAACCGTAACAGGCGGAGACGGTGGTCAATGCAATTTCCCACACCACCAACTTATATAAACTTAAAAACTTTCATTTACTAACACGACACGTTCCACGTGTCGGCGGTGAGATAAACAAATTTACGGGCAATAATCTCAAACGATTTCTCATTAATGTGTGAATCGTTCAAAGGAAGTCATAAGAGCAGTTCATAAATACCGCTCCTCCAGAGAGACAGGGGAACAGGATGCAATTTAATCTAGTGTAAACTGTCCTTCCACAGGTGCTTTGAACCGCTACGGCAAAGCGTAAAGCAAAAGCTACGCAGTCAAGCGTGCATTCTTCCGTTTG
>NW_019059945.1:60743-75280 GCF_000696155.1 Zootermopsis nevadensis | reverse complement strand
CAGACCTAAAACATGAACGTCGACGAAACAGCACCTGCTTATACATCCAATTTAATTCTGTACTTACAAAACAAAGCACACTTTCCAATATGTCAACGTGCGAGTTTCAGGTCTGTTGCATGCTATGAACGAACACATTCGAGTTAACAATAAGGTTCAGGCTTCTGATAGCCACAGCGAAGACACAGAGACGGTTAGCCACGCACTCACTATACATATATCGCGTACAAACACTGCAAAAATGCACATTCGTTAAATGCGACGCTGTTCACTGATATGATTTTGTAAAATAAACACATTCACACACACAGTCAAATTCGGGACAAAAAATACCTAGTCTCACGAAATTTCTAACTGCATCTCACAGAGCTAATAAATCAAAGATGCAATAGGTCAGACATGTAGCTCAAACAGGGAAACAGAAGCCATATACAATATGGGCTAGAAATTTTTAAGGAAAAAGACACCACCTATGAAAAGCTTTAAAAGGAAAATAACACTAAAACAAATAAACAGATATGTAACAAGTGAACTGAACTAGCCACAACAGGAACAATAAACCATTATGATTGACAAAATCTGTGAATTTCAACAACTTGTTCAAGGAATTTCTATCAATTGCTCGCTGAATATAGTACAAGTTGAGAAACGGACCACAGGCAGCAAATCAGCTGCTGTACTGTTCATTTTCTTAAGATTTAAGCACGCATAAAACAGTAATGACCATCTTCAACATGTCCCATGTACTATGCACTTAAAAAAGTCCTTGGAACCACAAAATTACTCACTCATAATGCACATCCACTTTAATGAAGACTTTAAGGTACACACAAAGATGGGGTCGCAACCAACCATCCAAATAAGCATTCCTGTTATTTTTCTGCTTACAAACTTAACTTCATGGAAGCCAAGAAGAAAATCAAATGATCACAACTCATTCCCAGTAAAATATTGACTACAAAAAATAATCCATATACCAATGAAGTGGAAAACACACAGGCTACAACCTCTACAAATTAAAAAATTATCATAGAAATAAAGTACAACATTTGGGCTATCTGAATTTTGTTCTCAAAGGTGTCTTATTCACACATCCTATAACTTTTACAACTGAAGTCTTACAATTATAAAAAATGTCAACATAAATAGTATTTAAAAGAAAAGGTCTACAAAATTCTATATTTCAAAAAAATGCATAAACTTTCCCCTACAAGTTATATTATACACATCTTTTTAGTCTACCAGTTCCATACAACTGCAGTCTAAATGGAACCATAGTGAGTTCACATCAGCCCTCAGTTACAAACATTTATCAAATTCTAGACAAGCTCATGGATGATGTAGGGCATAATAATATAAATATTGTAGCAATCAGTTAAGCATTATTCTTAATAAACGTTAAAGTAAAGTGCCGAGGTCAAGGAAGAGAGGAGCTATACCTCCACTCACCCCAAACGCCTACATGGCATATAGTGGGACAAACTTTACTTTTAAAGTAAATGTTATTACATTTTTGTGGCCAACATAAGAAAGCTTACATTACACAAGAAAATCAGAAAGAACTTGGAAACAATGAACTATTTAATGTAAATAGGTGACCAATTTATCAAACCTCTGAACAACAAACTCCCTAATTCAAAACATAGAACAAATATGAACTTTTTAAACATGGCTTATCATTCACTACAAGGGCAGTATGGTGGAATTACTTAACATAAACCATGGAATATGAAACAAAAGCATTCTATCCAAAATAAAAATATTCAATACTAAAAAGCAAGTTCCTTATTACACCGCAAGTACACAGAACCAATCATATGCATTGGCATTATTAGGTTAATGTTAAAAATGCCAACCAACGGCCTACAAAGCAGTTAGCACACAATCTAATACTCTATGTGGCACATCTACCGCAGCCAGTAAAAACATAATACACATGAACAAAAATGCCTAACAATCCTCAACATTTAGAGCCAATACACTTTTTAAAACATCATTTATAAAACATCTCAAAACATTTCATTCAAAATCTAATCTCAATCAACCCACAGGAGTTAATTAAATGTAAGGCTTAAAAAATAAATACCTCTGTCAGATTAAAATCCAGGGCAACAGTTCAGGTGAACCGAGATTAATAAAACGAGATTAATTAAATGTGCTATAACTTAATGTCATTCAAGACATAAAAATTTCAAGATTGCATACCTTCCATCTTACAAATTCTATTTAATTGTGTTAGGTACTGTAGGAAAATGAAACTTAACAGACACAGATGCTTTATATGGACTACAAAAAATGTGCTGTTAAATACACCTTCTACATGGCTGCGAAATAAACCACGTTATCGTTGAAGGTCAAATGCTATACTGACCAATCTAAATATAAAATTACAAAATATAAACTTTTCGAACATGCTGCATATACGCCCATTACAAAGAATAAATGACAATTTAAGCATAAAGGATACGCTCGAAGAAATAAAAACTTTATAAATTCCATGATCATCAGAATACTTTTACGGCAAATAAAATTACACATTATCACGAAGGCAACACAAAAATGCATTTAAACGATTGTCTAGAGCAATCCTCCTACACGAACAAGCTATGAGAGGACGCGTCTAGGGTCCAGTCTACCGACGAAGACATAGGAAAGCCGGCGGGCAAAACATGGTTCGCATTTTAAACCAGCCACTTCCTTACAGCTCGAAACGACCAGTGGCCAAGCGTAAACGCCGACTCTTTTGCGTAAACATCCTACTTCTTTGCGAGTTCTACTATTTAATGGTAGGGCCACATTATATGTTTCATAACCATATGAGGAAATGGGTCACCCGGCAAGTTTCTCTTGAAGGTATTGATCCAGAATTACTGCTCTTACCTCGTAACTTGACAGAAACAAAGACTGGCCACGCTGCTTTGTAGTTCCAACGTCTGGTTTTGCCTACAAAACTTTTAGTCACTGTACTTCCACGCCCACACTTAATAAACAGTCCACGAACACAAATATTTTAAACTTCAAGGTTCTGATTTCACTAACAATATAATTTCAGTTTCAAACACATTAAATTGAAATGAAAATACACCAAACGCGAGGGAACAAATCACTCTCCCCACTTCACGAAAATGGTTTCCAATCTCGCAAATTCTCGTCCAAAGATCAACAAACGAGACTTCACGAGATCCCAACCCTACCACTTTGGCTGTATATTGTCTATGACTGCCACAGCTTGGAAAATGATTATTTCAACATGAAACAACTCTTGCGACATCTAAACATAGAAGTTAGGAACTAGATTTGACTCGATTTGCATCAAACCATTCGTGTTTTCTATCCAGGTCGTAGGCCGTAATTTTCCGAGCGATTATACGAAGTGCCATCTCTAATTCATGGTTAGAAGTATAGAGATATAAAGTGCCCATATATATCTAAATTATTTTCAATCATTGAGTCACCTGAATTATGGATTGTCGGACTTGAAGAGTTTTTTGATAAATATTGTAAGGCTTTATTCATTGACGTTTCAAAGTGTGGTGGATATTGCTGTAATTAATTACTTTAAAACACCAAAATACCGAACGAGAATGGCAGATGTCAGGTCACTAGAGTACCCAACCTTAAAGGTACTAAATATTATATTGCATATAGGTATATTATGCTTAATCGTACAAAATTAAGCATTGGATCACATTAATTTTTCGTAATAATTTTATTGACCTCAGAGATGTACACCACCCTACGGACGTGTCATAAATGTGTGACTATATTCCCTTAATGTTTAAATAGGTTTTTATAACCTGTTAAGTAACTGCCAAGAAAATATTAATAATTTAACCCAGAATTAGATTCTGTAATGTTATATGACACATGGCATGGTTGATATCTCAATAGGTTCCATATGAGTTATTGAACAAGAAGTTCAGAGCAGCCCAAAAACATGTTGACAGGGAAGTCTCCCATGTGCAAGCTGCTGCACTGGAACTAGAACGTGTTCTCCATGGAGACATAGTGGGAGCAAGTGATATTAGCCGTTTACTGGGTGGAATGGTTGAGAAACTGCAAGTTCTTAAACGCAAGGTATGTACAGGCTGTTGACGGGGTAATGCCTCCACATTGTTCTTCACACTCCCATCCTTTATATACCTCCAACATCTGCTGGGCCACCCACCAGCGTGCTTGTTCATGCTCCTTTCTTGCCATCGTACAAACTTCCACCTTACATGAAAATTATATGGACTACAAGCATGGATCAAGAAGATTAACACAATTTTCAGCATTTTTAATATGGAAGTATGATTCCAGAACCTAATTAACTCTGAAGGACTGTGCACAGTTACAGTGACTTGGATGTATATGGTACTTAAGTGGAGTCCTGAGAAAGCGGAACTAGTGGGCCATGGGAAGAGAAACCACACCCATTTTTTCAGTTTCTTATTTCCTTGTTAATGGCTGTAGTAGTTTTATTTTGTTCTGTTCAGACAACACTAATGGGCTTCTTGACCCAGGAAGTACTATATGACACCCAGGAGATTGAATTTGTTTTTCAATATGTATCCTACAGTATATGAGAATGTAACAGTTTTAATTTGATTTACATGATAAATGTGAGGTAACTGTAGCATCTAACTCCATGATCTAGGGACTTCCTTGAACAGTTAATCCTGAGGGTTCATTACCATGTTTATAGAGTCTGCCATTGGGACCTACCCTCAGACAACTCAGTTCAGTTTACATACTCACAAATAATTTTTCTAAGATTCATTCCCATTTATGCTGCAGTTCCCCAAGTGGTCTCTTCCCATCATGTTCTTCAGCTAAGATGTTATATGCATTTTTTGTTTCTCCCATATGTGTTACATGCCCTGAATATAAGTACCCAACAATGTTTCTCCCATATGTGTTACATGCCCTAAATATATCTTTCTGTATGTAAGTACCCAACAGTATTTGATGAAATGTACCATTTGTGAAGCTTAATCTTATTATATTTTAAGAATGTCTCCTAAGAATAATAGAGTCCTATATTTCTTTAGCTAAAAAGCACTGTTTCCAATTTACCTATTTCAGTATTATTTTTCTTGTTGCAGATTTTACACTACCTTTAAACTGTTCTGATTTAAGGCTGATGAGAGTATCTCAGAGGAACTGGAGGCAGCATACGTATGCAAGAGACGCCTTGAGCACTTGCGGGAACATGCTGCTTCTAATGGGCCAGTTACCAGTAGTTCTACCACAGGAACAGTGAATCTCTGGCGAAAGCGTCGACTGGATCGCATGTTGGTGGAATACTTTCTGCGCCGAGGTTACTATGGGGCAGCTACACGCCTTGCCCATCGTTCAGACCTCCGAGACCTCACAAATATTGGTATAGATGACTTCCTGCTGGTGAATTTATAAGTATCATGAAACCAATTATAACACTGTTACGATTACAGTATGCTTCATACAGATACTTTTAACCATTCTCCATTATCTTACCTGTGGTGAATGGGTAAGCATATTTCTGGAGCCACAGCTACAGTGGTAATATATCAGTGTTAGATTTAGGTGACCAAGTATCCTGACTCAGGTTTCTCATAGTTTTCCTCAGTCTTTCTATGTAACCATCAGGATAGGCCAAGATCACCTCTTCCCACATCCTTACTCTGAACTCGCTATTTGCAATCCTTTCTTATTAAAAATATGATATGTACAGTTAACATAAAATGCGCAGTTAAGAACACACTCTTAAATCAACTAAGAAGCATACATCCATTACATTTGCATTATGTGGTTTGTTGCAGATGTATTCCTGATCTCCCGTGAGGTTGAGCAATCGCTTGCACAACATGAGACCTCCAAATGCCTTGAATGGTGCTATGATAATCGCTCAAAGCTGCGTAAGCTGAAGTCCACAATGGAATTCAATTTGCGAATTCAAGAATTTGTTGAGCTGGTGAAAGCAGATAAACGTATGGATGCTGTCAGGTTTGTAAGTCCCTTTTAATTTCCTCTCTGTCCTTTTCATTTTCAGTCATGTCAACATTAACAAAAACCACCATCTAACTCCAGACTCCACCATAGCATCATCTCCATTTGTCACTACCAGAGTCAGCACTGTCAACTTAATTTTAATTTTCTCATACAGTCAAGCATGACAGACATTGGTTGTTATATTAGTGAATTTCTTTGTGAATAAGGTTCTGTAAGATTTTTTTTTTAAAAAAGGCCGAAACAGTTCTGTGCAGGTTTAAGCAAATGTTTTATAGATTTAGGCAGCATAGCAAGGTAGCGGCTTGGATCTATGGAGCCGAAGCTCTGAAAAAGAAGATATTAATGAATGATTTTCTGCTAATGTCTGTTACGTTTTACAGGCATGCTAGAAAGTATTTCACCATCTTTGAAGATGAACAGCTGCAAGATGTGCAGCACTGTATGGCTCTGCTAGCTTTTCCGACAAATACAGGTATCTCTTAATTTTTCGTTATCTTAATCAGAGAAAGTTATTACGACATTACTAAGGACTTCGCTGACAAAGCTGTGAATAGGCATTTATTTTATAGTTAGTATGTTCACTTCTTGTCAAGTAGACCAAATTTCAAGACTTCATTACGTAAGTGTGCATTGTTGGATATATTTTAATGGTTACGCTACCCATTGTAGCTCCCCAATTTCCTCACGATGCTGGGTTGGCACCGGTCCCATACACCGGTCGAAAATCTCGTGAGAAATTTCTTTCCCCGAGACTCGAACCAGCGCGCATTCCGTATCACCGGTCCGAAGCATGATGCCTCAGACCGCGCGGCTACAGTAATCAGTATTATGGTGTCAACGGTTAAAATAATAAATGAATCTGATCAGTGTATAAAAACAGTGAAGTATGCTCATGTAAATGTTCTGAAAAAGGTTAACATAGATAATCACCTTTACTTTATCTGATTTCTCTCATAGAACTGTCACCATACAAGGAACTCCTAGATGGGAGCCGCTGGGAACGTCTGATTGAACAGTTTCGTCAAGATAATTATCGCCTGTTCCAACTTGCCTCTCAGTCTGTCTTCACTGTTGCTCTCCAGGCTGGCCTTTCAGCTTTGAAAACACCATATCCTTTATCACACAAATGAGATGCTGGTTTGCAGCCGATACTTGTTATTACTGTCAGCTGGTGGAGTAGTTAGAACTCAGCGTGTAATCGGTTGGCAGTTACATCCTAAGACAAAGGAATGAAAACTGCTGACCAGATATTATTATATGTTAATTACTTATGATTTAATGATGCTATATGCTCAAATTTTATGGCATCTAATGTTAGGATGATTAGTAAATAATGATTTGAAAAGGATGTGGAAGAATGCAGTTATGGCCTAATTTGAGGTTGTCCCATTTGCCTGGATGAACTGAGGAAATATTCAAACAGCGTTAGTCTTGATGGGTAGTCTCTAGGCCAAGAATTAAACTGAGGCCTTCACAAATACAAATTCTGAACTACTCAGCTGCAATTTTTGATGGTGTTACTACAGTCCGTTCATCACCAATACATTATTACTCGAGTTAATAATTCTTATAACTAAAAACAAGAACTTAACGACTCCTAGTTTTCAGTCTGTATAAGGAAAGTACTATAAATTAATAATTATACAATTTATTAATTCATTGTGTTGTATAATTCCCATTCGGACACATTCCACTACATTAAATTCTACAATGTAATTTCATTTTACATTCTCTCATTGCATCTATATTTGTAAACATATAAAAGTGTACATGCTTATGACTTATACCATTCTAAATTTTATGTTAAACAGAGATTGCAGAGCTGCCATGCTGTTTTATATGCCACAGAAAATAAGACTTATTTTTAAAATATCATGTGATAATAGTTCATAATAGCCACGGTGGTCTAGTGGTTAGAATGCTGGCCTTGTAATCCTGGGGTCTCTGGTTCGATTCCCGGCGGTGCCCGAATTTATAACTTGTGTTGGGCAAGGCCGTGGTCTAGGCAACACGGAGTTTTCCTCCGTGGCATCCCAACAATTACTCCATTCACACACAGAAGAAGGCAATGGCAAACCACTCCTGGATCATCGGCCAAGAACGTATATGAACAGGTCCCAATCCGAGAAAAGGATGGAAGGATCCTGCTCATATGGACCTGTCCTCAGACAGAACACTAAATAATAATAAAAACAGACTCATGATATACAGGAATCATTTAAGGAAAGTAAAATACATGCAACATAAATTGTCAAATAAGATTTACACAACTTAATAAATTGTCAATAAAAATAATAAAACTTAAGAAATTTTGCTAAGTGTTCAAAGAAATAAATGTTTATATGTAGTATATTTAAAATGTGTTAGAGTGGTACTACAGTTACAGTATTTTTATATTATGTTAAGTCTTATATGTGACCACATTTTTATTAAAACTTGTTGAAACAGTAACACGTCAACAACTGATATAAGAACTTCTTGAGTTCGGATGAAAATTGTATCTCTTATTGTTAAAACGGAACCATTTTCACATTTGAAACACGGAGACTAGCAGGAATCGATCCTTAACAACATAAGTCCTACACACTTTGCGATTAGGCGCAGCGTGACTTGGACAAATTGCCCAGAATTTTGTGTGTGTGCGATGTTACTGTTAGAAGGAAGAGTGCCGCCAGTAGCCCACCTGCTGCAATATGAGCGCCTGAATTTAATATGCGCCCACATCCATCTTCCTTCACATCTAATGTTTGGACCAGAGCGCCTATGAAACGGGATTAGTGCTTCATAATCATCTGTCAAGGTTCAGTATGGATCCTCTGTCACTGTTCCACTGAACCTGCAAAACGAAATTCTCACTTTACCAAACTGATCTTAATATGGTCTCCCTTGTTCTGTATTCCATTTGTGGTTCCTTTATTTGCATGTCATAAATGATTTTACTCATACAACCATCTTCTTGTGGACTTAGAGAAAGGAGTATAAATGTGGAAAATACGTACGAAGAGACACTCCATAATTTGTAAAATATTATTAGAGTCGTAAATTCAAGGATAATACGATGGGAGGAGAATGTATATTTGTGACAGGTAGGATATACGTACATATAACATTTTATACGGGAAATCTCAACAGGGAATAGTTGTAACTTGGGCTAAATGGTAGGGTAATATTAAAATGGATGTTAAATTAATGTGTTGCTGTAATATTTAAATGTTGATGAAGGAAATTAAGACATTTCGCCTATAGCAGACACTTAAAAGTAACAAAGATATGCCAGTATATTGATAAATGTAACTTCTGTATCATAATATGAAAACTGTTATGTCGATACCATTTGTTTATACGTCTATTGTATTTTATCTAATCTACCATTTTCCAATAAATTAAGGAACAAAATTCATACAATTATAACTCGGCCCATTATTTTGTACTACACCGATGTTAAACTTCTTCTGTCGCCCTAATAGTGAAAGTTTTAGCTGTTTGAAAACAAAGTGTGGAGGAAAATATTTTGACATGAGGATGATGGGAGAAACAGGGGGAATTCACAGGCTACTTAGTTATTAACTTTGGTTTTTGGCTGTCCTTCGACCTAACTGCTAGCAGCTGCAATTTTTACATAAAAACAATAGAAGATTAAAGTGGGCTGGGTTGTGCGAAATATCGGAATGTGGTGGTTCCTCAAGCAAGAAATGGTTCCAGGCTGCTGCTGGTGATATCGTGAATTTCATTTTCAACTTACATTATACAATCGCTCTTAACTGCACACTTCCCATGCGGAGTGCAAAGCTACTAAGCCGTTATCGTAGAAGCTATCTGGGTATATTTACTTTCTCCAATCTAAAATCGGAATAATAATAACATGGTGCCGGAATTTATAACTTGTGTTGGGCAAGATCGTGGTCTAGGCAACACGGGGTTTTCCTCCGTGGCGTCCCAACAATTACTCCATTCACACACAGACGAAGGCAATGGCAAACCACTTCTGGATCATCTGCCAAGAACGTATATGAACAGGTCCCAGTCCGAGAAAAGGATGGAAGGATCCTGTTCATATGGACCTGTCGTCAGACAGAACACTAAATAAAATAAAATACTGCATTCCATATAAAATGCAGAAAATAATATAAAAATTAAATAAATGTCCATCTACAGTAGTTGTCCTTAAAGGGTTATAATTATGTATACAGAAGCACAAGCTACATATGAAGATTCATTAAGTTAAGAAGATTATTTTAAGTGTTGTCAACACCATGTATAATGATAAAAATTGTTTTTTCCTTTTCACAAATTCTGTTCTTGAGGTAGAGCAATTGTGTGACCTACTCCTTAACAGTTTTCACTCAGTGCTACAGCAATTCTCGCGACAGCCGAAACCCAAGCTGCCCAGTGTGCCAGGACTCCTTCAATGAACTTGCACAGCCACTACCTTTTGCTCACTGTTCACAGTCAAGGTTGGTGTGCACTATCTCTGGCCTTCCTCTCAATGAACATAATCTACCCATGATGCTGCCTAATGGATATGTGTATGGGGAAAAGGTAAGCTTTGACATACGAGAATTTAAAAGGTATTGAGTATGTATACTTTCCTATGTAAGTTTTGAGGTTTTCACAGCGGTGAGTATGAAGATTTCTGTCTTCTGGGTTGTTGCGCCGTGTAGTATTGTAGATGTTTACCAACGTTTCCGAGGTCATACTGCCTCCGTCGATTCATCATCCTGATGACGGGGGCAGTATGACCTCAGAAACGTTGGTAAACATCTACCAGACTACACAGCGCAACAACCCAGAAGACAGAAATATTCATACTCTGATGACGGAGGCAGTATGACCTCTGAAACGTTGGTAAACATCTACCAGACTACACGGCACAACAACCCAGAAGACAGAAATCTTGATACTCATCGCCCTGATGATGGAGGCAGTATGACCTCTGAAACGTTGGTAAACATCTACCAGACTACACGGCACAACAACCCAGAAGACAGAAATCTTGATACTTTTCTATTTTGCATATATCATTGGTCTTGATGTTCATTTATTTCTGATACATTTGTTCAGAGCTAATTGGACTGTAGATTTCACACTGCAAATAGTTAGAAACTATTTTCCCTTGTGTTTAATAAAATATTTAAGTATATGTCAAATAAAAATCGTTGATCAAACTGGCACCTATATTTGTGTCCTATACCACCTTTTTACAGTAAACCAGTTTTGAGAAAATCAGTAGTCTGATTTGAACTATGTGAAAAGCAGGAATTATATTGGATGGATATGAACAAAAATTAACTTTTTGGAACAGCATTTAGGGTAGGTTCCCCAGTAAAAAAATTAATCAAAATCTGCTCACTAGTTTCATAATGTGTCTGATGTCCTCACTTCAGATTTGATCCCTTCATGTTTCTTAATATTCAATATACACTTCACATCTACATCTCTCTAATACATTTACATTTATATTCCATATTTCAAAATGGGGAAGTAATATGATTTGAGTTCTAATATAAGTTGTTTCTTTCAGGCATTGGAGCAAATGGCAAATGAAAATAATAGTCAAATCATATGCCCCAAAACAAAGGAGGTCTATCCATTCAAGAAACTTGAGAAGGTGTTTGTAATGTAAATATCACACAAGGTTACTGATGATACAGAGTTCTGTTATGACAGTGCAATATTCTTCTGTGCTGTCTTCTTTAATTGTGAATATATTTTTGCCACGTTCATGTATATCGAGTATTTAACTCCTGCTACAATTGAAATTGACTTGTTGCCATTAATAATAAATATTATAAAAATGGCTTAGTTTAAGTGTTAGATGCATTGTATCATGCTTAGATAATATATTATTTAGATGATGTATATTATTAACAATTACTGCATGTCCAAAAACTTTTGAGGAAATATATTTTGATAAAGTACAATGAGATGGTACTTTTCTGTTTTACAAAACACAATAAAACCTGAAAAACAAAAGCCTATATTTAACACATACTTATCTGGAATGGAAATATAATCAAGGCCTTTGGAATTCTGTTACAAGCAGGAGACTTGGAGACATTTTTTCTTCAGTTTGACACATTTGTCGCCTGGGCTGATAATTATGCTGGTCTTGTATCCCATTATAACTAAAATTACCTTGAGCTTAATTTAGTCATAACTAACCTAATCAAGCAATCTTTCTTAAAATGATTATAGTCACTCAAGTAGTCAAGAAATTCCCACATTTTATATAAACCAGTGGTTCAATGCCATATCCACAAGAGCCTACCATTGAACCCCATCCAGTGTAAACACTCATACCCTATCCCCTTCAGCTCTATTGCAATATTATCCTCCCATCCATGGCTAGGTCTCCAAAGTAGTCTCTTCCCTGCAGGTATTATCAGAATTCTGTATGTGTTTCTCATCTCTCCCATGCACATTACATTCCCTACCAATCTCATCCTCCTAGATGTGATTGCCTTAATAATGAAATTAGAAGGCTGCACTCTTTGGAGTACAGGCATACCTCGGAGATATTGCGGGTTTGATTCCAGACCACTGCAATAAAGCGAGTCACACGGATGTTTTGATTTCCCAGTGCATATAAAAGTTATGTTTACACTATACTGTAGTATATTAAGTGTGCAATAGCATTATGTGTAAAAAAAGCAATGCGAGAATTACCAAAGTGTGACACAGACACGAAGTGTGCACATGCTGTTGGAAAAATAGCGCCGATAGACTTGCTCGGCGCAAGGTTGCCACAAACCTTTAATTTGTAAAAAACCGCAATATCTGCGAAGCGCAATAAAACAAGGTATGCCTGTATAAAAGTTCTGATGTCATTGTTGAAATAATCAGAAACAACAAGTACCTCTGAAATGTCAGTAAACTTTACCAGACTACACAATGCAACATCCCAGAAGACAGCCACTGACATACTCACTGCCATCAGAACCTGAAATCTCAATAACAACCAAGATCAGTGATGAATGGTATGACACACAGACATGGATTGGCCCATAAGGTGTTCTTTGTTTATGCCAAAGCATAAAGAACACCTAATAATTAGTGAAGAACACAAATTACAAAGCTCTTCATTATCCAGTTTTCTCCATCCTCTCTCTTAAATTCAAATATTCTCTTCAGCACCAGTCTCAAGCACACTGTCTTTGTTCTCTCCTTAATGTGAGAGTGTTTCACACCTTTAGAAAACAGTATGTAACGAAGTTTTGTACATTTCAGTAATTATGTGGTTGGAGAGGAGATGGAAAGACAGAAGATCATGACATTAACATAAGCTGAAATGCATTTCACTATAAAATAAATGACAGAATTATGTTACAATCTTTGTATAGGCTACTATAGAAGAAATAAGAACATGTTGAAAGAATGAAATCTGATAGGAACCCCCAAGAAGTTACAAAATACAAATGTCCTTATGCAAATCTCTAAAAGAAATGTTATGCTTTGTAAAACACATAAGAGGCCAAGTTAGCCTAACAATGATGATGATGACCATGTACCTGGGGGGACATCCCTGAGTGGAGAGGAAGCAAATGTAGCAGATGTTTCACTGTATCTCAGAGTACTCGGGAATATTTCTTCATAGGTTGTCTTTCTCAAGTGCATAGGTCAGCATTTCAAATTTATTATTCTTTCCTAAATGAAAGCAAACTAAAATCATTTAAAACATCTAGACAGACATTAGGATCAGCCTCTGACCACCTAAACACAACATGAAGAGAGTGAATAAGTCATCAAATTAGTGTCATCTTAATTTATTAACAAAAAGACACTCCAAAGAAATAATATTGTCATACTGTATTAAACATGCATATTCATTCTAGATACCATACTTCATATATATTTTTATTTAATATTAAGTGAACTATTTCAGTTTACCTGAATAATTGCTCAGGTATAGCAAAACTCTCTTACTGTAACTTATAATTTAAGTGTGAAAATAATTTTTACCATATTCCCCATAACTGCATGAAATTGCCTTTCCAGCCTTGTTTCCTATTAGACCTGAAACCCACACTTGTTAAGAAACCACCTTATGAGGTAAATGGTAAGCTATATTATTAATGCTATCTTATCAACCCAGGAATTTTATTGGATGTGTTGTCTACATCCATTTCATTATATAGCTTACAAATGCACATTTGATATCCAAACATATGTTTAACTTGCACACACTTACTTCTGACTGCTACCGTAATTCATTGCCTTTCCATACTCAGTTGTATATCACATTATTCAATAAAATTAACATAATTTAAGGATAAAATTCTATTATTATGTTGATGCTGATTTATTTAATTTGGATGAATTAGAAAGAACATGGGAGTGGCCTATTTTAAGATACTGTCCCAGCATTCATATAAAATGACTGAAGACACCCATGAAACCCATCATGATAGCAAGTTATCCGGCTAAGATTTGAACCATGGACCTCCCAAATGGGAAGGAGTACTAACCATGCAACAATAGCATTATGTCCCTGGCTCTCACAGAACCCAATGGTTAATCACCATGTTCATAAAAGTTCACAAAGAACCATATCCTAAGAAAGTTCA
>NW_019059945.1:25611-60717 GCF_000696155.1 Zootermopsis nevadensis | reverse complement strand
CAACCTATTTTGATGGTTCTTTTTAACTCAAATACAGACATATATCATACCACCAAGCAAGAACATGCCATCTAGCATTATGTACTAGCAAGAAAAATTCAAAGTATGTTCCAAAATGTTGTTAGCTACAGGACTGACGATCATCAAAAATAAGTTTAATGTTCTTCTAGGTTCTGGAGCCAAGTGGACTG
Organism: Zootermopsis nevadensis; assembly: GCF_000696155.1. The sequence goes on along the minus strand of NW_019059945.1, from coordinate 60,526 downwards.
GTCTATAGATGCCATTGTTTCCGAAAACATCATTACTGTCAACATTGTAAAGACCTCAGATGTTAAGAATAAGTTTAGTTTTCAAGTTCTGAATGTGATTTATTGTGATGTGTGAAGAAGTTTGTTTGCCCTTAGACCCTATAATCAATCATCTAATGCCTCTTAAGTTGTTATATTTTGATCTTTCTGGCTTCTCCCCTCTAGGTGAGGTTAAGGGAATCCACTTATAACAGCCCCCAAGGGTCAGATTCTATTCACTCCAAATCTTCCCTGGTATCAACAGATTAACAAGGACTCCATATCACATCCTTGCAGTTCTGATGTCAGAGATGAGAAACATGAAAATATATGAACTGGCCCATTTCAAATCCATAACCTTTCCTATGAAAATATCAGTGCCTTACAATCCTTCTAAAACATTCCACAACATGAACATTAATTTAAATGCAATGGAAAGGCCAAGGCTCTTCCTCGACTGTCAGGATCCGAAAACTCAAATCATTTCTACACGCGTGGTTTACACATCACCCTGATGATGGAGGCAGCAAACACCTCTGAAACATTGGTAAACTTTAACCAGAATACACAGTGCAACAACCCAGAAAACAGCCATCTTTTAACTCACTGCCATGAAAACCTCAAATCCTACTTAGTAAAATATTATTTATCTATTCTTTGCTTTCCAAGCATTCCTTATTATAATACTTGGCATCAAATGATGTAATTGAAGATGTAGGCAAAAAAGTGTCTTAGAATTATGACCAAAGCACACCAATAAGTATGATTCTGAATCCACTCATGTCCTCAGTCTTCACAGTTGCTATCTTTTGTATGCATTTCGTGCCCGGCCCATCTGAGCTTCATGTCCAGCTCACTGTACTCTCCTAGATTTCACTCTCTTAACAATATGTATTGCCCACTTACTTCATCAAACACTTGTCATTTTCGTTCTTCTCTGAGTAAGAGACTATGTTTCACAACCACACAAAACCTCTGGTAAAATAATAGTTCTATACATCTTGAACTTTAGTATTTTGGAAAGGGGATGGGTGGTAAATCCTTCCTCTCACATCACTTTTAAATATTTATTTGCTTCAATCACACATGAATGTTTACCCAAAAGGATGAGTTTTGTTTTTGAAACAACAATAATGTATGCCAACCATATAAATATATATAAATAATTTCACCCCCATACTAAATTCTTGTTTTATAAAGGGAATACTTTTCTTCAGGTTTGTTCAGTAAGCAAAAATATGTTAAACAGAAATTAATCTATCAGTTAGTTTAAATACAATAACTGAAAATTTATAGATATGCGAATAATAGTAAAAATAATATACACATCAGACATTTTTGTATCTGTTATAATGAAAAGTAATTCATTTTAAATGAGCAGTTCTAATTAATACAGATATATATTCTAACAGAAAATAAGGAACATTATGAATAAGGAAAATTAAGTAATGTCATTCATTACCAACAGGCAATTATTCAATCACTGGTAGAAGTTGATGGCTAAGGTTCTGAAGTTCACTTTGGCATGTTTCAACTAAATGAAAATTCATTATACATATCAAAATGGGATATTTGTTGTTCAAAAGCATTAACATAAAGATTCACTGACTGGAAGTTTGTAGACTAAGGAGTTTTCATATCTAAAACTGTCTGGATTATGTGCAGTCATCTGTAAATGTGAGCTTTGTTCTTAAAATTAGCACTAGTAAATCTGATAGCCCTGAGCAGGATTTGATATAATATGTTGTAGTACTTATCTGAAACTTACATAAGTATTGTCTTAGCTCACAGAATTCATATTTTAAAGACAAATATCCATCACCATGCTATAATACATTTTAATGTACAAAGTTGCATTAGTATTGTATTTATATATAGTTTTCATATACAATGGTACTTCATATTATACAAATGAAATTTTAGTAACCAAAAACAGACAGAAATGAGCACTATTTTGTTTCCCAGTGTCTGTTTTTGTTCACTTTTCTAAATTCCAAGTATCTCAATTAAAATCACATTTTATAAATATTAAGTCTACAACTACAATTAATTATCTTCTTGTGATTAGTGGAAAGTATATTTCCTGGTCAATTCTCACAAGAATGTTACCCATAGGGGTGGCAGACCCTACACTCTGACACTAATTTAGATGGAAACATACTATACTTCCCACTAAAAGTTTACTACCATACATTCATGGGATACATGTAAATTATGCTCTAATGTACTTTAAAAGAAGTAAACATGAATGGGTTGAAACTGAACTTCAAGTAACATATTCTTCTAAACATAATATATAAAAACTGTGTTACTGAAACGCAGTGTAACAATTGTTGGTATCTGAACTGAATGCATAGAGGATACTAAAACAATATTATAAACATTTTACAAATAAGGGGGTAAAAAACCAAAATGAGCCTTTAAAGAACACATTATGGTTATCTGTTTCCTATACAGCATACAAAATTGTGCAAATTTGTAACCATCTTAATACCAAGCCCAGTGGCGGCCATGTAACAATTTACTAGTGTGAATACCACAATAAAGACCTCTATGCCCAAAATATGGAGCAGAAGGATTTATAAATCAACTGTTTTGCATGGTAGCACCATCTTTTAACATATGAACAAAATTTCTCTCTGCATGAAAAGCTAGAAAAAGGAGAAGGGAAAGAAAAATATGAAGGGGCACCAGGATGAAGAAACATAAAACAAAGAGAAAGTATATAAGGTTAAAATTATAAGATACAGAAGGAAAGTACTGGGACTCCACTTCATCATGAGATAGACGATCTTTAAATCTGAGGTCGGCAGGCTAGCTGCTTCTTCCCTGGAAACTAACCATAAATCCCTCACTGGTTCAGACCAATGCAAAGTAGTTCCTTGAAAAGTGGGTGCCTCTATTCATGTCATAAAACACAGCATTGAACAAAGGGAATTTATATTCAACACTTTCTCTAAAGTGTCTCGAAGGAAATGTCAAACAGAATTTCATAGAAAACTTTCTGAAAGTGTAGTGCCTTCCAAAGCAACAATTTGTAGACTAGTGATGAAATTTCATGCAACAGGAAAAGTATTAGACAAGAATAAAACCTGAAAAAAGTATGTATTAACTGAAGAAACACTTGATAATATTAGTGTTCAATCAGAAGCAAGTTAAAAAAAAATCATTATAGCTCTTGCCTCTTAAATGCAGAATATCAAGTACACTCCATGTTGCAACAATACTGTTAACATTATAACCCTACAAAATGACAACTGTGTACAGTGTTCTGCCTGCAGTCTGTAATGCAAGAATTCATTACTGTAGGTGGTTTCAGGAATCTGTTTAATGGTCTTTTTCACCCAGAACTTATATTGTATTCTGATTAAGCATGGATTACATTAACTGAGAAGATAAACAGTCAAAACCATAGATACTGGTGAACAAAAGTTCTTCATGTTGTGTAAGAACTGCCTGTTCACAATATGAAAGTCAGAATAGGGTGTGCAATTAGTGCTTGGAAAATAATAAGGTGAATTTTTTGGCAAAACAACAAAATCAAAAAAAGCAATATGGGGAAGAAAATTTTGACACAAGATGCTTCAAAATATCCAGCATAATACAACAAAAATTGCCACATAACACATACTGGCAAAAATAATGAACATGCTTTCTATTAAATTGCTGCTACCTCAGACAAAACAAGAAATGGAGAATATTAAAGTATTGGATACAAGTAGCATTTCTGTATAATTAATTTTATTCTCTAGCTAAAGACATTCTTTCACAAATTTACTTATTATTATGGAAACCCACCATCATAAAAATACATCATAGGGGCCCATTCTGACCTAATTCAGTCCCATTCGTCCTTACTACCTATTAACATAGAATCTACCTTGATATTATCTAACTACAAATTATTTTTTGACCGGAGTAACCTCATCATTAGCAAATAAAACATGATTACCATTTTTAATACTGTATTTTTTAATATAACTACAAAAAACTTTTGGTGACAAAGTGACAGCCTTACTTTTCTTCATTTCTGCTTGTCTACAGCTCTGTTGTAGATATTATTATATGTTGATTTAGATTTTGTATAATTTTGATTATATTACCAGAGAAGTTTTTATATCTCATAACAGTCCACGAAGTACACGATTAAATGCATTATCAATGTCTACAAACAACATCAATGCTAACTTTCATTAAGTTCAATCTCTCTTAGATACATCATTTTGCTGTGAACACATTGTAAACCAATCTGTCCTCCTAAGAGCAGAATGTTACAAATAATGCATCTTGCATGTAAAGTTCCTATTAACTGTTGGTAGGATTTGAGGTTTTCAGTGGTGAGTCTGAAGATGGCTGTCTTCTGGGTTGTTGCACCATGTAGTCTGGTAGAAGTTTGCTGACGTTTCAGAGGTCCTTGTTGCCTCCATCATCAGGGCAATGATGGAGGCAGCAAGGACTTCTGAAACGCTAGTAAACTTCTACCAGACTACATGGTGCAACAACCCAGAAGATAGCCATCAACTGTTAGTCAACTTACAACCTATATTAAATCATTCAGGTCTTCTGTAACTTGTGCATAACTCTACCTCCTTTCTCACATTTGGCAAGTGTATTTGTTACTTATCAGTTTATTTAATTATGCATTCTCAACTACATAGACCTACAGCATCAAATGAGATGACAGATGTAAATAATTAATTCTGATGGATATACATGGAAATAATCATGGCCTACTTTAAAATACAATCACATACTTTTCATGGAGAAACTGTAGAAAACCACAAGAAAACTGAGGGTAAACAGAGATTTGATACCAGGATTTTTTTTAAGTATAAAACAAGTGCTAATAACTACACAACAGTGTTCAGTCCACTTTAAGTGACTTTCAGCCCATACTTAATATGATCAAGAATCACTGGTAACCATGTTTAATCTACAAACTACAAGTTGATTCAAGATACACAGTACTACAAATAGGCAAAATATCTTCCTTGTCTATATGCTTGTATTTGACTGAGACTTCAGTTCAATGGTATTATACTCAGAATACCTGCGTCTGTTTCAATCTACAGATTATGGCAGGTGGTCAGCAAGTCTGAAGTGATTCACTGAATCCTTGATACAGATAACACAGCATCATTGTACTGAACATGAAAATAATTGTTGTGTATAGTTCCTGTGGAAACAGAGATTTATCATAATGCGGAATCAATTTTCCCATCCACCCTTTTAACCACTGTCTCACTGCTGTTTCAACACTCCCATCAGTTTCAAATCTATAACTCTTTAGACTATGTGTAATCTTTTTTAAATATGGAAGGCCAAAACTGATGGTGTGGAAAAAGCAACAAAGTTCTGCTTGCAAGGAAAAATACTGACCTACAGATAGGAGAAAAGAAAGCTCATGCTATGATGTCTCAGTCTCCGTGGGTTATATATAGACAAATAATTTGCATGTCATACAATTTTATGTATTATCAATAACAAAAGCTCTGTAAATAACTGCAGTACACATGCTTTGTAAACATTCTTACTGTCCCCAGATATGAAACATACAAACAGGTGCTGTCCTATTTTAAAAAAATACAGGGCAGGTACATAATTATGAGCAACAGTTCATCTGGAGTTTCAGCAGAGGTTTGTAACAACTGCTGATTCATTATTCAGACTTGTTCACTATCTGTGTATACTACTACACCAGAGTGTTTAGCAGATAAGTTTAATGCCTATCCTCTGGACAGTCCAACTCAAGGATATTATCAATTTGGCAAAAAATTTCAACAAGTGAACCTTTGAGAGCCCAAACACAATCTAACAAAAATTCATAACTGCTGAGATGGTGATACTAGAAAATTTAGATTTGTCACATAACTTCAGTAACATTCTGTAGAACAGCTCATGGCAAATATCAACTTCATATAACCTGCACTTTGTCATCTTTAAAAACCAGCACAACTATAAAAACAGTTGCAAATAAATGGTAATTTTAAGACAACATATAAAACTGTCGAGTCAAATAAAAACTTCACACATGAGACTACGAATCATCATGCACAAAAAGCATTTGTACTGGAAAAACAGAAATACTTTAATGTATTCCAAATTTTCTAAGATCATTCATGGAAATGTTATAATTAGTAAATAAATAGCCATGAAATACAACAAACGTGTTAACATTCAGAAGGTTCCACACTCAATCCTGACTGCTTGCACTAATAAAGAAAGCCACCAATAGTCACTTAGTGGTTAGAATAATAAAAACTTTATAACCCCAACTGCTGTCATTAATATAAAAAATAAGTAGAAATAGAAAGTTACAGTGGAACCACGGTTCCAGAGAATTTGACATAAATACGTCCATACGGAAAGGAAGTTTATATATTGGCTTTATTCTAAATATTTCCTTTATACGTGCTTTACAATTGCATAAAGTTTGATTAAGACATTGCTTATTTAACGTGAATTAGTTATGCTTAAGATGGGTCTGTGGTAGATGAATGTAATGTAAAGTAATGTATTTTAATGTAATGTAACGTTTCCTAGGTAACAACAATGCTGAGTAAACAGATGACGTTTCCTAGGTAACAACAATTCCGAGTAAACACGACATTCCCTAGGTACATTTGTTACACTTTTTCGTTTCCCTTTTTCGTTACACTTTTTTGCCGAATGACCCTTCCTTATAGACGTATTTACATCAAAAAAATTCTGTCAGTATAATGACAACCAATTACTTAATGGTACCTGCACCTTGTCGTGGTGGTGGGGCTTGAGTACCTCAGTGACCCCAAGAGCTATGCTGGCGGTAGCATAGCTACTGGTAGGGCCTCCCTAGCCAGATTTGTTGAGGGGGAGAGATCAGACTGGTCCTCCAGGTTGGGGGTTGGTCGCAAGGCTAACAACCTTGCACGGTAAAAAGGAAGATGTTTCGAAACCTCAATCAAAGCCTCAGACAGAGGAGAATTGAGGAGGCCATGGACCGAATACGGACCAGAGAGCCATAGAAGAAGAATTACCTGAAGATAAGATTACTGCCAACTATAACAACATTACATATATAAAATACACCTAAGACAATGAATGGACAATGTCAAACATAATTACAGTGAAAATTATTGTTACTAACACAGTACCTGAATTTTTTAATCAAGATTGTAATGGATGTCACCTCTAAAAAAGGCAGTAGTCAAGTGAGGGGAGTGAACAACACATCAGTAATAAATGGTCACTTCAGGACAGTGCATCAGTACCATAGTTACCCATTTTGCTTTCTTACTATAAAAATATGCATTACAAACCAAATAAAATACAAAGTATTCCTTATATACTGCACCAGGTTCTTCAGGAAGAATAAGTAATTCAGATATAGTTGAAAATGAAATATAAAAAGTTTAGCAGGAAAAGAACTCACAAACATTAGATACTTTTACACAATTGTAATGTTATTTAAACCCTTTATGTCCAAGGTTTCCTACATAGCTTATACTCTAACACCGGTTGTTTTGCAGATTATTACAAACAAAAAATTATATTCAAAATCTGATAAAATTTTAACATGACAAAAAAGATAGGACTCATATAAAAATAGCATTTTATGCATCAAAGGCCTCACAAAACAAGCACATTCTCACAACTACACGCTGAAATGTTTCTTTTACAAACTGAGCACTATCTGTTGAAAAAAGTTTCAAAGTAGTACTTTAAAATGTAGCTAATAATATATGCTTTATTTCCACAGTGTGTGCCACAGAAGAGGTACTGGGAACTTTAGAATGTGGCCAAAAAGGTGTCTTGTAATGTCAGGCACAAGTATCATGACTATGACCATCAGTACTAGATCTGTGGGCAGTTGCTCTGGTTGATTCATTTCTCACATGATATAAGTTACAAATGCAGTACCAGACCCCTTACCCAGAAAGCATGTGACCTAAGGTGTTTCAGATTAAGGATTTTCTGAATTTTGGGTCTTTATGCAGAGGGATTTTAATACATACAAAATAAATACTAAAAATTATATGCTAAGATATGCTTCACCTACAACTCACAATTTGTTTTCATGAAAAATCTGGGGTTGTATCACCTCTGTTGTTGAAGAAATAAAAAAATAATAAGCCCTCTAACCCATCCACTGACTAAACAAGCACAAACAAGCAAGCTGCATTCTACTAGCATCAAGACCATAGACAGTGGCACCATTTGCACATGGTGGTGAGTCAAAGAACTGCGAAGTGCCAGTTTTGAACATGACAAGCAAAGGAATATTTTACCATAAAAAATCACCAGGAAAACATATGGATTTTAGGACCTGCCAAATTTTAGGTTGCTGGATACGGAGTCTAACACCGTACTATATGGCATTTGCTTCATCTTGCAATGGCCACATATTGTAGGTATGTTGTATGTATGGTTCCCACCCATTCTGGATTGGCTACAATTTGCTTGGTGCAAATGATTCTGTCTGCTGTCCTCATAAGGACTTAGATTAGACAAAAATTTAAGGAGAGTACACACATTTTCCAAATGCATTCTACACAAATCTGCATTAACTAAAGATGCCACACTGTAGTCATAAATTATTTTTTCTCACTTCACTGAATGTACTGCATTAACTAAAGATGCCACACTGTACAATCATAAATTAGTTTTTCTCACTTCACTGAATGTGAACCATATAAAAATGCTGCAAATATTCTTAACGAATCTATACTTAAAGCAATGTGCAACTTTTCTCATAATTATAAAATCTTATTCCAACTTAATGTGAACATGGAATGATAAGAAAAACAATTAAATTTGTCTGTGTAAACTCCCCCAATATCAAATTTAACTGAAATCCATTGAGTTGTTTCAAAGCCAAAAGCATGCAGATGGACAGACATTAACTCGTAATTATAAGTTAATTTTATACTTTTTATGCAGAAAAACAATAAGATGTTTGACTTCTCCATACATCAATAAAAATAACATATACAAATACAAGACATACTCCTAATTCAAAAGTTGTGTACATTAAATAAAATCTGTAAAGTGTAAATATATAAATAACTAAAACATGCACCTTAACAAGAATCAGAATATCTGTATGTTACCTGTTGCTCAATAAATTACCAAAAGAGTAACAATCATTTGGCATCAGGCTTCAATAGTCAGCTGTGGCAAACAAGGCAATATTCTGAAACAGTGACAGCTGTTATAAACATTGTACATTTCAAATCAATGGTCACATTTCAGTTGTCCTACCATCCTAACCTTAATCCTTGTAAGGTGGTAACCCTAGTCACGCAACATACCATTAACTGCTTAAAAGAAAACAATCATGTTAAGAAACACAATAATAAATAACTTCAAAAATCTGTTAACCTTAATGAAAGGCAGTTATCTAAATAAAAAATGTTCTAAATGTAGTTAATTACAGAGGCAAAGCACCTGCATAACAGTATGCAATTCATGTACTGTATTCCCAATCCCTTGGAGAGTTCATGAGAGGTGTGCAAGGAGAGTTCAACATGACCGTATATTCCTTGGACTTCATCAAATGACTTGTACCAACTTTTCAGAGGCTGACATCGTCTCCATCTTAACTACAAGAATGGAGTACCTACTCTGTGGAATCCAATAAGTAGATAAAGCTAGTCTGTTATCACTATACCTAGGCTGGCTCTATCATCAGGTAAGAGGAAATGGTGCCTATTCTGAAGGTGCCATTAGATAAAGTTGGCCCTTATCATAAATCAACACTTGTTATTACAGTTAAAACATTTCATATCACTCACCATTTTACTGCTGCCATATCATCCTGAATTCCTATTCTTGTGAAAGTTGTAACATTAGCTGGTTCTTTAACAAGAGGTCTAGTGAAAAAGACTAGCTACCTGAGGATGGAGAAAGAGCCACCCTCTGAAACGTCTTACATTCTTTTCATCTACCAATAAACAATGTTAAAAGAAAATATTTGCATAATGACGATACAATGCAGTAACAAGGAGAATTAAAAATTTAATTTCTGCTAATGTGTTCATCAACAACCTATGATTAAACAAAAACACACATGAGAACTAAAAAGTTAAAAACAAACAGGATGAAGATATCTGTCTTCTGGGTTGTTGTAGTCTGATTGACATTAACCAACATTTCAGAGGTCATACTGCCTCCATCATCAAGGCGATGAGTATGAAGATTTCTGTCTTCTGGGTTATTGCGCAGTGTAGTATGGTCGATGTTAACCAACATTTCAGAGGTCATACTGCCTCCATCATCAGGGAGATCGCGACCTCTGAAACGTTGGTTAACATCGACCAGACTACACAGCGCAACAACCCAGAAGACGGATATCTTGATACTATTATCTCCCTGTTCTCTAGTAACATCTATTGGAGAGTTCACTAAATTCTCAATGCATAAATACAACACGCAATATATGGGCAAATGTTCTTTTCCCCAATTGGCCCCAGTTCCTGAAATGAAAGCATCACATAAAGTCAAATAACAATTCCCTCTTGTAAAATATTACAGTAAGATCTAGGAAGATAGTCTCCTTGAACAGGGGCACAGGAGAGTTAAATCATTTGGGTCTGAGATTCTATTAACTCCACAAAGAAGAGATTTTTATCTTTTGGTAACAGCACACCGAATCCAGAAACTGACTTTTATGCAACCTAAAGATTATCACGTGCACAAACACCAAATACTGGACCATATTCTGAGCCAGATGAATCCAGTTCATACCCTCCCACCCTCTATCTTATAGATCACTTTAATATTATCCTCCCTCCTAAGGTCTCCCATGTGGTCTATACCGATCAGCTTTTCAACTAAAATCTTGAATGTATTTTTCATCTTTATATTCATATTACATGCTCCACCTATCTCATATTCCTTGATTTTATCACCATAATAATACTTGATGACACTTTCTCCTTCCTAGTTCCAAATATTCTCCTCAGCAATTTGTTCTTAAATACCCTCAAGCTTCAACTGAAACTGCGGACCTCCATGCTGCAACCAAACATTCAAATGCTTTCCAACAAAAAGCAGACACAACAAAGTCATTAAAAGATTAGTTAACTTTAAAATTAACAAACACTTTTCATTTTTTGAAATTATTAAGTACATACTATTTAGATTTTTACAAAATAATGTACATTTTTAAGTATATCTAATTGAAATTTCTTGAATGCGGCCTTATTTGATTACAGCTAAATTAATGCGGCCTTCCAACATGAAAAGGTTCCCCATCCCTGGCCTAGACAAACCAAGTTCTACACCCACGAAAAACAAACTGGTAAAATTATAGCTGTATGTATATTTTCATTTTTAGACCTTTAAATTGAAGACAAAAGATAAAACATTCTGAAATGAATAGTAAAAAATGTTGCCCACATTGAATCTGCTCTTGATTTCATTATGAATGTAATTTTGACTTGTTACGATTCCCAAACACTTGCAATTTTAATGCAGAAACAACTGATCAATTGAAAAAAGAAATGGAAACAACTGTATTCTATATTGAAGTACTCTCTCATAGACTGACTGGGAAAAACCACAATGTCAGTTCAAATAGCCATTCATTAAGCTGAGATTCAAACCCGGAACCTCCCAATTACAAAGTATAGCCACAAACCACCACATAGCAATATTTGGTGATAAGGGTATGTATATCAAAATACTCCCATTACACACCTCTCATTCAGACTACTCCAAAACTGCTGTTTCTAGGATCTTATTTACATGTTGTGGTGTGGTGTAAGACCAGTTCCTAAGAAAAGTCCCACATGTGTGTGTTAGCTAACCATGGCATTACCAATGTAAACAAAATTCCACCAAATATTCCTGTAATAAGTGATGCTCCACCAAGCATTCCAGCTGTGGATGCATATTTTGGCTCCACAGACCTGTAACAAAAGACACTTATTCAGAAAGTAACCGATCCGAACACTGTACTTTATTTCATTGTGTAATTCATACAGATGTTTTCACAAATTTTGTAATCAAATACTCAGGTATGAAATTTATGAGAAGACTTACAAAAATGGTCTGCCAGAAAAAATCACTGTCTACTTGATACACATAAAAGAAGAAATATTTTCTTCAGAAGAAACTGGATAAATCCTGATGGAGTTAACTGGTAATGAAAGATATCTTACATTTCTATGTAAGCTCTTCAGACATTTACTGAACTATGTTATTTTCTATAATACATACTCATTAAATACTGTACACATCAATTTTCAATAAAGTTAAATATGAATAATCACAAAAAGCATAAACACATAAATATGAGGTAATGAAGTTGTACTTTACTACATAATACATAAAATAAACTAAACAATCACCATATTGCATGGATTTATCAATATACATTGATTAGCCAGAGAAGTTAGCCTGCAGTGTAAAAGTAAATAATAAATCCAAAGATGGCTGTCTTCTGGGTTGTAGCACATGATGAGGCTCATCACCCTGATCATGGAGGCAGCAAGGGCCTCTGAAACGTTGGTATACTTGTACCCCAAACCACATGACACTACAACTCAGAAGACAGCCATCACACTCACCAACATAAAAACTTCAAATCCTACTTAATACAATAAATCTGTTAATACAGAAAATATATCACTGCATGACTTATAAACTATTTTCTAAATAGTCTGTGAAACTGAGACAGTGTTCTTTTTATTAATGCAGATGATGGACACTGTCGAAGAATTTAGTGAATCTGATAAAGGTTAATAGTTTGGCACTCCTAATGTTGCTTCATCTGGGAAGCCACAGAATTAAACCTCGTCATCATACAGAAGTAGCAGCAATGTGGTCGTTGAAAGAATAGAACACAGACTTACATATGCAAGTGATGGAAAAATAATTCCATATTATGACTGCAGTCTCAGTTTTCACAGGAACTAAATAGCAAAAATAGTCTACAAAGAGTATAGGGACAATGTATTATGCATAGTAGAAGATTCAATAGGCCTTGTAAACTTACTTTCTGACTGCCCTCATATTATAACATGCATTATTATGGATGGTACTGTGAACTGGAGCTGTCCTTACCTGGGACAATACATCATGGCAACAGAACTGAAGTAACCACTTGTGATGGCCATTAGTATTGCACCTGTCCAGTATCCCCAATCATTGTTGATAAGGACAGAAATGTACCTCTCACCTTGAGGTCGGTAGTTGCAAAACAGGAAAAATGGGATGAAAAGTACTCGCAATACAACAGGAAACACTAGATATTTTGGACTTGGCTGTAAGAAAAATGAACTTCATGTTAATTTCTATCAGCGAATTAGCAGTAAGCTGACAAGCCATGCAAAATAGAATTCTCAATAACAAAAAATAAGTTCTTCAAAGAACTTAAAACACTTTCTTTCAAATACTTCAACAAGTACTGTAAGGCTAGTTAGGTTATATGTTAATAATAATGTGTATTTAGTACCCATAGAAACAACATTAGCTAAGAATGCTGTGACCTACAAAAGTTGTAACTTTGGAACAATGACAAACTGCTTTTACATTTTCATTTTTAAATCAAAATTATAACCAATAGGAACTGATTATTCTTGCAGCATTAAACAATCTGCAGTAGTGAGGAAGATGCTATACTTCCTTTAATATCTTTGGAAATAACACAACAACAGTCTTATTCTATTTCCATGTCATTGTTATTAATGTAAGTCAAATCTTATACTCTAATTATTAAGATACATATTTATAAGGTTCAGCAAATTCATATGAATGTTTTATTTCAAGTGAATCAATATTCTTCAAGTAATATAAAGAAAAAAATAAATAAACCACCAACACTGTTTCTGGTTACTCTTAATAAGTACTTAACAATTAAACACTATGATCCATGTTCTGCCAGTTATGTTTATGTGTGGTCTTAACTCTGTAGCCCAACTGTGTATGACCTACAACCCACCCTGTACACCTCTACACTTTAGCACTGTAAGAGTCAACTCACCCATGTCACCCACGTAGCCACGGTACTCCCAATCACTGCACAGACATTGAATGTTAGGAAACAAGTCACATCACTATAAAAGCGTTCTCCAACAAAGAAACTGTCTTTGTCTGATATTTTAATTTCTGTAACAAATAGAATGATTAGGTGATTACATTAATGGGTTGAGGATTTACAGTTCATCCAACCACTAAGGATATATTTTGAAAGAACAATAAACTGAAACTAGAAACACTGTGAAGTGTATGTAATGACTACTTTCCTTTAAATATGTACATAAAGAGTGTGGGGGAAAAAGTGGTGGACATAAATGACTGGGATGTGTAGAACACCGAAAAACAAGACAAAACTGTGGAGGAATCAAATCCCTTGGAAGTCATCAACACTCAGTTCAGGCCAGAAAGTACCATAAAACTGGGTGAACATGTACCCATGCTGTCAGCACTGTGCAGCTGATCTGTCTGCTACAGCCATCTAGTATTAAATTGGAAGAGATTTGGGTGAGAAATGGGCGCTGAATTTTGCTTACAAAACATCTCATTCATGCTTGTAAGGTTCTTTTACATGCCGTAAATCTATGACATGGGACCGCTGGCTTTACTTCCTCCCTGAAGGAAGTTGTGCTACAGATTTTAATCACCCCTAAAAATCCATCGACCTCGGCCGGGTTTGAACCCGCAAACCTTGGGTCCAGTGGCAAGCACACTAACCACTAGTCCACCAACACCATACATGTGTAAGCCAGTATTCCAGGAGGTGCGGTAGCATGTCAGTAGATGCAGGGTGGACACTCTGAATGCGACATAAATTACCATCCTCAGCACATGTATCATGTACTATGCATAAGCTGCGAGCATGTGATATGCATTATGCGTCTACTGCCAACCATGTACATGTAAAGCAGACTTCTTATATATTTCACACACAAATGCAGCAGTAGAAATTACAAATTAATAATTGCAAGAACCATTTTTCTGTGTACAACATCCATGAATAAATGTTTTCTCCGTGTGAAAGTCATCAAACATCTTGATTTATTCGGCTAAAATTATATAAGACTACAAATAAATTTCCCCTGACCACGAATGTAAACTACACTCCAACCCACCTGAATGAACTGCAGGAAATATGGTAAGTGTTACAAAAAACACAAAAAACACATTAAAGCACTGTGGGAGGCATTGCTTGAGGATGGTGCAATATGGTGTATAAGGAACTGCATTCAAACTCTGTTTCCCCTTCATCTGCTGTTCCTTTTCATACAGCAATTCATGATATCTGTAAAATCTCTGGAACAAATTTCAAGAATTTAGTAAGTTTTCTTACAGTTCACCAAATATTAACTCCATGGTGCAAGTTTTCCTTGAAAACTTAATACTTACTGAGGTGGTCAGAAATGTTGCCTGCTTTAATGGAACCAAGAAGCTCATCAACATGTTTAAAAAACAAACCAATGAACCCTATCCTGAGCCACATAAATCCAATTCAGTCTCTTCCCCTATTTCTACAAGATTCAATATTATCCCTGCATACATATCTAGGTCTCCCACATGATCTCATTCCTTTCAGTTTTCCAAGCATTACTTAGTACAATTCTCTCACTTCCATGTGTGCTACATGTCTCTTCTAAAATTCCTAACATTTTTTCAGATTACACTTTATGGCCTGTAACAATCAGTAATGTCTGAACCTGGAATTTCAACATTCAAGAAGTCAAAACACACACCTTACAACCCAAGGCCACTGTGAGCAAAACACTCTTTAACTTAATCACCCCAATACTATTTGAAAAGAACAAATCTTGAAACTCATTATTATGAAGTTTTTACAACCTTCTGATACTTCTTCCCTTAGGTCAAAGTACTGTATTTTCCACATGTTCACAAACATCCACAATCTAGGCTTATCATGGTCTTCTGGATGGTGATACTTTGCAGTCTTGTAGGTTCTTGCAACCCAAAAGATTATAAAAGCCATCTTCACCATACTAAGAAACTCAGATCTCATATCCACAATCTATTATCCTCCTTTAAAGTAAAACACAAAGTTTCATACACATACAAAACAATGGGAAAAATATAGTTTTGTATGTTACATGCTTAATACCCAAAGATTCACTGAAATTCCAAAAAAATATAGGACAAATTCTCACGTTCTATTTAATATATTTACAACCTGAACTCACAGAAAACACACACTCAGGATGATCTCTAAAATACTGTAAGAATCCAAATTACCAAGACCTTTTGAAATGACTATGTATGACAGATTCTACTGACAGCAAACTAACTTGATACTTACATTCAAGGGTAGAGCAAGGTAAGTATCAAAACATGCTAAAAGAATGAACAGTGCTGTGATGAAGTAATAGATGGCAGCAGTTCTTTCATTTGGAGACATAATTTTGGACATCACATTTATAACTGCAGTAAATGTACCACTGATATTCTGAAATCACAGACAAATAACATTTTAGATTATATTAAATTTACTTTCACTGCCTTATAAATATATAGTCATGCATCAAATCCTATACATATAATGAAAAATAAGACTGAAAATTACATATTTTCTAGTTCAGAACAGGAAAACTTGCCTACAACAGAACCCAAATTAAACAGATACATGCCTTATTGGAAAATTCCTCTGGACCCAAGAATGTAGTTATACTAATATAAAATCATCTCTGAAAAACTCTTCAACATGCAAACTGAACAGGTAAACAAGGGCTTAACCGAAAATAATCTGCTTGAATATTTAATGTTTGCAGTCCTGTTATTGTGTTGTAATATACACCTTCAGTAATTTATCTGAGTAGGAACATTTCTGTTTCTGATTGAAGAGAATAAATCTAGTTCATGACAATATACTATGTGTATAATATTTTAAAAGACCACTGAAAAAAATAAAAATAGGAATAAGCTTCTATTATGTTTTTCTTGTGCTTCGACAGCACAGCTGATAATTGCTCAAGAAATTCCCTACCTCCTATGGTACCAAAATCTTACTTTATACTCTATAAGATCCATTTTATCATCATTCCATTTATACTACCCAATCTCATGAGTGGTCTCTCTCATTCATATATTGCTGAATAAAAAATTCTGTTTTTACTTCTCATATATACTACGGGGGCTACAGATCTTATTCATCTCTCCTCCTTGATTTGATCACCTTACTGGTAGAACTCTTCAAATTATTTAACTCTTTTGTAGTGTCATTTATACTTACAGCGCCAAGAATAACAGCTCCAGTATACTTAAAAGGCAATTTTGCTGCCAACCCAAATACAGTGTTTTGGTAAATACCATTTGCCGCTAAAATATAAATAAATTCTTCATTAATAATATTCATCAACAGAACAGTTCATAAAATTTTGAGTTTAAAGACAACAAGAATCATATACTAAAGTAAAAGACAACCATAAACAACAAACAAACGTTTTATTAGGGCAGATAATGGTTTTCTAGGTTAACACCATGTGGACTAGTAGGTAGACACAAATATTTCAGAGGGCTGAAGTCAGCCCTGAAGATAAACGCAGTATGTTTCTCTGTTCACTAGTATCTGCCTCCAAGTCCACACCGCATTAAAAACCAGAAGACTGACATTGACATCTTCACCACCATGTGAACCTCATATCTCATAAAGTTTTATTAGGTTATAGTAGACTTTATAACAGCTTATGGATTTGAAAATTAGCTCATTAACAGATCCAGTAGAAGAACCAAACAACAGCCTAGACTGTGAATGCTTGCAAGGATAGGAAGACGGGAAATGTGGCAAGACAAGAGATGTCTGAACATTTCCCATCCACTGATCCATTTATTAGCAGAAGAAATGCGACCAAAATCTGGACCAGACACTGCCATTTAAATTACTTACTATTCAGTAAGACAATAGTAATGATTGTGATCGTGAAGAACGCTCCAGGCCACTGTGATGAGTCACTCATGGCTAGTATTACTGTAAGAATGAACATTACAACTTCCACCAATATGCTCCCTACTATCCGAGTTGTTAAGCTGTCCCTGAAAGAAAATAAGGGATGGAATTGTTCTTCACAAAATACAGAAATGACTAAAGATATTCTTACTAATTTACCATTCACATATCTTACCATCTAATCTTAGAAAATAAGCAGTTAAAAGAGAATAGTTAAATAAACAACAAAAACAAATCAATGTTCCTATACAGAATGAGTTTTGCTTAATCCAGGTTCCATTATAAACATATCTTACACTCTAAATAATAAACTGTAACTCACCCAGAACCTATTGGTACAAAGATATTTATCCAGTTTATCACAAGGTTGGGAATTTGAGAAGCAAAGCCAATGTAAGCCAGAAAATTTCCAGCATACTCTGTTTTTATTCCAGTAGTTCTATCTGTTAACTTGAAATCTTCAAAGTACTGAGGAAAAAAACAAGACATATAAACAACAGGTTCTGTATGAAATTTGATAAGACATCTGTTTTTATTCTACCACTTCCAACTGTTAACTTGTGATGTCCAAAGTACCGAAGAAAGAAAATTACAAACAATATGTTTTCTGTGAAGTTCTATGTGATCAACATCAACAATCAAGGATTAAATAAACTGGTGTGTCCACTTGTGTAGGTAACAAACAATTTTAACCATATCACTGCACGTCAGTTGGCTGTGCATTGGCCAATTTTCAGCCAATTGCCAAAACTGAATAGCAAAGCAGCATTCCACCCAGCACATATAAATATATATTATTTTGCCTTCAAAACTCAGTTTGTAGCAAAGACTTCGTTTCTTACATTGAAACATCAAGTCTGGTTCATGAGACAAAATAGCATCAAGTTACAAGACCATATTGTGTGACAATCTAAGAATATTTTCATTTGAGACCTTGAAATTCAAATCGTTATATAAATGCTGCCAAGAAAGGAGAATGAAGAAAGGTACTTAATATTTTGAATTTTGTTTATTTATTTATTTGTAATTAATGAATTTGAAATGCATGAAAGGCTCTTTCTTAAAATTTATCTTATTTTTATAGGACCACGTATACTCAACATCTGATGCTGATCCAAAACGAGGCATTTACAACTTAGAGTGACTGAGGTTTTTGATTAAAATTAGCAGGAAATCAGGTAATGTAATATTTGTACATGCATATGTAAATAAATAACATGACTGAAATACAAAATGCTTTTTTTAAATGTTAGTGAATATTTTTTCATAACAAATTAGGTCATATTTTGCCTTTTTTGGGTCATATTTCACTATTTTTTGGGGGCATATTTGCATGTATATTTCTCGGTTCTTTAGGTCATGAACATCCGAACCCTACTGATCACCATTATACTGAAAACTATGCAAAGTTCATGCAACTACATTATCATTTTATATTCTAAATAAAAAACCTTAATAAAAATTGTATATATTTCATAAGATGTACTCCCTTACCAAATCAGGGCCCTACATTAACAGATACTAATAACCATCCTACCTCACAAGTTTGCAAAG
The DNA here is from genome assembly GCF_000696155.1 of Zootermopsis nevadensis. The sequence goes on along the minus strand of NW_019059945.1, from coordinate 41,043 downwards.
CCACCACATTTTTATTGCAGCAAAAAATTATTAGTACAAAAGTAGAGTGCTTCTTCTAGCATGATGATCATACAAATCTCAAAACAGTTGGTTAAAATGTTACTAAGGCAGTCAGACACACAGACAACAAAATACACAAGTGTAGACATGGTGCAATCTCATAAATTAGTGAAAGTAAGTAAAAAAGTATATACAAGACTTACAGCTTTTGCAGTGATAAACATGTTCCAAGGCATCAAAGTCCCAATCCCATGTAACAATAATGTTAAATAGACCAGATATAACCTGCAAAGAGAATTTCAACACTGCAAACCTCAGCACATCTTTCTTCAAATTCTTTGGTAATGTACCAATTATAGGAAAAGTATCATCTTATCATCAAATAATAAACAACCCCAACAATCAATCAACTGTTCATTGTAGAACAGTTAAAATGCCAACCATATCCACAGAAGGAAGACAGTTTAAATATATGAAGTGTACTATATACTTCCTTTTTAACAAAAAATGTGAACAAAATAATCTGAAGGCAATAATTTGAGATACAATCAGTCACCAAAGATTCAACAACCATAAATAAATAACTGTAATAGAAGGTAAATACATAGTACAAATATATGTAACCATCTGTTGTAATCAATTGTATTCAGTTTAAAATTAATCTAATTTAAACAAACATACATCACAAAAGAGAGAATTCTTCTAAATGCTTTCTTTACAATTTACATACATCACTGTCCCTAATGTCTGTTTATTACGAAAAAAAATTTACTGTTGCAAAACTAATCACACAGCACAGGATCATAAAATATTTAAAAATCAAAAATAGTTACAGTAAACATTATATACCTTAATGAGATCTGTACTTAACGTTATGCACTAATTCTTTGTATGACAACTCAGTTTCAGAAAATTAATAACAATTGAAAAAGAAAATGTCATAACGTATACGACAGGATGCAGACAGGGCTGACATATTTTCAATGTAGCAAACATTCATTACATATACTGATAAGTGATATTGTTCAGCTGCACTAACGTAAATAAAGGAACTGAACCTATACACTATAAGGAGTTAGTGAACTTCCCACCACTTTAATTAAAATAGGAATCAGTGTTTCTCTGTCAGTTGCTTCACTAATAGTGTATATGATACAAACATATGAGCCACAGATGGTGTATTTTTCTGCCCCTAACCTTTTTTTAAATATATAAAGCATCCAGTTATATAGTCTTCCTGATCTGTGCTCACATGGCAAGATGTTGAAACAAGATGACTGTCTTCTCGGTTGTAATGTCATATAAGTTTATAAACATTTCAGAAGTTCTTGCTGCCTCTATCATTAAGACTGATCATGGAGGCTGCCAGAAGGCAGCCATCTTCATATTGACTGCTGTGAGAACCTCAAATCCTACAATTTTGAAATCAATTTCTGAGATGGGAGTAGCAACAGAGTGGAATTCTACTTACTCCCAATGATAGAATAAAGAGAATGAGGGACTTATTTCTTCATGTGGAGGCCTGGCATTCCCATAGCATTTTTACTTTGTCAGATGTGAGAGATTGGGAATACAGGCAGAAAACTCTGTACTGTATCCAACCAGAACCAGAGCCAGAGCCATCTGTACTTTTGTACAGTTTGTACCTATCTGTGGGTGGATTCATCTCCAGAACTGCCTGCTCCATAGTTACGCCCTTAAAATTGAGCTCATCATTCGAAAGATTTGTTTCCTCCCATGCTGGAGTCAATCTCACAGGTTCTGCCGTTGCCCTTTCAAATAATGGCTGTTTCTCATAGTAGTCTGCATCTGAAGGAAAAAGCACATAAATGATACAACATTTCTAATATCTAGCAATAAAAACAAATTCACTCTGCCAAAATATAAAACGTATATTAAATAAGAGTATAAAATATACTTCAACAGAATGAACATAAATTTCAAATGTGTTATTTGTTATTATATATATATATTATATATATCATTGGCTTTGATTTATATTTACTGCAGATAAAAATCTACTGTAACAAAGCCAATTAACACTAAAAGATGTCACACTACACAGTCACAAATTATTTTTTCCTGTGCTAATTATGTGCCATATAAAAAAGTTTCAAATAGAAATTACAGGTGTTAAAGATGTTTATATTGTGACATGTCGCCGTGAGTGCAGCGGACTCGCGCTGGAGGGTAGGGGCCACTTGACTTCCAGGCTGCCTGGTCTGCATCTTTAGATGCTATATGAACTCCTATGTGCATTGTTGTGTTACCTAAGAAACAGTTTAGTTATCTGTTTATTGGCATTGTTGTGTTTGTTTACTGCCGTTGACAATCAGCTTTCAGGTCAGAGCAGAAAGAGCTGAGCTGTGAATCGCACGTAAGAGAAGTGTGTTGTAGAGTCGAGTGAGTGGAGCCAACGAGAGGTCTGGTGTGGCGCTGAGTAAGGACACGTCGGCTGCGTGTGAGAGCACCGGGTTCGTGGACCGTGGCAGCTGAGGGGCCAACGTGTGTCCAGTGGGGTGCTACGGGCCGACGCGTTTGGGTAAGTGAAGAGCGCTGAGCTCGGGGGACCAGATAGGCTCGAAGGACAGTGCGAGTGTGTGTGTGCACGCATTGAGAGCAGAGAACAGAGACTCAGACACTGTTGTTGTAGTATAGAGTTGTCTGTCAATGTAGACCTCTGTATCTGATTTAATTTAACGTGAATAAGTCAAGGGTTGACAAACAAGGTCATAATTACCAACCTATGTCACAATAACATAAACAACTGGTTAATCTTTCAGCATAAATTATACACGTTAAGTATCAATTATTTTATCAGATATCACAAGGCATACAACTTGGCTCCTGAAGGCTTCTACAACTGACTGAATCTTAGACTAATTACACTATTTCAGCTGCAGATATTATAATGAATAAAATAAAGACATGATCAAGAATGCTACATAGGTAAGGATTCTAAAATGGCAGCCACAACCTATTTGAAGGTTTCAGAAACTGCTTGGACTTACTTCAGAACCATAAATTTCAGAATAAGTACAACCCAGCCAGAATTTGAGTCAGATATCAACGAAATATAAGTGTGAATGATATTACTGATGCTTAGGCTCTGTAATGATGCTGTTTCAACTACTAACATACAGTAAATGAGGTGGAAATACACTCATGAATGGAGAGTAGGTAAGGATTTCAAAGGCAGTGGACACAGTTACTATCACAGAATCTACCTGGAAAGACTGAGTAAAATGGAAAAGTCATTCAGTACAGCTTGTATATGAATACAAGTCCAGAGCAATACACAAAGCTGGCTAGTCTGTATATGTATGGTAACTACTGAAAGGGTACAGCATGTGACAATTTCCAGTATCTAATCTCTATCCTGTACTCATAAGATGCAGCACAGTCCCAGTACTCAGTGGAACAAAATCAATGTAAACCTATCTGCTCACAGACATGGGTCAGTGAAGGATAGATGCACACATAAGGTCACATCTAAATTCAGCAATTAGTAACAACACAATCGAGGAAAAACAACCAAGATTAAAAATGCTAAAGTATCTCTACAAACAGCAAGCCTGATAATCTTATGTAACTAGTTACTAAGATAAGGATATCCCAGAACTCAGACAGAAACTTCCTTCTCAATGCACACACCCAACTTTATGTGTATTAACTTCACACACTTCATTCAGGAAACATGTAAACACCCAGATTATTTTGTAAATTTGAAATAACAGTATTGGGTCCTTGCCTAACTAGCTAAATACCTAACTTAATGAAGCATAATCCTTGATAAACTAACAGTCGCTCCCAGGTCAAGAAATTACCTGTATTTTACAGAGAGCAAAGGTTCAATACCATGTTCACAAGACCACACTATTACGTAGTCCTATTTCAAGACAGATGAATCCAATACACAACCTCCCACTCTATTTTCCTAAGATCCATCTTAATATTATACTTCCATCTTTGTCTAGGTCTTCTGAATAATCTCTTCTCTTCAAGTTTCCCAACCAAACTTCATTTGACAAACCTAATAATATACAGTGTAAACTAAAGAGTTCATCATTATGCAATTTTTTCCAGCCTCCTGTCACGTCATCCCACTTAGGTCCATAATCTACGTATATGTAAAGCAAGTTTTGTATTTATATTTAAAATTCTGAGGTTTATGTATATTAATTTGTAAAATTATTTTTCATACTTGTATTGCAGAATCTGAAATTTACGTACATTGATATGTGAAAAACGTTCTTGTACTTGTGTCGAAAGTTGTGTTGAAAGTTCTGAAGTGTATGTATATTGTATGAAATGACATGTTCTACATCCTTTGGTTGAGTCCTAAGAAGGATCTATGGAATGTAAATAAACTCTACTCTACTCTACTATAAGGTGCACTATCTAGGTACTTCACTGCAGAGACTGATGAAGGTCATGAAGAATTAGACTTCATGTTGAAGGAAATAACTAGTTACTCATAACTACCAGAATTTAGAACATTGATCATTATCATCACAATAATCAATATAAGCAGGTTCAATCACCTACAGATAGCGATTACTCTGATAAATAAATAGAATAACATGAAAAATCAAGAGCACCATAAGAAAATCATGTCAATTGTGAAAAATGCCAGCTAATGAAGTTTCTGATACAAAACATGTGCAATTCCACTGCATGAAAACATTACATAAGAAAGAAAAGAAAGCAGCAACGAATGTAGGAATGGGGAAATATATGCAAAGGAAAAAAAGCATGAACCAAGATGCGTGTTCACAGAAAGTTTATTCACATAGTATGACTAGAAGTTATGTGCATACTTTTCTTAACAAGACATGTTTACTAAAAACAGTGAATCCAAAATTCTTCAGGCATACAGGGCATGTCAGGGAATAAGTAGTAACAACAATACTTTTAATATTCTTGTCTTACTTTTTCTGGTCCCTCTTGGTGTTGACCCATTTCTTGGTGCTGATTCCTTCAGAAGGAACTGATTTTCTGCACTTGGTGGTCTTTTAGTTGCAGTACTATTGAAACTGGTATTCTCACTCATTCTGGTGTCCAGCTGCAATCAACACCATTATCACATGATACAAAGACTAAAACTTTTTTTGACGTAAATACGTCTATACAGAAGGGTCATTCGGCAAAAAAGTGAAAGGAAAACGTGTGACGAAAATATGGATCTTACACGTTTTCGTAGGTAACAACAATGACGAGTAAACACGATGTTCCATAGGTAACCATTGTTGTCGATTTGTTGATACGGATCTTACACATTTTCATTCCACGTTTTGGAAGGTTCAATTCTTTGAAACTCGAAAAAACATTACACCAACAATGTGCTTTTTAAAAACAAAAATTGACAGTGGAACCACGGTTCCGGAGAATCTGACGTAAATATGTCTCTGTATTTAAATTATATTTAAGCAATAAATACAATGAAAGGAAGGTAGCTGAATGTAATGTAATATAAGGAAATGTAATGAAATGTAATGTCAAAATTATCCATTCCAAATCCTAACATTGCTAGTACTTGTGTGTTCATGCATTTATTACAACCTTGTAATCCAACAAACCCTCACTTTCCCATGGAAAGGTGTTACAAGATTTACATCGCTTCTATCATAAAACTGCATTATTTAGGTTATAACAAACATATTTAGCTAACCACATGTTTATTATTGCTTCATACTGATACTACAACATGAGAGGTTATTTCATAACTTGTGATAACAGTTCCTCACAAAAAGAAAAACCACATTGAATGTTTAGCACATAAACAGAAAATATTGAAACTGCAATACTATATTTTACAAGGCATACTTTAAAAATCTCTCATGAATTACTTTCACACTTAAAACCATTAAAACAATATTTAATACAAGCAAATGTCTGCAGATATAATGAGACTACACAGGAAGAAGTTAAAGTGAGAAAGGCTTAAAGGAGGCATACACTTTAGGAAATCTCTCAACTGATAAAGCCCTTTTCAATTTTACAGATGAAATTTTAAGTGCTCTTAATAATAAAATGCATATCAGTGGAATATCTTGTGATCTTTCTAAAGTACCGACTAAGTAAATCATGAATTAGTACTCTCAAAACTACATTTAACTGTCAATTTGTAGGTCAAGAAATGTAGTTGTTTCTGCTTCTTCAATTATTTTATCCTCATATCCTATACCTTGATTAACACAATTTTTGTTGGTAACACAAAATTCCATAACATTTGTTTTGTCAAAATTTAATGTTGGTTTATTGGCTTTAATCCATTTATTCAAGCCAGCAAATACATCATTCAAGCAAATTTGGAAAGTTAATTTCCAGATGTAAAGTAATAATATTAGCATCACCCACAAAAGGTATGCAAATAGAAACTTTAAAATTAGTCTACTTTTTTACTTCTATTTAATCATGTCATATGGAATTATTTTCTGGGGAAACTCAACAGATAGCAAAATAGCATTTTACATTCCAAAGAAATTCAGTATAATAATGGCAGGCACTAAAAGGTGAGCCATATGTATGGAATTGCTTAAGACATTTAACATTCTTCCACCATCCAGTTAATTCTTGCTCTCATTATCATCATGTGTAGTGGACAACATAGAAACATTTCAAACTAACTCAGATAACCACAATATAAGTACAAGATACAGTTATAACCTTCATATTCCAAAAAGTAACCTCAGTGAATATCAAAAAGGAGTTTACTATACTGGAATTAAGCTATTCAATCTTCCCCCACTATATAATGTGTGAAACAAGATATAAAGAAGTTTAAGGAAACACTTCTCCTACTCCTTAGAAGAATTTACATCAACCAAAATTTCTCAGCTATTATAAATACATGTAAGCAACATCATTCATGCTTTTCATGTAATTACTGTTGCAGCAATTGATTGTAAATTACTGTCATAACTATGTAATTTATATTTGTATTAGAAATAAGTATTGTACTTGTGAAGATTGTTGTCTTCTGGGTTGTTGCGCCGTGTAGTCTGGTAGTGTCTACCACACTACATGGCGCAACCCAAAAGACAGCATTCTTCAGAGTCATCACCGTGAAAACCTCAAATCCTACATTGTACTTGTGCTATGACATGTTCTACATCCTTAGCTTAGACCTATGAAGTATCTATGGAATGTAAACAAATTCTATTCTATTCTGTTATCTTGTCATGTTTAATTACAGAACTTCTGCAGGGAAAATTTTACACTGATTAATTCATACAAGTACTTAAAAAGGGGTGTGGATTTATATACTTGGGACATATTATACCATTCAGACATGCCACTAAACATAACTAACTAACTAACTAGATGGCTTACCAAACCCGAAGGTTCACCACCGAATTAACCAAAGCCCTCCACCAGAACCTATCCTGGGCCAACAAAATCCAGTCTCCTTCAACTCCTGTCTCCCATAGAACCAGCCCGACATTATCCTCCCATCTACGTCTAGGTCAGCGGTCTCTTCCCCTCAGGCTTCCCAACCAATACCTGGTGCATACCTCTTGTCCCATCCATGCGAGCTACATGCCCCAGCCATCTCATTCTTCTCGACTTAATCACCCTGACAATACTGGATGGAGAGTATAAATTTTTAAGTTCGTCATTATGTATTTTTCCCCAGACCCCATCGTCTTCTCTCCTAGACCCAAATATCCTCCTCAACAACCTATCCTCAAACACCAGCAAACTATGTTTCTCCCTCAGGGTGAGAGACCATGTTTCGCACCCATACACAACAACAGGCAGATGCCAACATGCAACACATATATCTTTCACCTAGGTGAGAATGTTTCCATTAGTTAGATTTTGAAATTAATATTATAAAAGGGATTCTTATACAAAACAATTATGTACCATCATACTGTTCGTCCTATTAGTGTAACGAACACGCTGCAAAATTGAATTTGAATTAGTTGTGAATAAGCTATTTAGACAATTTTCTTACCTGCCCCGATTATGTTCATAAATGAATTGAAAAATTCACACTCCCTTGAAGGACTTCAGTTTATACTCCTTATGAGACACGTGAGTTCATCAGGCAAATTTTACACACACAGCTCAAGCACATAACCTTTCCAATCATTTTCCGCCATTTCCAAATACCTCGGGAACACATCTGCGCTCGCAAGAGCAGCGCCAAAGGCGAATTACTGTAATCTTTTAAATATAGTAGCGCGAAAGTCTAAATTATTTATTTTAGAATTTCAGAAAATGTGTGTTAATGTCATGTTCTTACTACGCTTGTTTCGTGTCCAGAGAACATAGATGAAATTATTTTAATATAATTTTGTACAAAGGGCTTGTTATTTGTAAAGAAGAGGGCTGTGTGTAAACAGACATCGATTTTGAAAATGGCATCATTTTACAGTCAGATTGACGAACTTCAGAGTCATTTCAAGACTCATAATAAGACACGTGAATATCAAGCTCATTCTTCAAAAGTTCATTCTGTTGGGTGGAGCTGTGATGGTCGTAGACTGGCGTCGGGATCATTTGATAAATCTGTCACCATCTTTACCTTGGATCGGGATAGATTGGTATGAACAACCCTAACCTCTTTTTGTGTTTTTGAGCACACTGTTCATTAACTATTAATTGGCTATACCTCTACGCTCCATGTATCTTCATGGTACAATGCTTAATTAAGCATAAGGACTGTTTGTTGTGTAATTTATGGATAATTTTCGGTTTGCCACACAAAGATACCAGTTTGATTAAGAACAACTTTTTCCAGCTTTTGAAAATTGATATGTTAATACTTCTGTCATTATTTATCCAAACTATTGAATGTAATCTGTTGAACTGAAAATACTCACCCATATTGCTCTGTGCATGTCAAATTTTGGAACAGTTCTGAGTTTGGTTTACCAACCTTGCAATATTGGTTTGTGTTATATTTCATTGCATGCAATGAAAATGCATTGTGTGGGGTGATCTAAACGACCCCCTTCCCTCAGTGTGGCACTTTTTCAGTGCCCAGTTGGTCTAAATATGGAAACTTCAAATGTTATTATACTTCATGGTGCCATTGATGAGTGGATTAAAGTTGGATTTGAGGTTTTCACAGCGGTGAGTCTGAAAATGGCTGTCTTCTGGGTTGTTGCACCATGCAGTCTGGTAGAAGTTTGCAGACAGGATGGAGGCAGCAGTGACCTCTGAAATGTCAGTAGACTTCTACCAGACTACATGGTGCAACAACCCAGAAGATAACCATCTTCTGGCTGTAAGTTGTGGACCAAATTGGTCAAGACTTGAATGGATATGAGTCTCACAATCGTGAAAGTTGTGTAAATTAAAAGACTGCTGTCTTCTGGGTTATTGTGTCGTGTAGTCTGGTAGATTTCCACCTCTGTAACATTGGTGGACATCTACCAGGTACACAGCACAATAACCCAGAAGACAGCAATCTTCAGACTCATCGCTGTGAAAACTTCAAATCCTACGTGTGTAAATTATTCTGCCCCATATGTAGTACTGTAAGCTTAATGAAGTGAACATAAATGTGATTATTTTACAGAATAAGGAATTTACCTTCCGTGGACATGGTGGCAGTGTTGATCAGCTTTGTTGGCATGCTTCAAATTCAGATTTACTGAGCACAGCAAGTGGTGACAAGAGTGTTAGAATTTGGGATGCAAGGTCACAGAAGTGTGCAGCACATATTATTACAAAAGGTAAAAGCTTCAAGTGAAAATGTTGAATTGCTGTAGACAAGGTACTGTCCACAGACCAGGAGAAAAGCCCTGCCGGGGGAAGTCGTTTCTGGGGCGGTGCAAGGGGAATCTTTCCTATCAAGTGGACTAGAGGGCTGCTATTGGTGGGAAGTGTGATACGTCAGAGCTTTACACTACTACACACTGACTGAAAAGCCAGAAAAGAAGATACACTTGGAAAACAGGCATAGATGGGATGATAATATTAAAATGGAATAGATTTGGAGGGAGTGAATGGGATTCATTGGCTCATGTTAGCAGACTCTTGTGAATATGGTAATGAACCTTTGGGTTCCACAAAAGGTAGGTAATTTATTTACTAGCTGAGTGACTATCAAATTCCCAAATTCAACGCAATCGGCTGCATGGAGTTTGTGTGGTGCTTAAGCACAAGGACAATTTAATCTTTGCATAGGTAGGTGGACACTGGGAACTTCCCTTTGAATTTAAAAATTCAAATGTCAAAATGTTTGAACATCCCTTTTATTAGCAGCTGTTCAAGATATTCCCAGCTATTAAGAAACCTGAAGGTTCAACATCACCACAGAAATCCTGGGATGATAATGTCTGGAGTCATTTCAGTAGTGTTTTCTTTGTTCTCCCCAGGAGAAAATATTAATATAACATGGTCTCCTGATGGCAACACAATAGCTGTTGGAAATAAAGAAGATCTTGTCACCTTCATTGATACTCGGACACACAAAATCAAGGCTGAAGAACAGTTCAACTTTGAAGTGAATGAAATTTCATGGAACAAACAGAGTAACTTATTCTTCCTCACTAATGGGCAAGGTTGCATCCATATTTTAAGGTATGGCATATATCTCAAAGTTTCAACTCCTTCCATGACCTTAACATGAAATCATCTGAAGCCATAGCTTTGTTTCATACCAAGATGGTTGGGTAATTCTCTGAATGCTACTGACATCCTTAGGATGGTATCTGAAATACAGATACTTCAAAATTAAAAAGTAAATAGTTGTTCAGTGTGAAGTTTAATTTTTTCAACCGTTTCATATGGATTTATTGAAAAATGGATTGTGTTTCAAAATGGCCACCTATCCATGCAAATAACCTATGTGCCAGTGAAAGAGTTTGTATAAAGCGTTTCAAAAAAGATTAGTACAGTTTCACATTTCACTTCTTCTTTCAATTATGATTATTTATCCAAGCCTATCAAAGTTTCATTTAATAACTCAAGAAGTATTTCCTGTGGTTCTTGACTTGTAAGCCATTGTACATCAATCATGCAATGAGTTGAATAACCAGGGTTTGAGTTCTGACAGAAGTACTGAACAATTCCATGGTACAGGGTCACAAAAACATGTTAATTACTGAGCTGTTCAAATCTTTCTTTCTGAAACCTGAGGATTCATGACTATCCATAAATGTCCATCATTGGATTCTATTGTAACCTAATTCAATCCATTCCTAATTTCACACCAGATTTCTGAAGTATCCCTTTTATTATTATCTTCCCATCGATGTCTAGGGCTCCAATTCCCTTTTACAACCAAAATTGTATGCTACACATCATACTTGTCTCATCTGCCTTGATTTAATCGCTCTTAACAATACAGGCATACCTCGTTCTATTGCGCTTCACAGATATTGCGTTTTTTACAAATTGAAAGTTTGTGGCAACCCTGCATCAAGCAAGTCCTTCAGCGCCATTTTTCCAACAGCATGTGCTCACTTCGTGTGTCTGTGTCACATTTTGGTAATTTTCGCATTGTTTTTATAGACATAATGCTATTGCACACTTAACAGACTACAGTATAGTGTAAACATAACTTTTATATGCACTGGGAAACCAAAAAATTTGTGTCTCACTTTATTGCGGTGGTCTGGAACCGAAGCCGCAATATCTCCGAGGTATGCCTGTATTAGGTGAATAGTACAAATTGTGGAATTCCTCATTATGTTGTTTTCTCCAGCATTGTTACTTTCTCTTTCTTAGCTCCGCAGCACTTCAGAATCAAATTAAGTATGCCTGATAACTTTTAGTGCAGATCACCAACAACTTGACATCAAAATCCATTCTGTAGTTTCAGGAGTGAAACATGGAGGCATAACAATGAGATTCAGTATGTTACATGGTGAACTTTTATTCTCCCATGATTTATATTTTCAGCTACCCTGATCTGGAACTGCAGCATATTCTTAAAGCACACCCTGGAACCTGTATATGCATTGAATTTGATCCTACTGGCCGCTACTTTGCCACAGGCTCAGCTGATGCTTTGGTGTCCTTGTGGGATGTTGACGAGCTGGCTTGTTTACGTACTTTCTCCAGGTGAGCAGCCATCTTGCATTGAAAGATGAATGTACCGAAAAATAAAGTATGTTTTGCGCTCAGAAATTCAATTTATACTCAGGTAAATTATTTAACCATCATTAATGGAATTGGGTAAATTTTTTAATGTTTCACTGAATTTTATGCAGATTGGATTGGCCTGTTCGCACTATTAGCTTCAGCCATGATGGACGTCTCTTAGCATCAGCATCAGAAGATTTAGTGATTGATGTTGGAGAGGTGGAAACTGGAGAAAAAGTTGTGGACATTCCAGTAGAAGCTGCCACATTCACTGTCGCATGGCATCCCAGTCAGTACCTTCTGGCATATGCCTGTGATGATAAAGACTCTTACGATCGCAAACGAGATGCAGGGAGTCTCAAGGTGTATGGTTTTCCTTCAGAGTAAATGCACAATTCAAACAAGTGGATAACCACAATCTTAAGAGACATGTTTGTACATTTTTTTACAATTTATATTTTCAAATAGTGCAATGCATTGTTTGTTATATACATTTAATACCATCAAAGTGGCCAGCCTTGTTAGACCATTATACCTTATATGACAATGTCCATAGGAGCTTTCCATGCCAGTTGCTGCACATAATACAAGCTGAATAAAAAAGATAAATTCCATCAGTAACTACACAAACTCCTTATTTTACAAGTATTCAATCAAAAAAATTTGCATAAGTACATTTAAGAAATTAATATTTCTTTCTCAATATGAATAATGAATTTAATTTCCTTCCTCTGTATACTGTATTGAGAGAAGTAAGCAAAAGGTGTGTGGATACTGAAAGAAAGAATAAGAGTGAAAAAACACTGAATTGAGAACTAGTTGGGGGGAAAAAATATACACACAAATATGTATCAAAGAGGGTAAAGAAGGTATGGGATGGTAGAAAATGGGTATTTAGAGACTTAAGGGTGTCAGGCCAAATATATCCTATGTGTAATAAAGAAAGGCTGGAGTCACATAGACATGTGAGGAAACTACAAGTTGGAGAGATGAGTTTGTAGACAGAAGATTTACAGGCAATGAGCCATAAATTGGAATTAGAAGGATAGATACAAATACAGATAATAAAAACTGCAGAAAACTGGGTTATATTTAAGCAAACAGAAAGAGAAATTGTACAGGTCAGTGAGGAAATATGAGGAAAAAATCATAAACTATGGGATGGGAAAGATTAGAGACATTGGTATAGTTTTAAATTAAAATGAAGAATGTTAAAATAAATGTAAACATACACAGAAGCAGACAAAAGACCAGGAAGTCATGTCCAACAACAAACTGTAACCAACAGATTCAATAAATGCCATAATTTAAAATGTCTGTAATTTTTTGTTAGCTCTCAAGAGAATTGAATCTGCAATAGACATGGTCAATAGGGATGCAAAATAATATAATGCATTTGGAACATATTCTGTTCATTACAAATTGGAGTATACAAAGAAAAGACAACTGTAGCCTTTATTTCATCTTTCAATACAGCAATACCCTCACAGAAAGTATGTCAGGCACATCAAGCCCATGTCTCACATTGGAAATAGCCAGTATTTTCTAAGTTTTGCATGAACTGTTTAGCTTCATCATGTGACAGTTTCCCAGCACCACAGGCCACATCCTTCACAAAAGCCTCCTTCACTCCCGCTGGCATATTGCTTGAGCTTCCAGCAAGGAATATCCATGCTTTAGATGACAGTAAATCCCACAAGAGAGCAGCCTGCTCCTTTATCAGGTGCTGCACATAACTAGAAAGACCACAAAAGAATGTTAACAACTAGTTCTGGAAAAACTTCTGCAAAGCAGTAATTACAGAATTTAATAATGCACTTCTGAACATTATTTACACTGGCAAGGAATCAGACTATGTTACATTTGTCAGCTAAAACCTCAAAGTGTCACACCATAGTCATTTCACAAACCCAGCTCCTACAGTTCATTAGGTACACTGTCAAATGTAAAGCTAAATTTACAGAGTGTTCCACTTGAAACACAGCCCTAACTACGGCAGTATTTGGAAGCGTTGGTGACATAAATATAACAGGACAAACTGGTGCTTTTTATTTCATTTTAATTTTTAAGAACAACTTTCAGAGTAGCTTTACAGCAAATGCCGAAATGTCAAACACTTTACACAAGACAAGCATTCACCCTTTTAGCATGTTTCCTGCAACTATGTGTTTCTGAGTCAATGTTGGCAACAGTCTATTCAACATTGTGTTTAAGTTCCTCCAAGCTGCGTGGGTTATTTGAGAATCAACACATGTTCTGCCCATGAATATACCATGTTCTCACCTGCACAGTTTTTTGCAAATGGCATGAGCAATGGCCTAGTGTCACAGGGGATGCTGGAGGAGGACCTACTTCTGATTTTATTTTTGTACTGTATTATATGATTGTTGCTCGGTTGCATTTCAAATCATACACCTGTATACCTTGTGTGGTCGCCATAATGCTCAACATTCTGTAATTATCCAAGAAAAGCTCCATATCTTCTGAAGATTACAACAATTTTTCAGGGCCTTTGTTAAGTGGTGGTAGTATCACTTCCCCCTCAAACATTCGCATACCTGCCTATTTATATTACTGGCAGTAAAAAATTACAAATTAGAAACTAAAATTTTTACTAAGAAAGATGTAAACAGATTACAAGCATTACACATGAAATGTCCAAGAGATGGTTCAATTCTGGTCACATTTTTATAATCTATTTCTCCAAAGATTCATTTTAATACCTTCCCATCTGTTCCAGGGTCTCCTAAGTGATCTTTTTACTCACATTTTATATTCTTGGTCCCTAGAAAAAGCACAAAATAATGATAGATGTTTTTCCTCCTGTAAGCTTAGCCATTCATTGCTAAAGTGAAAGTCACCATTTTTGTTCCGACATCCAAAAAACAGATATAGTAGTTTGTTTGAAGCCTGGCTCAGTGCTACTCTCTCATGAATATAGCTGCGAAATGGAGCAACACCAGTGCCTGGGCCAATCATTATTACAGGATTATTCTGAAAATAAAACAAGCATCTATTAATATGATTGTCTTTATGATGTCTAATGATAAATTATTTGAAGAATTATAACACATAAATAATATCTATAGAGTCTACAGCACCGTTTCCCAAACTTTTTCCTTCATTACCCAAAACTGCTAATCAGAAAGTCCTTTTAACCCAATGTAGTTAAACACTAACTGCACAGAAAACATATATGACTAGTGAAGAGAGATTGGTAAAAAATAGGAAGCAAACAATATCTGTGATGCAATATCTTTATTTTAAACATCTCTAAACATTTTAGCAGCCACAAAAAATTTAGTAATTATTCACTATGAATATTTCATCACCCAGGTCCCAGCTAATGAGTATAATGCCACTGCTCCATCTTATTTACTAGTT